>MU628221.1:0-229236 GCA_025688815.1 Aspergillus carlsbadensis | reverse complement strand
CAGAACCGCTCGGTTCCCGAACCTGCCTGAGGCCTCAGGCACCAAGCGGCGCATTGTTCCTCTGATCGGGAACCGCATTAGACCCGATTGGGACCCGAGTAAGACCCGAATTGGGACCCGAGTCAGACCCCTTGGCGCTGCTATAGAAATAAGGCCTCTAGAATCGCTGAGCTTGCTAATCCTCAGCGATTCGTTTCTGAATCCAATGGAATACAGCTTCTCTTTCCTATTTCGTACAGTCGTTGAATCCTGACATCTTGTCGCCTGCTAGGACCTAGCTCCGAGTGACGACCGACTGCTATCCGACGTTGATCTGATCTCGCCGCTTACAAGAATACAGGCCAAGCCCACTAGTTTATAAAGCTAAATATTATTACTGCTTTTTATAAGATCTATATTTAACTAGGAGAAGAATAGAAAATAGCCTTTTATATATAATATAAACTTTATAAATAAAATATTACCTTATTTAGGCTAAAAGGCGCGCTAGTAACTTTTTAAAGATTTATTAATTAAACCCTATAGGAGTATCTAGACAACTTGATATTTATATATATTAATAATATAATTATTTACTTAAGTAAAACACTAGTAGATTACTAATAAAAGGTTAGTAAAGTGCTATAAAAGCTTAAGGATATAGGACCATAGTATAATATTATAAAATTAGAGTTTAAATAAGACTTTATAAAGTACCTTAGCTTTATTATCTAAGCTAAAAAGGGGGTCTATATTAATTTAAAAAAAGTAAAAGCTATTAGGGTATAAGAGATACTAAAGTCTATATAAAATATATATAAAGTTTTATTAGGTTTATAAACTTTTATAAACTATTTATACTATAATTTATTAATATTTTAGCACTATTAACTAGACTAATAAAGAAGAATACTATTTTTAAATAAAATAATAGCTACTAGTAGGTTATAAAACTAAAGGACTTTTTATTAATACCCTAATCCTTATATATTTTAAAAAGGGATAAAAAATAGTTATAAAAGCTAATACTTCTAGCTAGGTAACAGGCATAGTCTTATCCTAGTATAAACCTAATAGGTAGCTATAACTATATACCTATTTATTTTAAAGGCTATCTCTAGCTAAGTTAAACTATAAAATTTATAATAAAGAGCTACTAGTAATTATATAGGCCCTATAAAAATAAAGACTAGAGCTAAAGATAATACCTTAATTTACTATTATAATAAATTATAAAAACCTATAATACTTTAGTAAAGTATAATACCTTAATAAATAATAAATATACTAGGTAGACCTTTTAATAAAGTTTAATTTTAATCTTTTTTACTATCCTAGTAAGCCTGTAGCAAGACTAGATATATTATTATAATAAAGCTAAAATATGCCTAGTAGTATTATAAATAAAAGGCTTATAAATCACTTTTAGGTACTACTTAAGAGGGTATAAACTAAGACTAGATAAGTAAACCTATAACTAGCTATAATAAACCTTAACTTGAAGAAGGATATTCTACTATCTAAAAAACTAAAGTTATAGGTAAAATAAAAAAAATAAGGGCCTTTAATATAGTATATTAATAAATCTCTTACATGCTACTAGAGGGAGAATACTAAAACCCTAAGTTAGGTATTAAGATAAGCTTATTAAAGTATTATATAAATAATTATAGACTCCTTTACTTTAGGTAATAAATATAGATCCTAGAGAATAAAGCCTTATATATAGGGATTATATAATTCCTATATAATTCCTATATAATAGTATATCTAGGGTAGGATACCACCTATTTAATACTATCTTAATAGTTTTTCTAGCCTAGAATAGTAAAAGATATATAATATTTCCTTTAGAACTATATAGTCTATAAATAAAGCTTAGTATAATATAATACTAAGTATAGGTTACTAAAACCACTACTAATACCCTAGTAAATCTAGTCTAAAATATTTATAAACTTTATTATAAAACTACTACCTTCCATGTTTATAGGAGTGATAAACTATATAGTAATAATTAATTAACTAATAAAAAGTATTATTTTTATTAAAATAAATAGTATAATAGTAAAGGATATAGTAGAGGTATTTCTTATATATTTTTATATATACCATGGGATCCTACTAGCTATTATAAGTAATTATAGGCCCTAGTTTATAAGTGCATTCTAAAGTAGGGTCTATAAAAGGCTATTAATATAGTATTAATTATTTACTACTTTCTACCTGCAAATAGATAGAACAAAAAAATATATAAATTAGGAAGTTAAATAGATCCTATATATATTCTTTATATATATATAAGATAATTCAAAAGACCTACTACTAATAGTTACTATTATAATAAATAACTATAATACTACTTTAATAGGAATTTTACCCTTTTTTTTTATACATGGGTACCATGTTAATTTAATTAGCTTAAATAAAGTAACCTAGTTATAAAATACCCTAATACTACTAGGAATAGTAGGTAAAATATTTATAAACCACCTATAAGAAGCTACTAACTAGGCCTAGGCTACTATTACCTCTACACAAGCCTAATAGGAGGAATAATTAAATTAATAATAACAAGCAACCCCATGTATAAAAAGGATAACTAGGTATAGCTAAACCTTTAAATATATATATATATATAATAATTATTAAAGAAGCTAGACTAGCTATATATATAGTATTAAGTAGTAGATATCCCTTTACTATATACTATATAACTTAATATACCTACTAGTATACACCTAGTCTTTTATATTAACCTAGTCTGCCTAGCTACTATAGACATATTTCTATCCTAAATTATAGATAATATATAGCCACCCCTACTACTTATTAATAAAGAAGAGGAATATAAAGTTAAGCATATCCTAGTAGTATAACATAGGAGAGTAGGTTATAAATACTATAATAAAGTACTAGTAAAATAAATACAATAGGCATATAAAATATAAATAAAGTTAGATTTTATTTAGGATTATATAATACTAGATAACTTTAAAAAGTAATATAGCCCTATTTAAGAAGTAATTAAGCACTAGATTAATAATACTAACCATATTATAGTGCCCCTTATAAAGCTTAAACTAGGAGGGGGGTATTATTATAGGCTAGTGCCTAATACTAGGTATAGGCTAGCACCCGCACACGTGACCTTGGCATGTTAATAGGAAGAATATATCTAGAGAACTTCTCTTCTCCAAGCTTTTTATACACAGTTCATGGCCTAGCTAGATTAAATATAAGTCCAGCTTCAGCCCTTCACAATCTAGGTACTAAAGGCCTTTATAACTTTATTATTTATATTTTAGTTATTAAGCTTACTTAAAAAGTAATTTTTAACCTTTCTAGTATTCTTTTTTTCTTTATTAGTTAACTTATTATATTAAGCTATTTTTTAAATAATATAGTAATATTTAATATCTTTATACTTAAATACTACTAGTGGTTTTAGTAGCTTTAGCTTATTATTAGTTTCTAGAATTATATAAATCTAAATATAACTACTTACTTTACTAAAAAAAAGCTACTAATTTAAATAACTATAAAAATAAAATAATTAAAAGATCTAAAGAAACTATCTAAATAAGTAATTTAATAAGGTCTTAAATATATAAGAATATAGTAAATATTAGTATAGGTATTAAATCCTACAAGTCATGTTAATATTATTAACCAATGGTTGAATTTTGCGCTAGCCGTGCTGTGCGCAACAGACCGATATCCACCCGGATATCTAATACGTACGTAGTCTGTTGCCAGGGTCGGAGTTCTTTGAATACGTCTACGCGGATAGACCGTCCCGATGCGAGGTTATATCCAGATCTGAATTTCCCATTATATGAGCTGATATTAAGATTATGTTCGTATTATTCGCATATCTAGAAGTCATTCTGCTCGCATCACATCTCTAGCATACTCGTTAGGACAGGATATAAAATAGTCGCGGTAGAAAACGCTTTATGGGAATCCAACAAAAGGAAAAAAGGCCCTCCGCAGGCCTTAAAACATACTACCTCGTGCACGAGGCAATAACCCTTCTACCGCACACGGTACTCAATGTTATGACTCTGATACCCGGTATCCTGCCCTGGATACTGGGGCTGCGGGTTACTCGAGAACCCGGAATGATACCCCGAGTTAAAACCCGAGTCACCGTGCTGGTGGTGCTGCGGGTAGACGGGGTTATGCGACTGCGCGACCCCAGGAACGGCGTAAGCCGGGTTCGCCGTCGGCGTTTGCGCACCGTGCCCGCCGACCTCAAGTGCTGCGTAGAAGGCGAGGAAGTAGAAGAACGAGACGAGGAAGTAGACGGCCTGCTGGGAGCGTTGGAGGGCAATGAGATCGGATGTGGAGAGGGCCGAAGTGCTTTTGAAGGCGACGTTTATGTAGCCACCTAGGTTCGTGATGTTGAAGCCCAGGGCGCCGATCAGCAGGGCGGAGACCCAGCTGGTGAGTTTCTGGTGGGGAAATGTGTTAGTATCAATCTGTGCGTGAGGGTGGTGGGGGGAGAAGGATAGGCAGGGAGCGGGGTTGGCTTACCTTCGGACGCGAAAAGCCGGCTGCGCCGAATACACTCTTGATGATCGTTGCAGAGGCGATGAGGATTCCAAGAACAGAGAGTGTGTAGTATGTCGTCCAGATCCCCTTCCGCGGCTCGACGAGGTCGAAGGCTTTCAGGCGATCAGAGAGACTAGAGTAGCCAAAGACAGTGTACGCCGTGTCGAGAGAAAGGCCTGCGGTGACCAGCACAAACAGAAGCACAACGTATCCCTTCTGTACACCCAATATACTCGCTGGCCCCTGCCCGAACTCGGTATGGAGTTTCTTCGATAAAGCGATGAGGATCACGGCGTTGAGAATGAAGAGCGAGATTTCCGAGAGCCAGTTGTTGACAATGTATCCGGGGTAAATCTCGTCCGTGTAGGAGATTGAGCACTCGCTGAGGACCAGCAGGACGATGGAGACGATATAGGAGCTGGGCATGTTAGGTTGATTCACAGAGGGATTGGGGAGAGGACGTACCATAAAGCAAACATAATGGAGGTGTAGAGCCACCCCCAGGCAACCAGCCGTCGCCCATTCTTCTTTGCGCGCTTGCACTTGCTGGACCCGATAATCGAGAGCACAAGAGCGACCAGAAAGAACAAAGCGTAAAAGGCAACGTAGACCCGAGCACCTTCCCAGCCAAAAGCGCTATCGCTGCAGGATACGCCGGAGCTGCCGGAGCCCCCATAACCGCCGCCACGTCGAGGAGCCATGTCTGCTTGAAGTTGTCGAGGAGGTCGACTTGGAGTTTCGGTTTGCTGCAAAAGCAGTCGCGACGGCAAAAGGAGAACGGCAGAGAGCCGATGGGGGCCGTCGTCTTTATGAAGCGACAGGACGCAGCGTGGCACTGGGCCTTGGGGAAACACAAACACTGCCTCGCCGACAAAAGGGGGACTTCATCCATCACATGGCAAACCAGACGCCGTCATTCGCCGGGCACTCTTGAGCCGCAGCACAGCGCGAACAACACGAGGCAACTAGAGCCAAAGGGGAATGATGGTGGGCATTTCTGGGCCCAGGCTGCTCAGCCCTGCTCACTTGGCGAAATGGCGGCACCTGATAGGGCGGCAAACTGCCCACCATCTCGTATTCCACTCTGTCCAGTGTCCACTGTCCAGGCCAGCCTGCAAAGGGGATGGGGGGGATGCAGTGCAGATCCGAGACTCGGGTGGGTGACCAACTGACCCTGATCAATGAATGATCGAGTGATTCAGGCTGATCACGTCAGAACTCTACACGCACGGTTCCTGCCGCAGCCACTGAAGAGAAAGATGCATCATGCATGCCGTGACGTCGCTGAGCCACTGTGAGTGCCCTCGTCGCTGGTTCGCTGTGGGATCCGAGCCAAGCTCGTGTAGGCCTGGACTCTGCCTTGCTGCGCCACGCCCAGGACCCTCGTGGAGGCTCAACAATTCGGTCATTTGACCCTGATGCCTGTGCGAAGAAGAAGAATGCCAGCCAGCATCTTGATTTTCGCTGCCCAACTGCGCTAAGAACCGCGATCCTTGATGTCTGCTTTCGGCATCGATTTGAACCGCCTGGCTCCATGCCGATATGCCGTCTTTTCGTACACTCCACGGGCCCTTCAGATCATATAAATCCTCTCGCCTTGAAGTGCCGGGATCGTTCCTTCCTTTGGTGGGCACTGCCTGTCATTATTTACTACTATTTTCCAAAGACCTGTGAGGGAAAGGGGCCAAGGACCGCCTGTCGACCTTTGGCTGCAAACCTCTTCGACCCTCACATCCTCCTTCCGACCATCTGGGTCGCTGCGCGAAGACCCGACGCAATCCCCTTACTTGATGTACCTCCTCGGGCTTTATTCTACAGCACCTTGGTAAGTGCTCAAAACACATTACTCTTCGTCGAACCCTAAAGCAAGTACCAAGGTCAGCGGGATGACGCAGTCACCATTTATGTACAATCACTTTCTCTATATCCAGCAACCGAAATCAAACCATCGCGCGTGTTGCAATACGATTTCTCTTCTACCCGTCAATGTCCATGGCATCATCGCCATCTGCAAGAGGAGCTTGAGGAGCCCGGGCCGGAACTGAGACCGGAGGAGCCGGTATGGGAACATGGCGCATTTGGCCAGCAAGTCCATGCACCGAGATCCCAGCAGGAATAACATGGGGCGCGCGTTTGTCTTCCGCCAAATTGCGCATGGTCGCCATGGACGACCGGTTCATGATCGACCACGCGGCCATGGTCTCGGCCCCTGCGCAGAGCAGCACGTCGCCTGCGTCCACGTTCTCAACGTACAGATTCAACCTCTCCGCCTCGGCGAGCATGGGCTCGTCCGGCAAGGCCAGCGTCTCTGCATGGGCTATGTCCCAGACCAGGCACGCGAGCCCGTTTGCTGCCGCTGCGCGCACCATGCCCAGGAGCTCGTTCTGGATCACCTGCGGCCGCATCACCTTCGTCAGCGTCTGCGGGTCGTCCGTGTACACGCCCAGCGTCTTGATATTTGGCGGGAGGTGGGTGGCGAAGCGGGCCCCGTCGTTGTGGATGCACTGCCAGCCCGCGAGGATCGTCACAGGGATGTTGAGCTGGCGCAGCCCCGTGAAGGTGGCGAGCGGCGGGCAACACGGTCTGTTATCATCGAACCAGCTGTCGAACGTGTCCGTGTCTGGGTAGATGCACTCCTGGTAGATGTCGAGGTACTCGAGCTGCCGCGCGAGGGGCCCCAGCGCGGTGAAGAGCGCGTTCCACAACACGGGCCCGTTGTTCTCGTTGATGTCGCTGACGGAGCCGAACTCGTCGGCGGGGATGTGGATGCTCAGCGCGCGGAGGTCGGTGCACCATCGCAGCCACGAGTCCAGGTGCAACTGGAACATGATGCGCGAGTTCAGGGTGAGCTGGCGGACTGTGCTTGCCGAGTTGAGGTTGGCGAGGGAGTCGTCGCTGGTGACGCTGATGCCCGTGAAATCCAGCAGCTTCGGCAGCCGCCAGTAGGGCCTCTTGGTGCTGTCGACGACAAACGGGTACTGGCAGCCGTCAAAGACGGGTCGCCCGTTCGGGTTATTCCCCAGGACTCGCTCAAAGTGCCTGACCTTCCTCGCCGCGGCGACGAGCGTCTCGACCTGCGCCAGTGGCGGCTCCGTATCGTCCGGTGTTAACCGTGCATGGGCACGCCACATGCCCCCGCGCCGTGTCGCATAATTCATCACACGGTCGAGGTACCGATCGTCCTCGGAGTGCCACACGTGCAGGAACAGGTGGACCAGATTGGGACAGTATGCCAGCATCACCGCAACCAGCGGACACTGGTAGCCGTCCTGCGGGACCCCATGGTTCAGAACCCGCGACGCATTCCTGAACAGGTCCCCGGGCCCCTTGTGGAAGCCCACGGCACGCATCGCGCCCTCGAACCATGGCCTGTTCTGCCGGTACAGCGCCTGCCCGTGCCACCGGCGGATCTCGTCGCGGAATTCGTCCCGCACCTCCCCATCCTGGTCCAGGTACCCGACCTGCAGCCACTGCCAGATCTGGCTCGCACCCTGCGGCGCCACCTGGCCTGGCGCCAGCACGGCGTCCTGCTCGGGGACACGACGGGCCCGGAACCGTCGCGGCCCAAAGTTCCAGATCCGGTCGAACACGCGCGGGATCTGCGCGGCGCTGAAGTCGCGGTACAGGTACACGGTGGACAACGTCAGGCGCTTGACGTGGAATCTGTAGTGCGGGTTCTGGACGAGCGCTTTGAGGAACCCCCAGAGCATCTCGAGGTTGTCCGGGTGGCTGTGGTATTCGAATTTGACGTAGCGGAAGCGCACGAGGTTGTTGTACCACGCGCGGCTGACGGTGAGGAGGGCCGGGGTGGGAGGGTTCGTGAAGTTTGCTCGTCGGAGGGATCCGCCGTGGACATATTCGAAGATCTGGTCGTTGATCTCCAGGGGGAGGTCTGGGTAGAAGGGGTGTGTTGCCATCTTTTAATATGGATGTTTGTGTATATTCCGGACCACTGTCAAGGCCCTTCTCGGTATCTTTATATCCTCATATCCGTATTGCATCCAAGCGAAATATCGGCCTATGCTCTGTAACGATCAAAAGATTCCTATTTTAGCAACTCCATCTACACCCCGGAAGAAACCCCAAGAGACCCGACAGCCATCAACCCATCCCGTTGTTCGGTCGGGTATGTGCTTCATCGCCTGAACAAAACCTTGATCTGTGTTTCAATGCTCGATCACCAGATCCGAGGCCCAAAGATCGCTTTGTAAAAGAGTGGAAGCCAACAGCAAGGAACATATAGAGCAGTCTTTAGCTCTTCTTTGTGGTTGAGACACATAAACCACAAGGTCGGTCAAACAACGAAGTGACATAAAGGCTTCTTGATACATTTCCTGAGACCATCCATGGTTGACGGATCCCGAAAAAGGAGGTAGTTTTTTCTTCTTCTTCTTTTTTTTTTTGTATGTATTGGGCCTCGAGGAGGGGAGGGGAGGAGGGGTGAAGTGACGGTTTAGATACGCCAAGCAGAGCAGAGCAGATCATGAGGATGAGGATGAATAAGATAATAGATTATCTACAACGAACGACCTCGATGAAAACGAGCGAGTCGCAACTTGTGCTCCCCTGGGGGTGGAGGTGGAGGTGGAGCTGGGACTGGGACTGGCAAGCAGCCGGGGATGGAAGTACGTATATATGTGCAGCTCCAGCACGCTTGGAGTCGCCTTCAGGCAGCAGAATATGCTATTGCTTTGCTTGACCATAGCTGGGACAGGACACCCCTGGGCAGAGAGTATCACTGTTTCTGCCAGGATTCGGCGGGATAATCGGTACGATAGCCTCTCGGAAATCATCCAAATCATGTGGTACTAGTACACTGTCCAGAGAGAAGGCGACGGACGGCGAGCCTGACGGCGCACCGTCTGGATGGGGGTTTGCCTGTGCCGTATGGTGTAGTGCTCCCAGTGTGGCCTTTGGCAATTACCACACAAGAAGGAAGTGGGCGGCGGTGCCTGAATTTGGAGCTGGGATGACAAGGAAGGCATCTCCTGTGGGATGATTTGGCTCCTTGTTTACTTTTGGCGAGCACGAAACAAGGCATGACAGAAATCGAGCAAGGATTGAGCGTAGGACAATGTCGCTAGACCCCCTTCCCACTACCTGAAACTTAACGACAGAATAGATTTTAACTCCACTACAGGCATCGTTGCTACCTGTGATTCAGTAGATATTTACATGGTAACAGTTAAGCCGTAATAGGACTGGCAGCTGTCTAGCATCGTGCTTGGGACATCTTCCACGCGAAGCACACGCAAAACGTCAAGCCAGGCTATTTCAGGCACTGCTAAAGAACATGCTAGTTCAAACTGCTTCTGGACCATCGAACAGGATATCCCAATACGTCAAGTCCAGCTCCGGCGCGACTACCAGAAACTCCGACCAAAGCTGCGGCCAGTTCTGACTCCACGGCCCGCGCTCATTTAGCATCTCCTGACCAATGCCACGAAACAGGACGCTATCAAAGGTTTGTTGCTCGAGTGGCGTTCCCCTGCGACTTGGGTAACTGCCATCGGGCGAGGCGAGCGAGTTGTGTGGCCAAGGAAGGGTTGGGGGTTGTCGGGTCCCGAGCATGGCCATGAGCGTGCGTAGGTTATTCAACCGGAACCCGCATGAGTCTTCGGTTGAATTTTCAAGTATGTCAAAGGCTGTCAGGATCTTGGCTTCTCTTGCGTCTGCGTCTGGGGCGCTGGGGTTGAAGAAGGTATCCGCTGCCAGAGTCAGCGCGGCCATGATGAGATGCGGCACAGCAACCCGGAACGTATTCGGTGTCTGGCCAGGCAGAGAGCTTTCTTCTTTATCCATCAGGCGGCGGAGATTTAGTAACGCTTGCGCGGAGCGGACACAGGCCTGGCGCGAAGGCAGGTACTTTTGATTCGTGAGAGCCCTGAGATGATACGGGCGATGCAGCTGGCATAACCGGGTGTGCGCAGCGACATTGGCCGTCGTCCGTTGAAACGCGATATAGGGACGCTGGGCGCAAATCTTCTCGGATTGTCGAATGGATTCTGGGTCCAGCTGATAGAACGTTGGCAGCCCCTTGAGATACTCCTGCCACCGCGCATCCAAACCGACGATGACGTTGTAGTCAGGTTCTATACCCTGGAGCATCGCATAGGGTAATGCATCCACGGTCTCTCGACACAGTGTGGCAAACACTACACGGTGAAGTATGCCTACCACCCCCGTTGGCTCTGTCAGAGGTTGCACGTGCAGTATACCGCCTGGCGTAATGTTCTCATCATCTGCATTAGTCGGTAAATGGACGCACATGTGTTTGGGATGGAAGAGGTAAGTTCCACCCTGGGGCCCGGTGGAGTAAGAGACAACCCTGTACGCCGTGAGTGGAAATATTCAAACAGCTGCAGAGGGGCACCGCGCATACCAGTCAGTGGCAACCATCATCCACCACAATCGCCGCTTCACCTCGAGTTCGACCACATCACAGGGCATCAGCTTCCGTTCCTCGCGTGCCTTGGGAGTGTCGAGCCACTGTATTTGCATCGTACGAGCCATTAGTATGCCTCGTGCCCGCAGTAGATGGGCTTCTACCGAATGGCCGCTCTCATTGGTGCACAGGCGGTGCAGGATCCATAGGGCTGCGAGTGCGTTGGTCGATGGCTGAACTTCGGGCCGAGCGCCAATAAAACAACCCAGCTGGGTGTATGTCCTGAGGGCCGCTGTGGCCTGGTCATTTGTGGTGTTCAAGGTGGGCCAAAGTGCATGTGTGGCGTCCAGTGTCGCGAGCCCGAAAAGCGCGAAGAATAGTAGGAGCTTCGTATGGTCGGGAAAGTGACCGTCAAGCATACCCTGATAAGTCTGCTCTATCAACGCTTGGACCGAGGGGACGTGCAGGATGCGTATGGGCGCGCTCGGAGCTCGGGCCGCGTGCTCGATCAGCACCCTCGCCTCGTTTCTCGGTGGCAGGTATGCAGCGAGGGATGGAGCATCCGACGGAAGCCCGGGGCTTGGCCCAGGCGGCGAATGCGAGTTGAACCGAGTGAAGCGGATCTCCAGCAGGCCAGTCTCTCCTCGCCGGCGGTCCTCTATCAACTGGGTTGCCAGGTCGGACCTCCCCGAGCGAGCCGAAGCCTCGTCTAGTCTCCTGGGCAGCGTTGGATGAAATCTCCACGGACAATGCAGCAGTGTACTGACCTGAGTTTCGACCGGATGGAAGGGGAGGGCGGCACGTCATCAAGGAATTGGGACGGCGGTGTTTGGTCTGGATACTCGCAGGAAAGATTCCATTGGCGACAATTTGAGCACGGCTGGCCTCGGTCGCAGCGACGTTTCTGCTGCTGACATGGCAGACAGGGTAGTGGGGTTGGCGGTGGTCTCCCCCATTGATGCGTGGATGGCGTGGGCGTTTCCTCCGGGGCTCGTTTCATGTTCAAGGGCCGAGATGCATGGACATGGTCATTGCAGAACTGTCGATGGGATGGGCTGGGCTGTCTTGGGGGGGACTCATCGCCGACTCGGGAAGCCTTTAAAGATGTCCAAGTGATGGTTGCCCAGGGAGGAACGTCCTTGGTCAAGAACAAAGAAAAAGCCAAAAGCGCGAGTCGGCGCGGGAAAACAAGAAGACCAAGCTCCGTGTTGATCTGTACAACCATGGCAGCAAATAATCGGAGCTTGATCCAGGCTGCGAGGTCTCGTCTGTACCGGAGACGGCTAGACCACACGCCTCCCCCAGGTGCAGAGCGACAGCGAGACAAAGAAACCGAGACTCCCTGAGTCCGTGGCCGACTCGAGCATGTCACGCACCTCCACTGGGCCCAATCAGGTGGCCACTGGCCAGCCAGCACGCCCCCGAAGCCGGGTCCCACTGCCGCCAATAATCCCGTCTCGAGCGGCTGATCTTCCCCCGTCGGGAAAATCCTCCATTCCTGGCATTGTTTGCCTAATCGAGCATTCCAAGTTAGAGGCTCTCGGTCCATCCACCAATGGCCTGCATGGGCGAGCTCTGTGCTCACCTGCAGCTCGCCCTGGAGGACGAAATGATGGGCAAAAGCTATAATGTCCGAGAAGGACCAGACTCACCCCGGGGTAAGGGCGCACTGCCGGCTACAGTCGATCGCAATGCTTGTTTCTGGCTGACCTGGGTTATATTACAGTGTAAGAGATTGAGAGATAGTTTGTGGCGTACTGGAAGAAGAAACTAGAAGGAGCAAACGAGGGTGGACACTTGATCGCACCTTCCCACACAAGCAATCTTGGCATTTGCCCAGGTACAAGGCAGGCAGGACCGTCGAAGAAGGGGACTCGCAACCTTGGAAGGATGGAGTGAGTGGAAGTAGCTGAGAGGGTCGGCCGCACGCTCAGCGAACCGGATTCCCCTCTGACGGGATGGATGCCTTGATCAAGATAGATCGAAAGTTCGCGTCTGCGTATGTCATCCTCCAATCACACAGGATGTACTCAACCACACCGGTTGGTTCTCCTTCGTTATAAAGTCGCCTGCCCCAACCCCGCGACAACCTTGTAAACCGCCTTGACGTACTCCTCCGCATTCGAATTCCCCAACGTCCCCATCTCCATCCGATTCATCGCGTACGTGATCGTGATCCGGCGATCCAGATCCAACACCGCTAATGACCCGCCATACCCGCCCCAGAAACACACTCTCCCCTCGGGCATCCACTTCAGACGCCCATTCACAAGCCCAAACCCCATCCCCATCTTGAGCGGCACCCCCAAGACAACATCAATCCCGTCTGCCTGGGTCTCGAAGATCAGATCCACCGTCTCCGGTTTCAGGTATCTCTTCCCACCAGCCGCACCGCCGAGAGTGATGATGTCGAGGATGCGATTGAACCCGCGCGCATTCGAGATGCCACCCATGGACCCAATCCCGCATTGCCGGAAGGGGGCCGTATTGCACCGCGACGCGTCCAGGCGACATCCGAGCATCGCGCGCAGCCCAATCCCCGGCCCCCCGCCCGGTGCTTTGGATGCGGCGGAGGCCTGCATGGATTCCCTGGGCATGGGCGGCGGGGGAACCATTTCGGCGATGCGCGGCCATTGGGTTTTATCTTGCAGGCCGAGGTAGAAGTCCGCGTCCCGCGGAACCGCGAGTTCGTCGCGGATGAATTCGGGCAGCGGTTTGCCCGTTACGCGCTCGAGGAGACCACCGAGCAGATGGCCCTGCGAGATGAGGTGGTACCCGCTCGCAGTCCCCGGTTCCCACCAGGGCTTCTGCTCGACAAGTTTCGCAGTCGAGAGCGGGATGTCGAAGAGCGTCTCGACGCTGATCTCGGGGTCCCACGAGGGGAGCCCCGAGGTATGCGCTAGGAAATGCTTCACGAGGACACCGCGTTTATCCTCGGTCTCGAACTCCGGCCAGTATCTGTGCACGGGGTCATCCGGGTGCAGCTGGCCGCGGTCGATGAGGAGGAGGACGGCGAGGGCGCTGATTGTTTTGGAGATGGACCAGACGGGCGCGATGGTGTCCCTTTGCCACTCCCTGTCCTTTGCGGGCGTTGCGTGGCCGGCCCAGATGTCGACGACGGGTTCCCCGTTTAGGCTCACGCAGATCGAGGCGCCGAGTTCGTTTCCGCTGGAGATTTGGCGTGCGAGGGTTGAGGCGACGGTCACGAAGCGTGGGTCGCAGTGACCGTGGATGGTGGGGGCGGCGGGGCTGGCCATGGTGGGTGGGGAGGATTAAGGGTCTGACTTCGTCTGAGCCTGGAGGAGTTGTGGGCTTGCGAGAAGCGGAGGCGATGAAGAGGGGTCATTCGGGCTTTAAATGTTGCAGCGAGGCGTCTAGCTAGACTCGGCTGTGCCCCCCAGCACTCGATCGATAGAGCAACAAGTAGTTCTCATTCGTTCGCTGAGTCCGGCTCCCCGCAATCAGCGCAGGCACACCTGATGCATTGGTACTCAGCACAATGCGCGGCATATCGCCTGTATAGCTTTTATGCACAGCGAGCAATGACAATGGCATTTCCAGGGTCCAGTCGATTGGTAATGGCCAGCGACTCAGCGCAGGTCCGCCGCATTCATCAGCCACACCGGCAGTCCGCTCGATGCCGAGGTCCATGGAGAGGTCTTGGCCATTCTCACCCGATGAGGCCTGGATCTTTAACGTTGAGACGCTCTCCCCCGTATCGAATCGACCATCGCTCCCCATTGTCGGGATAAAGTTGGACCAGCCCCAATAACCATTTCCTCACGCTGGGTGGGAGTCGTCGGTCAATTCGCCATCCGCCGTCACGAGCGTCTCTGTACATAGCCTGCAACCCAACATACGACCCGAGAGATCCGCCCCATTTCTATACTTTCCCTCGTTTTCCGAAGACACAGCCATCGCAAGCATTGTGCCCAGAATGCATATTGGGAGCGTAGAAGAATCCTCTCGAGAGAACCGCGCCCATGCAGCAGTTACAATGGACGAAAAGCACCGGGATGTCCGTGTCGCGTCAGACACCACCAGTTGCCAGTCAAAGGCGAACAAGACTCCCTGGTTTGAACCAAGAAGCAACAGGCGGGAACCTAGGTCATTATATCCAGGTGACTAGAGTCTAGAATCGTAGACACGCCACCTCACCAGCACCCTCTGCTCGTTGAAGCGCGTTCCCGAGGCACTCAGCGTCTGCCTGCATGTTCGATGACAACATGTCGCGTGGTCAGTCGGGCTCTCATGCGAGTAACAACTGGACGAGCCGGAGAAAAGCTCCATATGCTATGTCTGCAACTGGCAGATTATTATTATCAGGCCTTGTTGCATTTCCTGCCCCGGCCCCATCCGATGCGTCCACGAAAACAGTCGAAGCTCGGTGCTGGGGGGATTCGGCAGTAGACTGCCGGAGTAAGTCTCAAAGCTCTTGCTCCTGCCAACTCCACAAATGGTGCCTCGAGCCGGGTGTCTCGCGGCCAAATGCGCTACGCTTCTCCTAATAGCCTTTGCGTAAAACTCCTCGCGGATTCTCATCCTGAAGATAGAAATTCTTGATGAGCGACCGTAGCATTCCAAGCGGCGTGCGTTGCAGTTCTCAACGTCGGGCGTTTGAAGTAGAACTCGAGAATAACAGCGTTGGGATCAGGCTGTTTCTTCAACCTGTCGTGAAGGAACGCCATTAAAGCTGATTTTCCTGCACCCGACTGTCCCTCGATCTCGATCCAGCAGAGGCCTCGGTCGCGATCTCTTTATTCTGTGCACTGCTTCCATCCGCACGCGTCTGGGTGAGGGGCGTGGATCGCACTGCGTCGGTCGAGCATGCATGCCCTAGAAAAGCAGGAGACGCAAGCACTGGTTTCAAGGTCATTCATCGGCGCACCAAGGGTGCAGGGGCCTCACCCTTTTGGTCTTTAGAGCAGAGCTCTACCCAGGCTCTAGATTAGGACGATTGCTCTAAGCTAGAGTAGGGTTTACCCTGTCGTGGTAGCATATATGCCAGGAATGGCAAAGGCGCATGGGGCAATGATGGCAACGAGCCTTCGCAGCTCGCTCCAGCCTTACCAACATCCGCCCCGCACTCCTGGTTGGCGTTCGCGGTGGTGTTCCTCTAGCGGTACGGTGGGATATCCTTCTCGGCGACAGCATTGCGAGTACGGGTGTCCATTCAATTCGACTTCGGGCGGTAGTACGATGACCGACGCATCATGCGCAAAGACACTATCGGGGATAGTCGATGAAATGCAGCGTCTGCTCGGGCTATACCATGTGTGACACCGCCCTGCATCAGCCTTGGGAACAGCTTCAGTGCAGCACCGACGCGTTAGTTCCCCGTACCTGAGCATACGCAGAAGAATTCCAGGTTTGCACTCCATATCAACTTCGGCAGCATTGTGTCTGGCGACCGACCAATTTCGCCAAGTCGAGGATCATCCGTGATCAAACTGCAAAAGAGGCTGATGTGCTAGGGTTTGAGATGGATGGCGCTGGCCTACCGGACAACCTACCAACGATCATCATCAACGGCGCATGCGACTATGCACGCGGCCATAAAAACAAGAGTGGCAGAGATTCGCCTCTGCAAAAGCAGTCCTTCGAGAATGGTCGCTTACTCGAAACGCGTTGACTGATGATAAAGGAGTGGGTGCAGACCACCTCCGTCCTCAACCATGATCAAACATGCTGATATTTCCCATGCTCCGGGGGTGGTGTTCAACAATCATGACGAAGCCAGCATTCGAGGGATAAACCAAGCGTTTAGCGGGCCAGTTACAGTTACATACTTGACAGTTAGCAGTGTCTCGGCAGCGAAGTGCAATAACATCGCAGCTCAGCTTGTGTCCTCGAAAGGTCCTTCTTCGGCGTTCGCTTAACGTGAATTGCACCAAGCATCAAGGAGGCTCGGTATCTCGGCAGGCGCAATTTGTCTCTTACGGTCCCTGCCTCAGATTGACAGGCAAAGTCGCGAGATGCGGCCTTCCTAGTGGCTGGAGGATTGCTGCTGTTTCAGATACCAAGGTGGATCTTGCTTGGCCAGCCCGAGGACAGAGATAGCCGCGGGCCCTGGCGAGCCTCCAGGGCAAGGGTCGATGTTCACGCCCCATCCCTGTCTAAATATGAAACATTGCAAAGAGAACTGCATGGAGGTCTGTTTGCGCGATGGCCGGAACAGGGGCTCAGGGCGTCTCGCCGAGTCAGGGAAGAACGTGAGCAACTTGCATCGGCGCTGTCAACATGAGACAGCGCCAAGGGTCCAGTCTCAGGATACTGAGTGGGGGAGGAGAAGCGCATCGTCGCAGTACAAATAATAAGGGCGTCTAACCTCTCGAAAACCCATCTTCATCACGTCTATTCCCTTCCCACACACTCCTTTCCCAACCAGCTGGTCTGGATCTCGTTCATTCATCTTCTAACTACCCTGGAGGAACATCCTTTCTTTTAACTAACCAGCGTTGCTATCTTCACTCAAGATGCGCTGGATCGCCCCCTCCCTCGTGGCGTCTCTTGCCCTTATCCCATCCGTAACGGCCCACTGGAACCTCGCCTCGCTCATCGTCAACGGTGAGGTCACCGAAGAGTATCAATACGTCCGCCGTACAAAGAACAGCAACAGCCCGATCAAAGACATCACATCCACCGACATGATCTGCAACAACGGCGGAATCGACGACGACGTTCTCGCCGAGACCGAGACGTACGAAGTCGCGCCGGGAGACCAGGTCGGCTTCACGGTCCGCGATGTCTGGGGCCACCCGGGGATCCAGCAGGTATACCTCAGCAAGGCGCCGGAGACGGCGAAAACGTACAAAGGAGACGGCGACTGGTTCAAAGTCTACTCGCTCACGACCTCGAACCTGACCTCGGACCCGATAACCTGGGCTCCGTTCGAAGACAACGTCGGTATCAAGAGCTTCGTCTTTACCCTGCCAGAGGACCTGCCTGCCGGCGAGTACCTGATGCGCGGTGAGGGGCTGGCCCTCCATACCGCTGGCGACTTCGGCGGCGCCGAGTTCTACATTGGCTGTGCTCAGCTCAAGGTCACTGGCAGTGGCAGCGGAACCCCAGGCCCAACCGTGCAATTCCCCGGCGCGTATACTGGAAACGAGCCGGGCATCCTCGTTGGAATGTACTGGCCGCCTTTACGAAACTACACGGCCCCTGGCCCCGCCGTGTGGCCGAACGACTGTGAGGACCACACGCCCAACACGCTTGATAGCCCGGACGATGGCGATTGCACGCCCTTGCCGGCCGGCGCTGAAGGTGATGGGAGTGCTGAAACCCCCGAGGCCCCGACAACTACGTCTTCTTCAGCCCCCTCGGGCCCTTCGACCACGTCCGTCCCCTCGTCTGCTTCGACGCCTTCGACTCCTTCCACATCTTCGGCCTCTACTGTCCCTTCGAGCACATCGACCCCACTGCCCGATGAGAGTAACAAGGGTGGCCAGGAATGCTCGCGCCGTCGTCGTAGACGCCGCCATGCGCAGTAGAATACTCTTTTTTCGCCAAATCCTTTTCTCCTTCCAGGATTAGTGCTGGAAGGCTCCATCCTTTCCTACTAAGAAAAGCACGTTTACAGTCGAGCGGTCGACGAAGAAGTGAGCGCGGAGGGAGACAAAGTACCCAGAAACCGCCCTCCTACCCCGGCTTGTCCAGGTCCTCTTCAACTTCTTTTGATGTACTATACTATGCTACACTGTACTCTAGTTCGCAATGCACTTCGCATGCTCAAAGGTCCCGTTCGGGCTGGACAGGTTTCGGCGCATCTCCCGTAAACCCGCTTTCCATTCGTAATTCTCATTTCGGTCATGAAGCTGTCATGCGCAACTCAACGTACTAGCAATTCAACTGTCTCCACTCCGCCATATTCCTACTCATGCGATATCCAATCTGCCGCGAAACTAGACGGCTACTCATGTCCAGCGGCCTTTTTCGTCTTCACCTCCATTGCCGCTACGAGGACGGCGGTTGCAGTGAGCACGTGCGCCAAATACGAGATCCTCCAGGCTCCAACACCGACGCTCTTCTGCTGCCTTGACACTTGATTCTTAATAGCGCGTCACTTCAGTGATCCAATGCCTTGGATTCTCTCCTGGCACAAGACACCATGAACCAGCCCAGCACCGGACGCAAACGCCAGCTATCGCAAGACAGCCAGGATAAGCCTCCTCCGAAACGTGACCAGCCGGAGGGACGCCAGCCAGGGGCAGAGGAGCGGCGGACAGGACAGGCACCTCGAAGATCAGGACGACCGTGCGCGAAATGGTGCGCCCTTTTCGACGACGGCACCTACACCATCGACGAAAGCGTTGTTCGGAATCATTTGACGCCCGAAACTCGTGATGAGCCGCGATTCATTCACGACATCGTGTCTGGATATGCGATCGGCGGGGCAATCTCGCCGCTTATCTTTGAGCATGCGAGCGAAGGGGATGGGGAGAGTGTGTGGTTTCGCTCTTTGCCTTACTTTGAGGGGCTGCTTGCCGATGGGGAAGCTGGGAAAGAGCGATATCGGGATCTGAGTCGGTATAGGAGATGGATTGTTGCGGTTGGGGTGCGAGATCTCTATCTTGCTACGTGGAGGGGCCACGCGGATGAGCGCGAGCAGCGCATTCTTCATGGGATGGTTGATATTATCGAGGGATCGGTCGAAACCGCGAACATCGACGGCATGCAGGTCTCCTGCTGCCCTTCGGCATCTCACAAAGTGCTCAAATTCATCGAGGACCTCGACCAAAGGCTCGAGGTGAAGGTCGTTCCCTGGTTCGCCGAGATCATCGAGACCCCGAGGCTGTTCGCTGTCTTTGTGGACCCGTCGGAGTTGTCGTATCACAATTTCGAGAACATCGTTCCCCTGGATCGATGGATGGAGGCACACGCAGGGGATCTCGAGCTGTCATTTACCTCTCTAGAACAACCACGCTTTCTGCACGATGTCCTAACATGCAAGCTCGATGGCGAATCTGCCAACGTACTCAAGAAGCTCTCCTCGCTAGACCTCTACACCAAACCGCTCAACCAGGACACGCGCGGCGGCCAGCGCTTCATCTTCCACTCGGCCCTCCTCAGCAAAGCCCTCACGAGCGCCATCCACAACAGCAGCATCCTAACAAACCTAGCGGACGGCTCTCTGACATCCACCTTTGAGTTTGTCAACTACGTCTTCCGCTGCAACCGCTTCTCGCCGAGGGATCCCCGCTTCACGAACCACCTCGACACCCCATACTACGACCGCCAACGCTCGCACGTGTCAAAGTACACGCTGATCATATACCTGTCATCTGGAACCGGCAATCCCGCCCTGCGCGTCGACAACGTCGATCTCAACGATATAGACGAATTCACCTGCGTCATCTTCGACCAGAGGCTCCACCACGAAGGCCAGC
This sequence comes from Aspergillus carlsbadensis, assembly GCA_025688815.1. NCBI lineage: Eukaryota > Fungi > Ascomycota > Eurotiomycetes > Eurotiales > Aspergillaceae > Aspergillus > Aspergillus carlsbadensis. The sequence continues at coordinate 208,926 of MU628221.1, read as the reverse complement.
CGTTCCTCTCCCGCGACAAAGTCTTTCTTCGTACAGAGCTCATCTTCAGAGACGACACCCTCGTCCATGATCGTCGGATTGCGCCCCTCTTTTCCACGGCATGTTATCTCACGGGCCAGGACGTCTTTGGCGAGGAGCTGAGCAAGTACGCGCACGAGTGCTTCGAGCGGGCCAATTCCCTTCACTGGGCGCTCGAGCGAGCCACGAGCATCCCAGAAGAAGAACCACTCTATCTCCACAAAACCTTTCGGGACGCGCAGTTCATCACGAACGGGTACGACTATTACTTCAAGCGCCCGTCAGCCCCATCCACGTCCACGTCCACTTGTACGTCCATGACACCAGCCGACTGCGCCATCCTCGCCGTCCTCGACTACCTCAACTGCAAAATCACCACACGGCCCTTCCGCACCCTCTGCACAACCAGACCCCTCCGCGCCGCCAACCTCTCATCCACCGCCGATATCTGGCCCCTCTTCGACCCACACGACAAGCCCGCCAGCCCTCCAACTGCATCAGGCACAGCCCTACCCCGCCTCACACTCGCCGACATCACCCCGCTGATCCGCACGCACCCGAGTGACCACGACCCCTTCACCCCGCGGCCCCTCCCAGGCGCACACCCCGACGACGACCCGGAGTCTTACCCACCCTGCTGCCCCTTCCACTGCTGGCAGACCTTCGACGCGTGGCGAGACGCCGACGTCCGCGAGGACTACCGGAAGTGCTGGAAGTACACCCGGGCGCGGCTCCTCGGTGCCCCGCTCGTGATCCTCGGCCACGAGCTGTTTCTCAACGAGGCGCAGATCCTCGTCCACGGTGATACGATCTATATCCTCCGGGACCCTTGCCCTGGCCCTGGCCCAGGCCCTGGTCCTCCTTCGGAGACACCGAACAGCCGGCCGCCACTCAATTTCGCCGCGTGCTGGGCAGACTACCTCCCCTCGATCGCCATCACCGTCGATGGCGAGGTCCAGACGCCCGACTTGCTCATCCCGCCGATTCTGTTCCACGAGTTCGAGGACGGCTGGCATCTCGTCCTGGACCTGTTCCGGAATGATTGGATGGTGGCTGTTGATGAGGAGGGTGCGGTCCCGTTACCGGTCATCACGAATGATCTTCCCGAGTCCGGGTTTGTTGGCGAGTTCTGGGAGAGGGTTAGTGTGGGTAGTGAAGAGGTGTGGGAGATGGAAGAGGATGATGGTGGTGGCTGGGGCGATTTCGTGTGGCCTGATCTAGATGGGGATGAGGGGGGCAGTGAGGGGGGTTCAGAGGATGCTACTGGCTCTGACGTTGATTCGAGGAGCAGTGTCTCAAGTGTTACTATATAGTTAATTAGTTGGCTTGCTTGAAGGGCTATGGGATGTACGAAGCTCGATTGATCCACTTTGGGAGCTGAAAGAAATACGCTACAAGATGATCTAAAGATAAACAATAAGTAAATTTTAGCCAGTTGGAATACCTTGTTGCGTTGCTGGTCCGCGATCACAGGCTCTAAGACATACCACTCGCTCGCCGACGGATACGATTGACGAACGGAACCATCACTCTGCGGTTAGGCGTAGATTGAGGGACGAATTGCCGACGCGGCTGTTCGGACGGCCTAGCAGCAGCCCAGATACCAGATGTGTCCAGAGGGAAACTCCTCCACCTCGTCTCCCACGGCCCGTCCCCAGGCCAGAGCTCGTCAAAGACCTTTTGCGTATTCTCATCCATCCCACCACGGCCTCCCGTGCGGTATTTTTCCTCCATACGCAGGGCCAGGGACTTGCGCCCGATCGGCTCTATTTCCACAGGGTCGGTGGCGAGCCCCCGACGCCGGACAAGAAACGACTGCGCCAGGTGCAACATGACCCATTGCTGCGTCCACAGAAAGCACTCGGATCCGACGTGGATACAGGATAGCTCCCGCAGTCGCTTGCTCGCCTGGTTTTGGAAAATAACGTTCCAGATGGATTCGACCAGCTTCCTGTCTGTCGCCGCGTTGGCGAGGCCAAGTCCTATCATTTTCGTCAAAGATGGAACTTGGTCCTGATGGTCGGTCAATCGGGGATCGCAGAGCAGGTCGATAATCAGGGTTCGCAGGTGGTTGAACTGTCCCAGTGCTCTGTACTTTGTGCATTCGTGTGTGGACCCCTTGGTCCGCAGTATCGGTATCCGGAGTTCGCGCAGATTTGGACAGGCTTCGGCTATGCCCTTTATGCAGAGAGCGCTCAGATCGGGGGGTTGGAAAGAGCAATCAGGCCCGAACCCGCGGCGCGTGACCTCGATGATCAAGCCTTGTAATGTTGAGCCATGGATTTCGAGAATCTCACGTATGGTACGCTCTTGCCGAACACCACGGAGACACAAAAAATGTAAAGGGTTAAAAGACCGGAGGATCTCTACTCTCTCCTGGATATCGCGCAGGGCAACTGTATAAGGTTCCGCGTCCAGCGCAACGTAGAGTTCCTGAAGATTCTTGAAAAGCAAGGAGGCCTGCCGTAGAACATCGAAACCGGAGGAGGCAGTCAAGTCTAGTGAGCGCAGCTGAGATATATCATAGAGATTCGATATTGCACCAAGAACATTGGTAAGGAGCGTGGGGCCCTGGAGAGTGAGGGACTGTAGACACGGCCGAGACATAGATTGTGGACGAGTGTACCAGCCCTCCACCTGGTCATTCAAAGTGTTGAGGAGAGTGGAATTCCCCCAATGGATGGTAAGGTGCTTGAGATTTGAACATGCGGCCAGCCCCGGAAGGACCTCGCTCAGTAGAATGCCGTAAACATGGCCCGGAGTTTCCATGTTCTGGGCCGGGCAAACTGCAACGAAACTGCGAGGGTTAAGAGAAGATAAAGCGCCTGAAGATATTCGCGGATTAGTATAGCCGGCTGCTGCAGGAAGATAGCTATTCCAGATATTCACGGTGCAGCCAGGATGATACAGTCTAATAGCTTCAGCCAGCGCTGGGGGAAACATGTCGGCCAGGCCATAATTGAGCTCGACAATACGATGGAACTTGGCAATCAGGTCGACAAGTGGCTTCCAGCTTTCGGGCTTGTAGAAATTGAAAATCCACTTCCAGCGCTCATAGTCTGAACCTGGAACTCCGGCTGTGGTGAGATATGGAGTGAGAAAGGCGTCGGTCGCAGCTCTGGGAATGTAACCAAACAAATTAGGCTCCAGCTCTTTAAGTCCCCGGATTGTGTGGCGCGGAAGCCAGTGCCGGATACAGACCAGGTTGAGCCGGCGTGTATATTGGAGATAATGCCGGCCAATGCCAGAATCATCGAGCTCGAGTAACAGGTCGTGGACGGCGGTACTGGCTCGGAGTTTGATGGTCAGGTTGTCGAACACGACGGGCGTAGCCGCCAGGCAGCAGCGGCGATTTACGAGCCGCAGGGGAGAAAGCCCTGGGCAGCCATCGTCCCTGGACTGGTTTTGTTAGTTCCATTTCCTCTCGGTGGAGACAGGCGTACCAAACGGCAGATGTACTGGATAATCTCGATCGGGAGGTGATGCATGGCGTGTGTCGGTGATGGTGTGGGGAAGCAGCGGTCGGAGATCAACCAACACCCAGCGAGTTGCACAGTCAACGCCAGCCACGAGTCACGATACGCACACGTCCCGCCATCCCCACTGGCCACGCACAGGCCATAATCCGAGCCTCGCGTTTCCTGTACGACGATGACAGAAGTCCGGTTAGATTAGTGCTGTTCTTCCTGTTCTCGTATACAACCGTGTGCACCCGGACCATTGCTCGGGACTGGTCCGAGAATTATGGATGTTGGTCTTCCTCTTCAGGTTTTGGAGAGGCTCGCAAGGCCAGGCGTCTGTTCAAGTAGACGGCGCAATGAGATATCCACTCCTCCAATTCACAGGAATCGTGCCGCGATTTCAGCCAAATGGCCAGCCCGCCGAACGCCAGTGGATTTTTGAATCCGGTAGAGCTGCTCCACGGCGAAGGATCGCATCGACGCTGGATTGTGTGGCTCCTCGGCAACCAGAAAGAGGGGATGAATAACGTGCAGGAGATCTGTAGGGCTGGTTAGTTGAGAGCAAAACTGCCCAACCATATACAGTACTTACGAGGAGTCTCGTCGAAACTCGACACGGATATGCATATCTCAGTGGAAAGATCTCGCACTAGGTGGCGGGCTCGAGATACAGTCTCATCGGCAAATTCAAGTTTGATCGCATTCTCGATAATGATTTGATTCACCGCGATCCTTAAGACGCGGAAGTTCAACCATGCTCTCGCGATCCATAGATTCGCATAACGATGGCGCTTGCCCATGAACAAGGTAGATTTCATAGAGTCGGGTGCATAAAGCTCATCATAGAACCATCTAGTTCCAGCACTGGTTTTCCAATCCTCAAGATCCTCGTCAATTGAGAACGCCCGTTCACGAATAGCAGCCGGGTTCCCATAGGCATTGTCTGCGATCACCGCTCGGAGGTTCACCAGCCGGAAGCATATCTCGCTTATTGAACCAGGTGTCGCGAGGTTGCTGTCTTTCCACAGCTGGCGGAGTGTGCTGGTCTCGAACTCGTAGGTGATATTGACCAGTGCCGGGGGAACTGGAAGTTTCTGGATCATGCAGGCGGACAACTGCATGACAGTTAGCTGCGGTTTCTCAGCTCGGAGAATCGATACCCACAATCTGCGACCGAGTGAAAACGTACAACTGTCCTCCTCGCGGTCGTGCAAACTGGCCGGGCCCTCGAAGCTGCAGTAAAGCCATGGCTCCAGCAGCATGCGCTATCCAGTACCGACTTTCGTCCCCTGCATCGGACGCAACCACCTGTATAAGGTCAGCGAGCAGAAAAATTGATCTCGAAGGCGTGTCACTGACCTCAAATAAACCCAGCAATATAACCGCCATAAGTGTCGTATCCCGAGTCGCAATACAGGGATCCTGCAACGCCCTATCCAAGCCTGCTAGCGCCTTCCCATATCTATCCTGAGCCCGAGCAGCAATATGAGGTGCATACATTGTATTCGACAGCCCCGCCAGACCAACAGCTTCGATAGCGGTTCGCAGGACATGGCAAGTAGGGTCCTTGGCATGCACCTCGCGCAGCCAGTCACGCGATATACTGGAGAAATAAGGCCCGTTGTAGACGTTGTACTTTGCAAAGAAGAACCCCGCCGCAAGATCTTCAGTTGGGAAGGATAACGGCGGAGCGCAGGCTAACTTCTCTCCTCCCCCATTTCCTCCTCCGATGGTCGAACGCGGCGCGCCTCGTCGACAGCTTTTGCGTACCACGCGAGACGATTCATCCCGGAAGGAAATGGCAGTCAGATCGCGGTACCCCGGACATGACCTATTCGAGGTCTCGCATTTCAGACAGCTCGGTTTTTGCTCGTCGCACTGGCGTGGTTAGCACGGATTTTGTCCTGGTTGTGGTTCAGCGTGATGGCGACGAACCTTGATTTTCCGGCGACGGCACAGCTCACAGCCTTTACTCAACGCACCGTAGTAGACCATTCCTTGGTCAATGCAGATGCTTTGCGACTGGGAATGCGCGAGCTTATCTGCGGAGTCGTAACACCATAATGGCTGACGCAGCTCTTTAAATTCTGCAGCTGACTGGGAGCTGGACGGGTTGCCCAATAGTGCCCACGTCCACGGTCGCGGTGGAGCTGCGGCTGGGTTTGGCTTAGCCTCGCACTCGTCGTGCCTGTTGGGCATAGCATAAGGCTGTCGGAAGTCGGGGGATTATTGATCCTCGCGGAAGGAGTCTGTGCTCACCGGGGCCTGGCTCTGGGGCGTCGGGGCCTCAGGCATCGCCTCAGCCAAGCTCAAGGATGGGGAATCGAAGCCTGGCGGATCATGGTACATTAATATTATTATTTAAGATATTGAAATTTGCTAGTTACTGTCCTGTCCAAGGTTATTCTAGTACCCTTGAGAGACTCTGCTACCTTATCGATATATTCTTTTTAATGGTCGCTAACCACCTTTTGATCCGAGTTCCTCCACAGCGACAATATATACTATACAACATACTCCGTATATTAGTTCGCGATCCTATCACGAACTGAATTCCCTTTGGCTGACCAACACCCTGCTATATTCTGCTATATTCTGCGAGGATCTGTTATTCCATCCTTAGATGTTCTATATGCATAACCGAGGGGCTAAGGCAAAGTATGTCCCACGCCCAAATGGCCGCTTGAGCTGCGGACAACAAAGCAAAGCGGAATCTTCCACCGCACGGGAGTCAAGAAGCCTCCCAAGCACAATTAAGGTAACCACCCACTAACACCATCTCGCATACAGCAAGGCCAATGGTGCTTGCCTGAAGTCACTGCCAGCACGCCGCATGGTACCGAAACCAGGCCCCGGTCAACCCTGCAGACTCAGTGAAGCAAGGGAAAAGATCTCCACCCCGCGGGCGATCCCCCGTACAAATGACGCACTGTCGACTCAACTCTCCAACCACATCGCCCAATTCCAGCCGGACACCCGCAAGGATCCAGATCAGGTTCGTCCGCAGGTTTGCTTTTCTCTCCTGGGCAGCACGCACTAGCCATGTGATATAACCGTGGGTGCCGGTCAACTTTCGGGTGTCTCGACTTTATTTCCTCGTCGATTCTTGTGCGCCTCGAACCCCCCTACATATGTACCTATCCACGTCTACGGGCGCGGATTCGACCGATTAACACCGTACCTGCCAGGACCACTACTGGTATCCATCCATCTACACAACACACTACAAAAGACGGAAGAATCGCAATGCCTCGCACAGCACCAACATCTCTATATCCAATAACCACCATCTTCCTCCTCCTGATGATAACCCCAACCCTCGCAACGCGCTACCCGCCCTGCGTTGACACCTGCATAGCAACCCACCCCAGCGCGTCCTGGTGCAGCGGCGAAGAAACGGGTCGCGCAATGGAAGAGTGCGTGTGTCGCGGTCTCGACGGACGACCGATGATCGAGTGCATTGCGCAGTGCGACCCGCGCGACCAGTGGGCGTTTGCCGGCGGGTTGCCGGGGACATGTCGCGAGAGGGTGTTTCCGAATGCGACGGAGGGAGAAAGTGATGGGGCCGAGAGGGTTACCGTGCGATGGGGAGGGGGAGTGAGTGGAGGGTTCTGGATGACGATGGCGGTGGTATTTTCGGTTATTGTTGTTTTATGACGGAGTGGAGGGGGATGCCTTGGAGTGCGTTTGCAAGGAGGGTGATGTGGAAAACGGCCTCGATTAGTGTCATTGACCCTATGGCGCGCTTGACAGCGAGCTAACTACTACCAAGGCTTTGTACTACCCTAGGTAGTATTAGATTACCTATATTATCGACTAAGCCATGCCATACCCGTCCTCATCGACACTTTACCCACTCATACGTCTCCTTCCAAGCGCATACCTCACCCAACAATCCCCAACAAAGCCTCATTCCACGCATCCGCCGCAGCCTGCCCTTCCAACCCGCTTACCTCGTCAATCGTCGCCCGACAAGCCGCCACAGTCTCCGGCGGCGCATCGCACGGGCTCTCAAGCCGATTACAGATCAGCGCCGCGGGGCTCTGGATCGTCGGCGACTCGCCGAAGGGGAAGTCGTCCTGGTTGTTTGTGGTGTAGATGTACTCGCCGTTCGCATTCAGGACGTAGTTGATTGTGGGATCTGTGCACGTTCCGTAGACGCCTGGGTCTGGGTCTGGGGTGGGATCGGGATCGGGATCGGATGTGGTTGTTGAGGAGCATGATTCGGTTGTTGTGATACTAGTCGTCAAAGTCGAAGTCGACGTCAGCGTCGTGGTGCTGGTGCTGGTCGTTGTGATGGTCTGACTGAGTGTAAGAGTCTGCGTCTCGGTGTCGGTGACGGTTTCCGTCTCGATCTGGTGAGATGTCAATGTTGTTGTTTCGGTGACTGTCTCGTCAACGGTTATCGTGAGCGTCTCCGTCGTTGTCACGCCCGGCTCTGTAACAGTCTCAGCACCCTCGGTCGTCGTCGTCGTGCTGGTTACCGTTGGGCCAGCGGTGGTGATAATCGTTGTGACCGTGGACGCGTCCGCGGTGATAGTGGTATAGTCGGTTGTCGTCGCGGTGCAGTCGGTGACGGTCTGGATGATTGTATCTGTCTGGGTAGGGCGGTCGGCTGTGCCTTCACCCTCGGTAGTGGTCTTAGTGACGGTTGCAGTTGAGGTGATAGTTGCGGTTGCGGTGCCGTCGGGGTTATCGGTGGTGATTGTGATTGTGGTCGTGGGGACGCCGGGGCTGTTGCTGTCAGGATATCTGAGCAAGGCTGTGAGGTTGGTGTTGGCAGCGGCCGGCCGTCTTACCAGTCAGTTCTAGTGGTGCCAGTTGGATCTTTACCGTCCTTGCTACCATCCTCGTCTCCATGGTCGCCGGAATCGCCATTGTTTCCTTTCTCGGCACCTCCACAGTCATTGGGACCGGCGCAGGGCTTGATATTCGCCTGGTGAAGAGGATTATGGTCCGTCAAAGCGCGATAGCCATCAGAAGGAGCGGGTGCTGCGCCGATAGTGAACGCCTGCAGGAGAAGTACGGAAAGCAAAACAAAGTCCTTGAGAGGCGCCATGGTCCGAATTGAAACCGCGGTGCAGGTAATGAACCAGAGAGAGAGGGGAAACCCCATGCAGCCGTGGCGCAAGCCAGATTATGTAGTCAGTCCCATGGAGACGGCACGGTGGTCGCCATGGCTTAAGCCCTCTGTGGTGAAGAATTTCTGTACAAGACCACACCGGCGCCGAAGAATTCCATAGAACCGTTTGGGGAAGAGCCCTGATGATCATTGCGGCTTATGGCCAGTGAGCGGCGCGAGGGACAAGGGCGTAGTCTGTGGTCACATTCCAGAAGCTGTAGAGTAAATGATGCGCATTCTATAGGCCCATCCCTTGTTTCTTGCCTCAACAGGTGAAAGACCCAAGTGTAGGATTAACCATTTGGCCATAATCCTGAAGAAATTCTCCCTTTCCCCTTCTCCCTCCCCCTTTCCCCCAACCCGTAAACCCGCTCATACTACGACTCATCCTCATACTCCGTCCCAGGCAAATACTTGCCCAACGTAAAGGAATGCATAATGATTAAAGTTCCATAGTTCATTATTTCCAGCTACCACTTCAGCCTACGCTTTGGTACTTGCCAAACATGTGTCATGCCATGTTCATATTCAGCAAACATTGCACTGATTATTTCCACATTGACTACCTTATTGCTAGGCATACTTCTGTCAGAGAGAAACTTTGGAAGATTACGATGTTGTAGGCAAGGTGGTCAAATGTTCCTAATGTGGCATAAGCCGTAGGGAGCAAGAAGAACGCATGCCCAAAATCGTAAGAGATAAACGAGCACCAAGGAGTCAAGATATCGAGCAACTGCAAGCACGGCTTACGGCAACAGGCTCACCATGGAGTGTTGTATTGTCTCATGGAGGGGAATGTCGCGAGCATAAAGGCTCGCAAGTAGAGACTGCTGATGGGTGGACAAGCATGCCAAGGGATGATAGGGCCTTTTAATCACCTAAACTTTACCTCAAAGCGAGTGCTATTTTCCATGGCTGCCCCCGTTCTCATTAATGACGGAGGGGCGGGAATCTGCAACCTATAAGTTGCCTTGGCGGTGTTCCTGGCTGAGTGGGTTTCCTCTTCGGCCTGAGTTGATCCTCCCCGAAGCCTGTGTTTGCGATAGGTTTCCACCGAGTAGATCACCTGGTGGAAGATTGGATCTCAAGAGGTTATGGGATACCCCACGGAGGCTTTTCACCTCGCCATCCCGGTGCCAGTCAGTTGCTGTAACAGCAAATCCGGGACAAGCTGAGGCCAAGTCGGACAAATCAACTTATCGTCGCAAGTGCTCCGATGGATTTGTGTCCAAATCGGTATAACTGTGTAAAGGTACCTCGAGATTCTCGACTAACAGTCAGGCCATCCACATTCGAACAAACATAGTCACAGCACAATTGCGACTTCGTCGAAGATGGTCGGGAACCTCAAAAGAACAGTCAAGTCATCGACTTGGCGGGATTTCCTACCATCGCAGAATGCCGCAAGAAGTGTTGAGCTTGCAAGGTCAGACAGACGCTTATGAATGGGCAGAAGGTTCTCAACGAAAAGACGTATAACATCACAATCTTCGGCACACCTTGGCAAACTACCTCATGGGGCTGGCAGATTTTCGGTCACCATTTTGACATGAATTGCATGGTCATTGGAACACAAATGGTGATTACTCCGGTATTTATGGGTGCCGAGCCCAATATCATTGATGAAGGCCCATATAAAGGCACAGAGCTCTTTACAAACAGGGAGCAGACTGCTCTCCGACTGGTAAATTCTTTTGACCTGGAAACGCGCGAAAGGTTACATTTATGCAAAAAGCTACAGGGTCCAGAGTATCCTAAAGGGCGATACCACCGTGCAGATCAGCGACACCTAGGGCGGGACTTCCAGGACAACCGGGTCATTCCCTACAAAGGTGTACTGGTAACCACATTCTTGCCGGACCAACAGAGTCTAGTTCGCAGACTTGTCGTGCTAAGTATCAATTACTTGCCTGCTGGAGCACTTGTTTCAAAGATGGCAGAAGTCGACAAATACTGGCATGAGACACACTTCTGCTGGATTAGCGCATTCAGGAAAAAAGACGGCTTCTACTTCAAGGTCCATTCCCCTGTTATTATGCTTGAATTCGATCATCATTCTGGGGTGTTTCTAAAGAATGCGCTTCCACTCCCGTTTCAATTTATATCCACACGCTGGTGAGAACGCCCAATGGTAATGATTATGACAAGGAGCTCCTGCGATGGTATCAGCAGCGTTTACAGCACAGTGAAGCCTGAGGAAACAGGGACAACAGTGACAGGCATAGCGGACGACCTGGCAACATACCAGAGCATGATACGAAGGCCATTCACTCATCAGCTCCTTATCGATCCGAATTCTGAACTCATGTCGACCTTACAATACCGCTAGGGTTCTATTATATTCAGGATCTACTCTGTCATACAATATTCCGATATTTTTGGTTTAGTTTAGTCAATTTGCCGCTTTGTGCATGGTATATTCAAACAAAACAGCTATCAAAAGCGCTCAGCTGATGATCCGCTGCCATCCATATATTCATGAGAGAGTCCCCCGGGGCTGCCTCGGCCTGGTATAACTTGGCTGCATAGGCGCTGTGGTCTATGGCACTCCATGTTTTCCGCTATGGGCCGACTTCATGACTGGCCCACGACAGGAGTTGGTGGATTGTAGTGCACTTGATGCATTTGTGTCCATATGTGGATCTCCGTGGAGTGATTGAACCCTGTTCCTCACGCATGCGGGGATGCGGCATGCCCTTGGCTGGCATCATGCATGTACTATACTACTCGTGCCACCGCCTATCGGTTGCATAGAATGAGTTCCGTCCGAAGGCCCCGATACATTGGTAGATTACCCTCGGCGCCAGACCGCAAGGTGAGGAGCCGAGGGTGGCCGCCAGATGGGTATGTGCCGTATGAGCGGCAGTACGGTTTTCTCAACCCCGGTATGCAATAACTTTCGTACATGACTCAGTGGGAAGGCTGTAATAAAAGCGGGGAAAGATTGGCTGCGGGAAATGGAGTACATTACGTACTATAAAATGGCACGCCCCACGAATCGTGACTGGTACACATGGCAATTCCTCGTCCATTACACCAATATCCTTTGTCTTGTCCACCATCGCCTCCCAATCCTACTCCCCCTTAAGGTCCCTTCAAGATGGCGTCTCCTCTTGCCCAAGCCTGCACCCGGTCTACTTTCAACCCCTCGATAACTGGAATGGCCGCCTCTAAGCTGTCGGCGGCGGCGGCTGGTCCGTAGGCCGGACCCAAATGAGCACTATTGCCATGTAGGGGCCCCTTGCGGAAGGATTCAGCACAATCACAACGGATGGAGGAGTTGGGAATGAGCATGATGCGAGTCCTTGGGCTCTTGTCAGTCCAGGAAACGTGAACATATATAACCTGCAGAACTTTGGGTGTGTGGTTTTGCACGATGAGGTATATTTTTCTCCCCCAGTTCCACCTATGACAACTCGTACCTTTTTGAGCTAGATCCTCACAGTCATCATGGTCTATCATCGCCAAGTTGCTTATCAGAAGCTTTTATGGCCAGGACCCTGAATACTCATATTACATCGGCTGCTCAGGCGGTGGCCGACAGGGCCTTATGCTGGCTCAACAGTACCCAACGCCTAGGACGGTATCGCGGCTGCTGCCCCTGCACTCTACTGGAGCGAGGTATTCCCCTACATCTATTGGCCACAGCAGGTCATGAACGAACCAATATCCCTATAATTGCGAACTGGACGCTATCACTGACGAGGCTGTTAGAGCCTGCGATGATTTGGATGGCGTGAAAGATGGCATCGTTGCTCGCGTCGATACCTGCTTGGATGTGCTTGATCCATTCTCGATGGTTGGCAAGACCGTGAAATGCGCCGATAAAAACGGCACAGAGGTGCGAATCAGCAAGGCAGCAGCCATTGTCGCGGCAGCCACCTGTCATAAAACAGCTGACATCCATGGAAAGCCCCTCTACTGCGGTATCGCCCCGGGATCTAACCTCGCCAGCAGTTTTGCCTCCATCGCGACGGCTAAGTGCACTGGATATGGCTGCATTGGTTCTCCCCAGGGTTTAGGCCTGCAATGGCTCCAGCTGCTTACGGCCAAGGATTTGGACAAAGATTTGACTAAAGTCTGCCTTGATGACTACGACCGTCTTGCCCGTTTCGCCAGCCAACAATACAAGTCTATCATGGACACATCGGACCCGGAGTTGACCAGCTTTCGCGATTCTAGAGGCAAACTAATCACCTACCATGGCTTGGTAAGCCGGCGAGAGTCATATCCTGTTGAGAAAGCCGAGCTTCTCCCCCCGTTTTGGTGTGACGTTCGACTAACTGGGTCATAAAACATATCAACCAAATCATCCCCTATAAATCCACTGGGCGATATTACAATTCTGTCGCCGAAGTCTCACCCGATATCCACGACTTCTACCGCTACTTGGCGGTTCCAGGAGAAGAGCACTGCTTCGGCGGTCCGGGTGGCCAGCCAACAGCAATCTTCCGCCAGCTGCAGAGTTGGGTCGAGAATGGTACGGTACCTGAGTCTTCACCGATTGACGCCACTGTCTCTAGAGAGATACACAAGCTTATCCTGTGCCCCTACCCGCAAAAGGCACTATTCGATGAGATTTGCGGGATTCCAGCGTTGGCAGAATGTTGGAGTTGCCGCGGGAATCCCTCCTTGGAGGCCCTCGTTACGGCGGAGTTCGGCTCAACCAACTGTTCAATTGGGCCGCCCCTGTTTTGAACTGGCAATAGGGTAAGCGGCACATACGGTATAAATTAGCGTCTGCACTGCAAAGAAGATGATGGCTAGTTACATGGAGTAAACCGTTATTTTGCAATGCCCCGGGCTTCTGTAGTGCCTTTCTTCGAGAGCGTACGCAGTATGGAGTACTCCGTAGTAGTCCACGGAAGTTTAGGTTGCACATCATGGATTCCCGCGCCATCCATATGTATTACATATACTCTGTAGTCTCAGCAAAATACAGTATGCCCCGATGGAACTTTCCAGAGGTTGCCGAGACTCCAGGTCCATGCACATCAACTGCATTAACTCCAGCGAGGTTATCGAGCTTGACCCAGCCACAAGCTGCCGCTTGAATAGGCTCGACCAGACGCCGGACCACGAATATGCACATTCATCGAAGCCTGAGATGCTCTATTTGAACGAATTAAGAGATCGTATGGCTCCACGGGGCCTACAACAAGTCGGAGAAGAACAATCGAAGGCAGACGCTTCATCAGCTCTATAAAGATATTGACAGTACGCGGGCCCGCAATCCTACCAGAATCTCTGGATGGGCTATTACTACCTACTGCCCAATAATGCCCTGCTGAGATAAAGCCCCCACTGTCAGCCCTTTCCTGGGTCCTCGCCCCTTGTACAGGCCATGGAGACTTTGCAGGCTACCACGAGTGGCTCAGACATAAGGATGCGCACCTTCTCTGCCGCTGCGGCGTAAGAAAGGCCTTGGTTTACTTTCTTCTTCTACTTTATTGTAAAGAGAAGCCTTCTCCTACCCACAAGGCTGCCGTATGAAACTATCCTCTAATTATTAGGCTGATGACGGCTAAGGGGCGGAAAAAAGAGCATGGGGTAGGCGTCCAGGGTTATCTCCAGCTACTTAGGCTCATACTTGTATTTCGCCTGGCACTGAGAGTTCGCTGGCGTCTTGCCCTCGCATGTGTTGGGCAAGCAGCAGCGTGGGACCAAGCAATAGGCCGTTAAGACTTGGTTAAAGCGGATACATAAAGGGTCTGGACGGGTTTCGATAGTGGAGAGCTGCAGTTATACTGGCTTATATTGATTGGATGAGAACCCTTTCACAAACTTGATCACACTACGAGAAGAAATTAAGGTCAAAGCGCCGGACCAGAATAGGAGAGACATCATGGTACCTCAAAATGTGCTAAACCAGGTTAAGGGAAATCAGGCGCCGAGACCTACCCTACACCTGCCCAGGATGGCACGGCATGAGATCCGCTGCTCCGGAAATCAAGTAGGGGCAAGTTCCTGGCGGCTGACGGTCTCCAAGGAAAGAAGATGTGTATGCTACTAGTAGTGGCCGATTGCAATAGAATCCTGGAATCGACAGGGGGCTTCACTTCGGGCGCGATATGCTAGCCTTGGGTTTTGGGGAGTTGGAACTACAATCAGGAAGATTTTTACGCAAATCAAGCGATTGGATCCTTTTAGCCCTCTACAGAGAAGCGTTTGAATGGCCGGAATCCCAAGATTGAAAGAATCGAGTACCAGATACTTGTACATATTCAGTTGAATGAACGAAAGAAGCATAGAACGAGAATAATATGTATACTATATGTAGATATCAACCCGAAACTCCACACTTGATAATCCTTTTCACGCCCATGGTGTTTCCGGGATAGAAGCTATATACACTCAAGTTCAACTGAACTGCGCCCGCGCCTCTAAGCTTCCTGTGTGTGTCATCACCGGCCCACGCAGTCGTGGGATCATTACTATATTATAGACACGGATCAATTATACATCCGTCCGCGGAGGCGAGTTGTATCGCGAGGATAGCTCCTCCATTCCACCGCCCCAAAGAGCCAAGGAGTGGCGCTTCTCTACGAGTTTCAATACCGCATAAAGGAACTTGCGCTCTGGCCCGCCGTCCGGAAATGCTTCCCATGCCACACGGACCGGGAAGGCGAGGCGGTTGATCATGTTCCCGGGAGACGTAAGGATATACCACTCGAGACTGCGGCAGATACCGCATGCTAGTTGGTATTGCTCGGGACGACTGACTCCGTCTGGTCGCGTGTCGACGGACGATAGAATCAGGCGGGTGGCATAGTATATACACATTGTTTGCGTGAGAAGGAGGTCCGGGTACTCGAATTTTGTAGGGGTAATAGTGGCGCCGGTGCGCAAGTCACGACACTGAAAAACGGGGAATAGGCCCTCATCTGTGGCCTCTACCTCGCTTGGCGGTCCGTCTGGGTATCCGTCCACCCAGTTGATCTTCCACAGGAGAAAGCGGTTCGTCAGGTCAGCGATTCCGTTCCATAGTGCTGCTTGTTTGACCGATCGTTCGTGTGCGCTCAGTATGTTGGTGTTTATTCCGGATGTAATTTCATCATGTTGGGATAACAGCCCTGGTATTTCCACTGCTAGGTCGAGGAGATAATGGAGGATGTTTTTCGCAGTTGTTCCAGCTGACCAAGGTATTGTTTTCCACTCGTCTCGAGCGAGGAAAGAAGGGGCCCGGGGTGAGAAGGATGCAGAAACCTGTTTGTTGTGAGTGGCTTGAATCAATCAAATGTCGAGGAATTCAGAAGGGAGCCTACCCAGTATGGACGAAGTTCGGTAAAGAAAAGGTGTTCGACCCCATACATATGGTTCTCTGGACCTCGATGTTCAATCAGTCGCACAGCACCTTGAACATGTGCGGTAATGGATGCTTGAGAAGTCCGCTCAACGGCCTTGATGTGTGTTAGAAAGTTCTACAACGTGACGCCTAGGAAAATACCTCAAATGCCATCAACAGAATTACCGTGGCCAGAGTAGATTCGGCTTTGCTTCGCTCCGGGTCTAATAAAGCCTCCTGTAAGCTCCTCAAAACGCGAGGATAGTAGGAGAACCCGGTCGCTTCAATGGTCTTGTTCTGGACCGAGCGACCGAAGAAGACATGGCTAACGGCTTGGAAGGCATCAGTCAAAATTGGTGAAAACATGCGGATTTCGGCCGCGCGCCGTATAGCCCCCGCTTGTCCAGCCTTTGCATCGACCTCTGGACTAAAGGCATCAACGAAACGTTCAATAAAGACATCTAACATGGATTTCGAGGTATCCATTCGACTTATCGAACCATAGGCGGAGTCGTCACTCGATTCGGAGGAGTCTCGGCGAAATTCACGTCGGATAACCAAGCTGGAGAGGTCATCTCCCTCAACTGCATCTCCATAGTCACCTTCGCCATCTGATTGTTGGACATCATACCCTATCAAGTTTCAACAGCTCGCGGTCAGTGCATAGCGCGGCGGGATCTGTTTGAGCGACTAGGCCTACCTTCCGTGTCGTTCCAGACTCCAGCAGGCGGGTTCTGGCGACTTGTCTCCCGAGGAGGGCCTCTGAGCTCGGCGATAAGGCGTTCAACTACATCCTCGGGGGCGGATCGGATGGTCTCGAAGAGCGTTTGTAGCTGATGGAGGCGTCGCTGCGGTCGATTCGACGACCCTAGCAAAGCGTAAGCTAATATTGAGATTGGACGCACCAAACTCACCACCATTTATCCGTGCAGTCAGTTCCTTGATTTCGTTGCGCAGGTTGCGAATTTCTTCAGCTTGTGAGATTGGTTTGAAATCTTCACCTGGAACGACTTCGTAAACACATTTTGACGGGTACCCGTGGGTACAACATGCATGACATGGTTTGACTCGGTCGCACTGTGCTCGGTTAGTGCGAACTTTTCAGGGAGAAGCAGCGACTCCAATGGATGCCAATGCAGGTCTTCATGCTTCGCAGTCGAAGCAGGCTTCGAGGCGCACCTTGACTTTTCGAACCCGACAAACTTTGCAAGACCTTGACTGGCGAAGCCCCTGTGTGGAGCTGGCTGCCTTTCTGGAAAAGTGATCAGACATGAGCAGAGCCCGTGACTGGAAGCTCGCAGGAGAATTGGCAGCGCGTCTCGAGGTTAAAGGTTGAGGGTCTTTGAAGCTTCATCTGGAATAAGCCAACAGCGCAGCAGAATTGAGGCATTCGAGATCCGAGCGAGCAAGACCGAGATCTCGAGAGGGGCGCTGGTTAGTGCTCAGTCTCCCAGCCGCTGAGCACGGGACTGGCGTCGAATTGTGGGTTCCAGCCTTGCCAGGGCCCAGTCGTGAGAGCCGTTATATGTGGGGTTTAATTCGTGGGACTCAGGACGGGACGGAGATGCGTGCAGCGTGTCAATCTTCAGATGAACACAGGGCAGTGCGTCTGTATGACATTCCAGAGGGTCTCGAACGTGTGTTAGAAGCCACCTGATCGCCTTTGGATGCGATCAAAGAAAAGGACCTGCCACCTGGGAGGAGCCAAAAACCAAAAATCGGGAGTGTCGTCAGGGTGTACCTTTTCGGCGAAGGCGAGAGCTCCTGATCCGGCTTAGCGTGTGGAGAAGCGGGAACAAGAGCCTGAGGTGGCAAACTCGAGCCAACCAGTGCGCTGCGAGAGGCTCAACGAATCCACGCTTCAGCCAGCCATCAACCTCGGATGCTGATCGTTGCACCGCTCCATCAGTGATCACAGCTCAAGCTCTCAGAATGTGATTCCTCCATTGCCCAATCACCGATCATTCCGTCAGATGCAACCCTTGTCCTTCTCGCCAGTCCCCTGATTAGGTTGGTGATTGATCAGCTCACACCAGTCCTGCAGTGTGCACGGACACCAAAGTAAGCACAGTCCCAAGATCCCTGATTCCCTGCGAACACGGCGATCGATCATTTCGGCTTTCCTTCGTGAGTCGTGAGTCGTGACTCGATGACCATGATGATTTACGGCTCCGAGGGCCCGAAGTCGATGTTGGTTGGGTGGTTTTTATCGGCCGGTGTGATGGTTTGTGTTGCATTATATATCTCACACACCTTGAAGCTCATCTGATAAACAAGACTCTTTACTATGCAGTTCGATTCCCAACCCTGAGTCACCTCGCGTCTACGTACCAGCCCTTCGGATGCCTACGATCTCTCGCCCAGGCTGCTACCTTTCCGATACCAAACAATAATAAGCAGTCATGTGTAAGTACTAGACGCGGTTCCAGCTAACTCCACTTCAACGCCACAGACAATTCCCGACACCTGAGACAATGATCGGGATCACCAGACCTCCAATGTCAAGGAAGCCCCTTGAAGAGGGAGTGCAAGGATATAAATTGTATCGAGGTCGGGTGTTTAGCTGTTTGAAATTGGTCGGACAACTACCACAGCTCTACACATCCTGGCCAGGATCCGAACCCCGAGCTCTAGGGCGACCAACATCGCCTATGCCGGATCATTTTTACGACGTTTTCAATGAGAAGACCTGGATGACGTGTGTGTGTGAGCATAATAATAGCGAGCCCACAACGTTGTCGTTGTCAAAGTCGCGACGTAGGTATTCTCTCATTTCGGCATTCGCCGCACCTCGATAAGCTCATATACTTTTCTTCTTCTGGCGAAGGACGGAGCTAGCAGTTGATGCCTGTCTTTTTCGGAAGCTGCCGACAGGGGTTCGACTAAATGCCTACTTTGTCGGGGAGTGGCGAAAGGCGAACTGCACGCGAACTAGGCTAGGGAGGAAATATAGTACTTCCAACCCATGCATCACAAAACCCACCGGGCAGTGATTCAGAGTCAGCAGTCAGATTCGAATCATTTAGCGGGGTTTATCGCGGCCGTGTAAGGAGTTTGAAGCCACTGAGTGTATGAAGTCGCGAGCGAAAGATCGTACCATTGCCTCTAAAGCCTCTCGTTAAGGGAAATTGGCCGCGCTGATATTCCTAGGCGGGAGATTTTCGAACGACAATTGCTCCTTTACGATTGAGTGATGCCAATGGCCTTTCTGCCCGGGAATATCTGTTGGGAGCCTGAGGAAGAGCGGCTTTGATCTTGAAGACTTGGCCGTAAGCTCACCTCGGCCGCCACAACCCTCAGCTCAAATGTGAACAGCCACAGGTAAGTCAAAAAAGCCATAAGCGAATGCAGGATGTGGTGCAGGAATTCATGGAATGTAACCTCTCAAGCGAACTGCAGCCTCGAGGCTTTTCTGGACATCTTCTGGCCATGGCTGAGCGAAACGACACATTAGCGTTGATGTCTGTTCGGAGAATATCGAACCTTCAAGTGAGGACTCGCCGTCTCAATCAAGTCCGATCTTGGACAATCTGACATGATCTTGCTTCTTGTCAATGCCAATCTAACCGAGGGACGGATTGAAAGACATAATTGGTGGACTGCTAATTTAAAAAAAATCGATAGTTCGTCTGCGATCGACGATCCATCGTGACCTCTCCACTTGACGGGACGATGGATCACTTCCAGGTCCCCTTTCTTCAGCTTCCCGCTGTCACTTTTGCTTTCTGCTTTTCTTTGCTTCTTCTCCGTTGAGACAGACGCAGGCCCTGCTTCGGCAACTCTCGATACACTCATTTTATACTCCATCGTTATCTTGATGATATAAACACACTCTTTTCTATCATCGTCGCTCGTTGAAACCATTGTCGTTCAGTTCATTATCCACAGAATAAAATCTTTACATTTACAGCTAATCGAACTCATTAAAAATGCACCTACCCTCACTAAAGTCCCTTTCCCTCGGCCTAGGCCTCACTCTCCCCATCCTTACCCAAGCCCTCGACATAAACGACTTCTCCTGCCGGAGCACCAACCACACAAACCCGATCGTGTTCCTACACGGCCTAGGAGCCACATACTACGAGGACCTCAATTTCTTGCAAGCTTGGCTCCAGAACCAAGGCTATTGCACCTACGCCGAGACCTACGGCGACTACCCGGGGTTCCCCTTCGTTGGCGGCCTAAAACCCATCTCCGAATCCGCCGGTGAAATCGCCGCGTACATCCGGCGCGTGGTCGCAGAGACCGGCGCCGAGAAAGTCGATCTCGTCGGCCACTCCGAGGGCGCGATGCAGACGCTGTACGTGCCGAAATTCGAGGACGGGATCTCGGAGCTCGTCGAGCGCATGGTTGCTATTGCGCCGCCGACGCGGGGGACGACCTTTATCGGGCTGTATAACCTGGCGTATATCTTGGGCGATGTTTCGCGGGAGCTTGTGGGACAGGTCCTGAGGCTTGTCGGATGTGCGGCTTGTGATGATTTGGGGCCTGATGGAGATGCGGTGGAGAGGTTGAATGATGGGGAGGCGATTGTGCAGCCGGGGAATCGGTTGACGGTTATTGCGTCGCGGTTTGATGAGATGGTCACCCCGACTTCGACTTCGTTTGTGCATGAAGAGGGAGTGGAGAATCTGTGGGTGCAGGATTTCTGTCCGAAGGATCTGGTTGGGCATATTGGCGAGGCGTATGACCCAAATGTCTGGAACATTGTGAAGAACGCCCTGGACGATAAGCATAGGAGGGAGTTTCCTTGTGTAATTGGGACCGCCGGGAAGTATAACTAGATGGTGAGGATATGCCAGCGGAGTAATCGGTTAAAGTCATTTCATTCATGTTAGGTAGTCATAATAAACGTAATATGAGGTTATATCATCATATAAGGGCTTTCTTGGTGTCGACTTGTGAGTCTTTCGCGGCAGCCGTCTCTTGCACCAGGTTATGTCCATCGCTGTCAAGGTCAGTTGGAGATCTGCGAGAACTTAGAAGGGTAGAGGGACGTACCCAAGTTTCTTGTTCGGAAGCAAAATGGACAGAATAACAATCGGAACAGCGAAAGCCAGAGCTGCAATGGTGATATATCTGCTACAGTCAGCATTAGTCTTCCGGCGACGGGATATACGAACCCCATAACATCAGAGTACTAGATAACGTTAGCCATAGCCTAGATCTATCATCTCAACAGAATGAGACTTACAGCTTGGTTAACAGCAGTCCGTTCATCAGTACCCCATGCCGGAAGAGTTTCCGTGATAGAATTGTACAGCCTCTGGACCTGTTCTTCGCCAATCCCTGGGCCAAGGTGCACCTGCAACCGCTGACGTAGCTGTCCAGTATAAATCGCTCCCGCCACAGCAGACCCGATCCCGTTGCCCAAGAATGTACCGAGCATGATTAGCGAGGTGACCTGGGCCAATTCCGCATGTGGAACGGAGATCTGCGCTGCGACAATGATAATGGTTTCGATTATCCCACTACCAAGCCCTTGTACGAGTTGGACGATAAACAGCTCGGCAATGGAGCTTTCATTTGTACGCAGCCGAACCATGACCCCATATCCAACTAGACGAATTACTGCCCCAGCAACTCCGATCCACTTGTAGGTCCGATACCGGTACATGAGTAGACCGGTTGCCATGCCCATGAGTGCTTGGGAAACGCCGTTTGTGTAAGTAAGGAACTGGGCATCACGGGGTGAAAAGTTGTGCGAGACCATCGACCAGACGAAAAGATATGTATGCGTGGCACCATACCCGATATTGTCCGTTACCCCGAGGAGAAACGAAAGCACAATAGAGAGCGTTCGAAAGTAGCGCACAGGAACAACTGGATTGCGCGAAATGTACTTCTCATAGGGAACAAGAGATATCAAAACCAGACCACCTAGGACAATGAGAGCATCGACCCACGGTGTAGTCCATCGATCAGTGGCAGTGGCTGCTAGAGTGATCGGGATCAGCACCATGGAAAATCCACCGCTGAGGAGAAGTATGCCGCCAAGATCAATTCGCGAGCAGAAATTGTAGATGGTCAGCTGCTCGTTGAGTATGAGTCCTGCGCGTTTCGCTCGGCTTTGAAACACCAGAAGGGTAATGATAATGAAGCTAGCACAAAATGGCATTAATATAGCGAACATGCCAATTCCCCAGCGCCAACCGATCCCGTTGACCACGCTGTCGACAATGAAAGCTGATATCCATGGTGTGATCAGAAATGGCACATAGAGGATGTTGTAAACAAAGCCTCTCCAGCGCATCGAAGACAAATCCGAAACGATTGTTGAGTTGAGAATGGATGTGCCTGCTTGGCCAAGCGAATAGAAGACGTAGCCTCCGGCGTATGTGCTGAACGACTGTGACGACGCGCAGAGAACGTACGACAAGATATAAAACGTAACAGCAATGATATATGCTTCACCTCTTCCGAGGACATCTGCTAGTTTAGCCATAGGGGGCTTGCCGATTGCCGAAATGATGCTTGCTGCAGTATTCAGCGTCGCCAGCATACCCAACTGATGGAATTGCGATGCAGCAAAGTTCCTGGGACGTAATCACATTAGTACGCAGTAATCCTACGTTCGCGACGGGTGTACTCTCGGAGCTCCCCACCTGTAGGTACCGACGGTCGAATTGTCCAATTCGCTGAGCCCGATGGTTAGTATCAGAAGAGACCTGATGTTGACAAATGACTTACTAGATAACCATTATCATAGCCAATCTGCCATCAGTTAGCGCAGATCCACGAAAAGGTACTCGGTTTCATACGTACCCAGCGTACATCAGATACTTCCCCTTCTTTCCACCCACAGCTTCAACTGCTTTTATCTTTGTGACACCGGCCACTTCGGGGCCCGGGCTAGGAGTGGGTTGATTGCTGACCTCGATAGCCATCGCCTTTTCGGGACAGCAAGGCCAGTGTTTGTAGACATCGCCGTTCGCCCCCTTCTTGATTGACATCTCGTCGCTCGAGAGGGAGCACGTGGAGCTCCCAGACCATACGTCATTCGGCATGTGGGAGAGATGAGTGCCCTAGAAATAAGAAAAAGGACGATTGACAGGTGCCACGCACTGCGGTGGGACGTCGGTGTGCTCAAGATGTTACCTGAAACCCTGGACCGAGCGGTGTCCGAGTGTTGAAGGTTGAAGAAAGTCGGAGCATCAGTCGATGCTGGCAAACCTGACTGAGTCAGGAAAAGTCACCTGCGGGACTTGGGCTTTCGATCGCCGACCAGATGGAGACTCCACCCGCAGTCAAGCCGTCATTCAACCGTGCACAATAGGTTGTAATTCCTGCATTCAAGCCGCTCTCAATCTCATGACACCACCCTGCGTACGTGTACTCCGGAAGCCGCAATACTCGCTCCGTTTCGACACCGAAGGAGATCTGTTATTCGACGGAAAGCGCATCCCAGCGTGACGAAATGAGGCGGTGCGAGTCTGGGGAGGGAACCCCTCACAGCAACACCCAATTGCAAGCAGCCGACATCTGCTTGGCCTTCTTGGCAGTTCTTGTGAAGAGTCCAGGCATTTTTGCGTTCGCAACGGACTCCGGACTCCAGAGGGGTTGCTGATTTTCCTCAACTGGCGAAGCTCGGCAAAAGTTGCAGAAGGGAATAATCTGTAATGACAGGGTCCAGATGTACAATGACTTTTGCTCTCCCAAACAACTCACATCACCGCCTTGCTTCAAGCCCTTAGTTTTTCTTTTGCCCTTACATGGTGGGTGTAGGCACGTGTTTGTTCTGGTAAATCTCTTTGCATTATTCCCTGCCTCCCTGCGTAATTCTATGCATGAGCACCAGTTATATTTCAAAGAGATGGTATGGCTTGCTCCAATCGAGATCTGGGCCAGTATCTAGATCCAGCAATACTGTGAACAGAATGTACAACACAAGTTTGAGTCTACGAGGTTTTTGATGCCTCTACAGTCGCATCAAACCTGCGCTGCAGGTATAGGCATTGCCGAAGCTCTACTATGGTTACGGTTGCCATGAAATTTCACAGCCTCTTTGTCGGGATAGACGTTGCGGACTTGTTGGGTCGAGACTTAGTGGAAAAATCTCACCCCGGAGAGTCAACCGGCCGCGATTGTTTGTCTCAGAGAATTTCAGAGCATGTCGAACTTACTTCCGTAGTCTTCGTTGCCCGAGCCCTTTATACCTCCCCCAGCAGTGCCTGGGTGCACAAGATCCGGCCGGTTCGAGCCAAGTCAATGCAGGTATCCGGTCATCTGCATTATTCCGGCGAGGGCGAGGGTTGTGTGGGAGCACCTTGTGGGAGCTTTCGTTCGGGCTTCATTGGTCTGGCGCAGGGTCCGTTCCTGTCATCACGGACATGGTTCGTCACCAAGATTCGGGGGACTTTCTCCCTGGATAACTTGGACGTAATTCCTCCAGATCTGCTGCGTTGTACGAGTCGGCTATAGGCAACGTGAACTCCTTCCCAATCCGCGAGTATTCCCATCCCTTTCGGTCGGGACCCTGCTTGTTTGTTGGACACACGCTTCTAGAGCTAAGCCGCTGTTGGGGATGGTAAAGTGTCCCGAGTCACACCGCGTATCACAGGCCGCCCGGGTAGTCTTCGTTGCGTAGGGACGATATAAAGGGCGGAAAATTGCGGAAGCATTCGGAGTCGACGAAGCGGACGTGTTCTTCTAAGGACAAAGGTATAGTAATCGCCGATCTTTCATTAGCTGGTTCTTCGTTGAATAACCTGGGAGTGTCACCTTGCGTGGCTCTCCCCAACCGCTAAGCCTTGTTGCTGTTAACTCATCTTCTCCGTGTGAGTCTCATGATGAGAGGTCGACTAGGTCAGTATCACTAAAGAAGTGGATGGATTCAGTATTCGCTTTGGTTGTCGACTTGACCAGCAGCTTGGAAGGTGCATCCGCTCCCTTCTCCGGACAGGTTATTTTCTGCCGCCGCTATGGCAGAAAGGCGGTGACTGAGCGAGAGATAAGAGCGGGCCATCCGCTTTGGGGCAAGTGGCAGCCAGGGAACCACCCGTGGAGAGTCGTGACAGCTTTGACCTTTCAGGTTTGACTTTCGAGAGTCCCACGTTTTGCTTATTCTTTGAATCTGTTGCACACGTTCGCTTTCCCCTCTTTTCTTTTACGACTTCTCTGGCTATGAATGGTCCATAATTGCTTTGCTTTTCCGATCGCCAGCAGAGGAGCCGCTTTTGTGGGATGCAGGAGAATCACACTTCAGGCTATCAGACTGAAGCACATTAGCGCGAGAGCAGAGATGGGTTCATTCGGAAGCTCCACTTCGCCAGATTCTGGTTGCTGTTGATCCCAAAGCCCACCCTTGCCGAAACTCCCGTCAAGCATCCTCGACCCAATCGTGGCGCCTTCACCGTCTCTCTCCCTGCCTCTCGTCCTGCTGCGATTGCATATTCCTCTCTCTTCATTCGTGGGCGACAGCGGCCGTTCCATATCGCGGATGGTTAACGATCACCTTCGGAGGAAATATCTGCATCTCAGCGCCGCCCAATAATGCCCTGATAAGCTGCACATATCTAACATAAGACGCCTGTCTTCCCTCACCGATTCTGCCTGGTCAGTCGCTTGAATGTATTCAGAAATTATCGTTGAAGCGACTGCGGTGAGGACCCATGGAAAATCATAAATATCTCAGGGTTTCAAGTCGCCAGAAGAACTACAATGGCGATTCCACATGGCACGGCGGCCGCTCCCGAAGGAATATGGTCAACCCCGCCATATTGGTGTTGACGATCCTGACCGTGCTGTCATGGTGGTTCGTCCCTCCAAGGTTTCCGACACAAGAAACACACGCTCGTCCGGCCGTTGACTTGGCGGATCCGTCCTCTTGGGACCAGGTATGATGTACATCGCATTATCACGCACAACTTGCATATTAACGTAGCGACAGATTACTCCATCGCGATCACTTGAGTATCATGAATGTTTTGATGGCTTTTCATGCGCCCGTCTTGATGTCCCTATGGATTGGCATAGGCAAGACGATCAGGGGACTCGCATGGCTATTGCCATTACCCGGCTACCTGCTAAAGTTCCTGTGACAGATCCGCAATACGGTGGTGCAATTCTAATAAATCCCGGTATAGCCTCCAAAACTTCCTGGCGGAAAAGTTCACTAACGGCGTATAGGCGGTCCTGGAGGCTCTGGAGTTGCTCAAGCTCTAATCTCCGGCCACAACTTGCAAACTATCGTGGACGCCGCGGCTGTTCCCACTGATCCGGCAGAGTCGGAGCATCGATACTTCGATATCATCGGCTTTGACCCCCGTGGAGTCAACAACACGACCCCCGGGTTCAGTTGTTTTCCTAGCCTATTCTCGCAGAAGAATTGGGAACTTCAAGCGGAGGCGGACGGAATGCTTGGCAGCTCCGCGGACTCTTTCATGCGCAACTGGCAACGCGCCATCGCGCTCAATGCCGGCTGCTCGCAGGCCATTTCCACACCGTCCCAAGCTGGCGCAGATGTGCTTGGAGAGCATACCAACACGCCGCCTGTGGCCCGGGATATGCTGGAAATAATCGAGCGACACGGTGAGTGGCGCGAAAAGCAAGGAAGAGAAGCCCAGCGCTTGCACGACAGATCCAAGGGATATGACCCAGAGCAGCGAATCATCACCAGGACGAAATGGCAGCGAGACAAGGAGAAAATTTTGTACTGGGGCCGGTCGTATGGGACTGTTTTGGGCGCTACCTTTGCGGCGCTCTTCCCGGACCGAGTCGGACGAATGCTGCTGGATGGCGTGGTGGACTCAGACAAATACTACTCAGGTGTCGGGCCTGACCCCATCGGAGACGCGGATGCAATTTTTGACAAGTTTGCTCTATACTGTGATCAAGTAGGAGAGGAATGCCCCTTCTATGCTACTGGGGGTCCGGCGGCTATCAAACAGTCCTACAAGGCATTGGAAAATGCGCTACTCAATTCATCAATGTCCGTGCTTCCTTCTCGAACACGAGGGCCAGAGGTGGCAACGTGGACGGATCTCAAGAGCGTCCTGCGGATTGGAATCTATCAACCCCTCGCTGGGTTTCCATTTCTCGCAGACATTGCTAGCGACCTTCTCAATGGGAATGGAGAAAAGCTGGCTGACTACAAGCACGCCAGACGGTCTCCCTCCTGTCCCTCGGATGAGTGTCTTGCTGCTGGACCCTGGTCGTCGGCATGCCGGGTATCGGGGCAAAATGAACTCTACGCGAGCTCTGCCATTCTCTGTTCTGACGCAGAATACATGCAGTCGGCTGATGAGCAAAGCTTCAAGCAACATTGGCGGTCTCTTCAGGAACTCAGCAGCTCTGTCGGTGATTATTGGTCCCACGTTCGATTGAACTGTGCAGCATGGAGTGTGAAGCCAAAATGGAAGATGCCTGGTAAGTTAACGCTGTTGCTCAAATGTTCGTTCTCTAATATTTGGAGTTCCCGTGGCCGGAAACACGTCTTATCCCCTGCTGTTCGTGAACAACATTCTCGATCCGGTTACCCCGCTTCAAAGGTATGTATAACTGATATAATGTGTGGCCGTATGCTGATATCAACAGCGCCAAACACATGCATGGGGCTTTTCCCGGTTCGGCTTTACTCCAGCAAGACTCGGAGGGCGTAAGTCACTGGCCCCAAACACACGTATAGCACTGACTCCGCACAGCACTGCACCCTTGCTGCTCCGTCTGTATGTGTAAGCACTTCTATCCGTAGATACTTTCAAACAGGCGAGCTGCCGGCTGCCGGAACCGTCTGCGATGCGGACCTGAAACCCTTGTTGGGAAACCCGGGCAAGATGGAGGAAGAACGTTCCATCCCGAGTGTGGATGACGGGAGTTTGTATAAGGCACTGCTTGAAGAGGCGCAGCGAATCAGGGGCAATTTCCCGTTGTAGATATGTGTTGCTATCTTGTTTATATTTTGTACATGCCGCTTATACTCTTGCCCTTATCTAATGTCAATGTGGAGCTGTCTGCTGGGCATCTCGTACTCTGACTAATTGTATGTGGGGTCGCGAGTATAAAGACCCTCACCAGCTTTCCATTGAGTCTGGGCTTAAGGCTATTTAAAATTATCGAGCTCAAACGGCGAATCGAAACTCAGGATGGCTACGAAGTCTCTAACCGGCGGGTGCCTGTGCGGCAAGATAACCTACGCGATTGACCTTCCAGCGACTGAGCCAAACCCCAAGGTACCTACTCACCTTCCACAGCTCCCCCACCTTTCTCAACCGCCAGAGCATTAAACCCTGACAACCCCCCTTCATCAACCAGGTCATCCTCTGCCACTGCACAAGCTGCAAACGATACTCCGGCGGCGGCTTCTCAACCAACATCATGATCCCCAGGGAGTCCCTCCGGTACACCAGCGGCAGCCCCAAGGTATTCCTCGACCCCTCTACGGACAGCGGCAACCTCCTCCCGCGCGAGATCTGCGGCGAATGCGGCTGCCATTTCACCTCCGCCATGGCTGATTCGCCCATTGTCGCGCTGAAATGGGGAACACTGGACGATGAGCATCGGGCTGGGGCGGAGTTGCTGGGAGAGATCTATTGTAAGCGGAAGGATGCGTGGCTCGAGTCGTTGGGGCGCGGGGATTTTCTCAGGGCGGCGGGGATGTCATAGGGAGGTAGGGAGGTAGGGTTTTCGATCGGACTAGATTGGGTTAGAGGTTGGTGTTTTGTTCTTGTGGATAGGGAAGGGTAAGGAGTTCAGTGCAGGTGGGGGAAGGGTTTTGGTGATTTCAGACACGAATTGAGAGATTTTGCTGCTTAGTGCGGAGAGCCTCGGTGTGTCCAGGATCTTCGGATAAGCAGTCCAATCGTCATCTACCCCGCAGATAACATGCTACGTAGCCAACGTAACACTCGTCTCACTCCTCACTTGTCGAGTCAAGGGCGCCGGAACCCCTCAGCGACAATCGGAGTCACGTCGGGCCAACCAACGCTATCCTATTTCAACTCCTTTCCTCCCGTCTACCTGCATTGATTCCATCGAACTATCGCATTGTCCCATCCGAGCACTCTCTGCAGATATCTATACTTGTACAATATGGCTCCCCCCTCCGCCACCGAACCCGCGACGGTCACCGTCCTACCCCCGGCTAACAGCCAAGAAGCCGGCGTGGAAAAGGCCAAGGTGAAGATGGGCGGATTCCCCAAGCCGCCCGTCTTCGAGGATAAATACCAAGAGCGCGAGTATCTCAAGGGCCGACTCGCCGCGGCGTTTCGAATCTTTGGCAAGAATGGATACGATGAGGGTATGTCCTTCCTACTTCCTGGCTACGGCTACTTTTCTGTGCAAGCCCATTCTCTCCATCCATACCTATCCCACATCCACCACGGGTTCACCACTGGCACCATACACCCCCATACTAGAACCAGCACCTAACAGACAAGAAACCAGGCGTCGCCGGCCACATAACCCTCCGCGACCCCGTCGACCCGAGCACGTTCTGGGTAAACCCCTTCGGCGTCGCCTTCTCACAGATCAAGTCCTCGGACCTCATCCAAGTCGACCACTCCGGGAAAGTCATCGACGGCGGGCCCTGCCGCCTCCTCAACGCTGCCGCATTCATGATCCACTCGGCCATCCACTCCGCGCGACCCGACGTCCTCTGCGCAGCGCACAGTCATAGTCTTTACGGGAGGGCATTTTGTTCACTGGGGCGGCCGCTAGATATCATTACACAGGATTCGTGTGCTTTCTATAATGTACCCCCATCCCGCCCTCTCTGTCTTTCTGATTGCGGCTTTGAAGAATGTGAAATGCTGACCGAAGACAGGACCATGTCGTCTATACACAATTTAATGGGGTCGTGCTTGCTGAGGAGGAAGGGAAGAACATCGCTGCCGCGCTGGGTGACAAGAAGGCTGCGTTGCTTCAGAACCACGGCCTGCTGACGGTTGGAAAGTCGATCGAAGAGACCGTGTTCTGGTTTGTGAGTCTCGAGAAATGCTGCCATGCACAGCTACTTGCTGATGCAGCGGCTGCGGGGCGCGGAGGGGAGACGGTGAAGATTAACGAGGCCGATGCGGCGTTTACGTACAAGGCTGTCGGGACGCCTTTTGCAGGGCACTTTAGTGCGAAGCCCCTGTTTGATGTTATACATGAGGAGACCGGTGGGAAATATTTGGAGTGATTTTGTACTATTAGGAAGTGCACATTGGGATGCCCGCGCAAACTGAAAGGTTGGGAAATTGCATGCATGATGGGCTTATGGGATATTTTATGACCGTCATGGTAATCATTTGACTAATATATGCAGAGAATGGCTATATACATTTGGCAAAGTTTCAAGCTAAACTTGAGCGCATGAGCGCACCTTCTTAGTCCCTCATTAGTTATTAGGGGTCGCTGCTGGTATAACCGTGAACAAGCATGGAACATAAATCAGGGAGGTGGACTGTCAGATCAGGCTATAGTATGACCCGCACGAAGGCAATGGTGCCAGCTACCGAGGCAAGCGTTGTACTCCACATGATGCTCGTCGCACCATTGCCCCCATCCTCTGTAGACGAACTGTCCGCTTCTTCTTCGGTCGGTTCCCCGCTAGAAGATTCCTCGGTGGCGGGTTCGTCAGTCGTTGACTCGTCGGTCTCGGACTGATCACTTGGTGCCTGCGAGTCATCCGTATCCTCTGTATCTTCCGTGCTTTCAGTATCATCTGTACTCTGAGTATCCTCTTCCTCATTAACCTCGTCGGATTCCTCGTCAGAGTAGTCAGGCTGGTTGACGGGCGCCGACCTAGCGCAGCCGAATTCGACCTGAATATTCTCAACATCACGCCAGGAATCTCCCTCAGACGGCAGTCGAACAATCACAGGGACGGCGACTTTGTTGATGAGATATTTATAGGGGGTTTGTTTATGGACATAGGTATTGAAGGGAAACGACTCGTTGCCGGATTGAATAATATCAAGCGATTCGCCGTCTTCCCTAGCAAGGACTTGATTGCTCGAGTTAGTTCTTCGTAACAGTGCAAAAAATAGAGGTGGTTTGGATGCATGGGGGGCAAACATACTTCCGTCCAACAGTTCATAGTGGGTAACCGCGTAGAAGTATCTGAAGTAGTTCTGCGCGCACCCGATCGACTCCGGCACCCCCTCGTCTCTAAAGGCAAACAGAGCTTGGTCCAGCATTTCGTCAGTTCGATTCACCTGGCCCGCAATGTGCTCTTTTATAAATCCTGCAAAATTCTCCGCGCATTGCTCGCCAAGGGGCCCATCGCACCCGTTGTGCCCGCCTGACGTTGTGCCGCCGGCACCACCGAGGACCATAACCATGTAGGTGTCATGAGGCTCGGAAGCTGGGGGCTGCGTCGCATTGTACTCGAGCCAGTAGGCGACTTTTGTATCGGGGGCGCCTGGATAGTACTGGTAATTGTTTTGCAAGGCGAAACCCCAGGTGAAGTCGACGGGTTCTGGAAAGAGAGGTTCAAAGTTGAGGGTCACTGTACCCAGCGTCATTGGATCGATGCATGGATCGAATAGGTCGAGTGGGTCACATGCGTCAAAGTCTTGTTCTGTTTGTGCTCCGGCGAGGACCGCCAGGAAGAGCGATAGTATCGATGATCTCATGGTGGGCGCCATGTTGAGGCTCAGAAGATGTGGGTTGAAAGCGATCGAGAGTTGGATATTTTGGAAATTAGGCCACGCGGGGATTTGACCTTCTTTTATATTGGATATACCTTAGAGGGTTATTAGCGTTCCTCCAAATCTCAGCCTTAGACTCATTGCACAATCACAAACGCCCGAGATCCAAGTGGATTCTTGGCACTTTTTGGGGGCGCTCAGTTTGTCTTCCCTTCATTCTTCCAGTCACCCTCATGCTTCGCACTGTCCTCACTTCGCAAAAGCGCCTTCACTAGGTGGCCAGTTGGCAGCGGCTTTCTGATTCTGAAAAGGACATCAAAGGCAAGGAGAGGGTCATATGGTAGAAGTGCCAAGGAGGGGTGCCTGGACTGCCAAGGCGCGAAGTCACATCAATTTGTCGAGGAAGGGCCACCCGCTGGATCCCAGGGCTGAATATTGCCGAATCAGAATCGAGGATTGAGTGGTATGGCCCACGGTGGTGGGCTTTCCTTTTCCCAGACGAACCATGGAGTCTCGACACACTGTTCGTGAAGCCAGAACCCATTGTGATAGCACTGTGTTCCTGCTGTCAACTGTGCCGAGGTTCCTCCACAACACTGAATCTGAATGCGAGCCTCGCCGGGCTGGCGGGGTGTACTCCAGAGAATGCGGGGTATGCCTAGTGATACGCATGAAGTACCACGTAACGTTGTTGAAGATACGAAGGAGCAATGCGATTCAGAGTTGTACACAGGCACAGACCGAGCGAACTACTGAGTCGAACAGCGGAGCTCCGGAGACATGCAACCTTTATTCCACCGGGGGAAACCGATCCAAGGTTGCCATTGATTCCCGAACCACATAATCGCGCTCGATTGCTCTCTCGCTACAGCGCATATCTGTGAATTGAACCCCTCATGCGCGTGCGACACGCGCGTCAGGTCTATATCCCAAGTAGGACGCCCAAACCATGGTGAAATTGGCCGAAGGCCCGTTGGATATCAGATAGGGGATCACTGGAGAATCGCGAGAGTTGAATTCAAATTCAACTAGGTCACCGAGCTCCAGAGAGAACTTCATAAACTTCAGTAACGGCATCCGCCGCGCGGCGTATCCCAGTGAAATGAACAGGCGGTGGAACTTGTCAGCATGTATTATGTTGCGGGAAATACTGTCCCCTCGCTCCATGAATTCGGTCAAGAAGATTCCCATGCCTGCGGTCATGGGATCTGGAACTTTTTCTTCAACCCACGCGCTAGGTTCGAAGTCGCAGGTCCATTCACCTGTTTATGTTTTTAATCATTTAATAAACATTATCCGTTGCTCGAGAGAATACGCAAGAATTGGATGGGGAGCCTACCGGAAGGAAGGGATTGAGGAACACACTCCAACTTGAGTATTTCAAGGTAGGGCCAGTAAAGGCTCAACGTGAGTGCCGTAGGCTTATCGCGGTCATCCAATGGGAACAGAAAGTCCCAGTCAATCACGGTTTCCTTGAGCTCGAGCTCCCGCAGGTTCTGGCTCAGGTTTCGGAGATTGACTGCAAAGATATCTTGACCGTCCTTGGACAGTACGTTCAATGCTGGAATGACATTGCTCCATGAGTTGTTTGAGAGAGAGCCAAGCTGGAATACTCTGATAGAAGGCGGCAGTTTAGTAAG
Organism: Aspergillus carlsbadensis; assembly: GCA_025688815.1. NCBI lineage: Eukaryota > Fungi > Ascomycota > Eurotiomycetes > Eurotiales > Aspergillaceae > Aspergillus > Aspergillus carlsbadensis. The sequence continues at coordinate 175,828 of MU628221.1, read as the reverse complement.
TCCGCAAGCGATAGCTATGCGAAGGATCAGCCGGGTTGTTTAAGGCCAGAAAGTTTGGACTTACCATGTCGGTGTCCGAAAATAAAATCAGTATGGTCTGGTCGTATCCTTTCATGCAAGTGTAAGTGCAACTCGCGTAGTGCAACGCAACGCTGGGCACACTGCAATACTGCCCCAGGCCATATCTTTGCGCTCGAGATAAGTTGGTCAACGCAAGAGACCTCGGGCAAACGTAATGTACCATCATCTGGGAACTGAACTCGATACGGACGAACGACCGACTCCCCGTCAAGAGTAGCCTTCCACCACTGGTACGTAGAAGTTTCCTCTGTCTGCGGTTCCTGTCCCTTGTCGTGCCACGATATATGTAGCCGAAGCGTAACCCTGCGATCGTCCCCCCACTCGCTTAAAGTATCCATAATAGCCCAGACAGCGTCTTTGAAGGCCTCATTGTTCGCGAGTCTTACGGAATTTTGCTCGCTATACCCCACTAGCTTTGTGCTGTAGTAGTCCCGGAGCCAGTACGGTAGGATAATCGTGTAATCCACATGACGAACATAGTCTCGTCGGCGAGAATTTGTGCCTGAGGTCAACCATCGAAATCGCTGCTCCGACAGAATGCCTTTCTCGGCCTTGAAGCAGAAACTCCGCACGTGGACTTTGCGATATAGTTGCCGCTCAAAGATAGCCTGCCATTGACGGCAGACCCGCGTATGACGGGAGAGAGAGGCGCTATCATTTTGTAAATAATCCGCAATATGGGCCCATATCTCCGGCGGAAGGCCCTGGTCATCAGAGCTAGCAAGATTTCGATGACGATTCAAGGACCTTGGGGGACTGTTATCATGTTGGCGAGTCATGCTGGTGAGGAGGTGAGGAGAACAACAAGCGGGGCAGAGAGATGGAGAGATGTGCTTGCTTAGTAAGTGTCTTGTACGACTGCATAAAGTCTTTTTCGGGAAATGCCGAGGAGGCATTAAACCGGATTCTCTCGTATGTTTTAGCCCGAATCGTCTTAGCTGCCACCTTCATTCCATTTTATGCCGGCTCAAATTGCTGCATAATCTTCCAGCTGGTCCGAAATGCGTGATAATCGAGGATTATTGGCCGTGGCCCATGCTATACGTCGTATTCACTAACTTGATGTTGATGATGAAATGCCGAGCTCGCAGCTTTCCAACGGTCCAACCAGGCATCAGGCTATCAAGCGTCCTGCCAGGCTAAGTTAGTGCATCCTTGAGCTGATCCTGTATTGTTATCTGGCAATTGCCTGCGCAGCGCATACATATGATCAGTCACTGGACGACACTTTTCTCAGATTGAACGACGGGGGACTTAGATGGGCATGAGAACGACGCGTAGCAGACGGAAAACCAACGGTTATTAACCCAGGTCCTAGGATGGCCTCTTCGGGCGCGGCTTGTTCATGTCGGAATGGATCCGCCGTCGCTCCACATGGTTAACCCAGACCGACCAAGACTCCATCCATAGCGTTGGGTTCGGCTCCGGATGGAACGACAAGGGATATGCGACGATTTTATTAAGCCAATGGCCTTCAGGCCGCCTCTGCAGACCTGTGCTCCCCTCATGAATCCGTGACCTCTTTGCGTTGGCATCTGGGCTGCACATCCTCGCTCGGAGCAACAGCTACCACAATGCCGACAGGACGCCTGCTGAGAGCAATTTCCAGGAGCAGCAATGCTTATCGCTTCGCAATGTCAAGGCCTCGGTTCGCGCAGCCTGTACGGCACAAGTCCACCTACCTCTTGAGTGCCGTTGAGACAGACGAATCGCAGAGGCAAGGATCTCGTCAACCAAGTATGATACGAGCTGACAACCCCTCTAGACTCGATATTCAGCATCGCATGAACCTTCACATGTTAAACCAGAGGTTGCTGCACCCGGAAATCCCCAAGAACCTCGAGTGTGTCGCGGACGTGGCCACAGGAAATGGGTATATGCCCATATACTCTACAGCTCTTGAACCCAACTAACCACGCAGAACATGGATTTTCGACCTGATTAAATATCGCAAAGGAAACTCGGGGTCAACCGATACCAAGTACCACGGCTTCGACATTTCGGACTCACTCTTCCCCAAGCCAGAAGCCATTGAAACGCTAAACATCGACTTCTCAACTCACAACTTCTACCAACCATTCCCTGAGGAACATGCCGGCAAATACGACCTCGTACACGCCAGACATCTCAGTCTCACCATCCGAGGAGCCGATGACCTAAAACTTGCCATGCAGAACATCTCCTCCTTACTGAGTACTTCCCCTTGGTGCTCCCCTCGCCGTACAGAAGCTAACAAACCACAGAACCCGGTGGCTACCTCCAACTCGAAGAATACGACTTCCAAACCCAGATCGACAACTGCCCACCTGCATTCATGACCGCAACCTGGCGTATAATCTTTGACTGGGTCTACAACTCCGGGTACAGCCTCGACTTCCCCGACGACGTCCACAATACGATTGCGTCGCAGGGGCTCGAGATCATTGACAAGAAACAGCACAGCACGAAGGGTCTTCCGTTCTGCGAGGACCACCGACTCACTCTGCTCTATGCGTTCTACACGGGCGTTCCGCGGATGTGTTGGAAGTCAAAAGGGAAGAGTGATGAGGAGATAGAGACGATCATCGAAAGATGCCTGGAGGAGTGGGAACAGGGGGTGCTTGTGGATTATTTCTTGACGCAAATTATTGCCCGGAAACCGGTTGAGGCTGCTATATAAGCCTCGCTGCCTGGATGGACCTAGACGGGGCACGCCATGTTTTGTCGATCTATAGTACAAATGATACACGATACCTAATGCGATGGGTTGATGTTCATGAGGCTCGTAAGCTGATATATTATGCAGGATATCAAGGTGAACTAGATAAGAATGCAAATCGTCCGCGACACTGACCTAAGCAGCTTCAACTGCTAAACAGCGTGCGTATATGATACCTTCAAACTTCAAAATATTCCCAAGAAGATAAGAACGGCAATGCGCCACTCCCAGATTGCGCCGATACTCCATGTGTAAAGTGTAAACCTGGCACCTCCCTCACGTGCTATTTTTCCTGCCAACCACTCACTTTGCCCTCTGAGCTTGTCCGCTATAGTATCTCGAGGTTGGAAATCCTTTGGCCGGTTTCCTGATGCGACTCCGCTCTAAGGCATGCGTCCAAGGCAGACCACCGTCTCGATTTAACCACTCACAATCCTCTTAATCCCACAAACCGCTCATCCTCAGATTTAGCCTGCAAACAACGTATCCTCATCACGCAGGTACTCTCCGCAATCCGCCTGTCTGAAGCAAACAACGCCCGTCGGATCCAACCGGTTCGCTTCCGCCGAGCTCCGCGCCATAATCCCAAATCCAATGGGGACATCGTCCTGTGTGCAGACAATGACGCCCGAATGTTCAGGAATATCTTGAGGGAGGCGGGCAAGATGCGCGCGCGACAGGTTCGAGCCGTAGAGGAAGGGCATGACTCCGTTTGGTCGGATGTGTAGCTTGTAGCGGGCGTGCTCGGCGAGGATGGGGAGGGCGGTGATGTGCAGGCGGACTTTGCCAGTTTTGGTGAATTTGCCTATACGAATAAGATATGGGTTAGCTGATGGACTTGCCACTTTTTGGGAATGCACGGTCGGGGCCTTTCTTGGGTGGAAAATGTACGCACCCATGCAAATTCCAAGCGAAAGGAGGGTGTCTCGGGGAACGGAGACGGCGAGGTTGGCCAATGAGAGTTTCACGTAGTAGATTCTTGAGCCTGAAATCCGGAAGACATAGCGATCAGCTTTGGGGGAGTTGTCGAGGGGTGCGATGATGTTTTTCAGAGAAGATCCGACATAGTGAGCAAGCTTCTCGAAGAGAGTCTTGGTCTCTTCTTCTGTGAGAGGGCGCATTTTGCTGATGCGAGTAGTCCGGCGAGAAATTGGCCTTGCTCCGAAAAGGAGAACTGGGAAATAATATCTGCGGTGACGGCGTTGACGAGCTGTGTCCTCCAAACAGCCCGCCGAAGAAAAAAAAAGTTAGAAAACGATATCAAGTGGCAGAATAAAGTATGCCGCCCTCGGAAGCGGTTAGTGCGGTTCCTGGCTGATTGTTGTTCCACGTGACCCTTATCAGCCGGCCCCTCCACGGTGGAGCACTGGTTCGAGAACGCATTGTTTTCAGATGGAAAGGGGTCGCAAGGCGAACTTTCAGCAATCGGAAATAGCAACCACCATCGAGGTCTATGGATCATCGACGTAGATAACCGCTGGAGGCGCAATGCCAGCAGAATGATTGGCAAACATAGCCTCAAACAAGGTGGCTGGGACGAGATCCTTCTGCATGATCGGGTTGCGATGGTGACCCCGCCTCGATGCAGGATGCTTTCACATATAGCCGCCGTCACTCCACGCACCCCATCTTCCTGCTTTTGAGCGATTGGTACACGCCTTTAGCCTGGATACCAAATCCATCGCCGTTGCCATGTCTAACAGCACACTCAGATCGTCGTTTGATGGAGTCAGAATCGACGGAGACGGCCGCTTTGTCTGCAAGTGTGGCTTCCCGACGAGAGACTACCGGGTGAAGAAGAAGAGCAGTCCATATTACGGACTCCAATGTGAGGCTTCTCGTGCTTCTGTCCTGGCCTGCACCAACAACTAACAAAACAGACTACGCATGCGCAAAACACGGCTCCGATCCGACGCAGTGCCCTTCCTGGATTTGGTTTGACGAGATGGAACGCGTGAGCAAGTCAATACCTCCCGAGATGCGATCACTCCGAACCCCGCGCAAACAGAAAGATATTCGCGACTTTGGGCTATACACACCACCATCCACGAAGAGAAAGGCGGAGACACAGTCGTTTGATAGTGGTGTTGGAGACATGGAGGGGACTGGAGAGCCAGCGTCGCCGTTGTCGTCACGGCCTGCGAAAAGAACACGGAGTGCCAACGCGGCGACTCAAACTGCCGACGGCGCTGCGCGACCTGCTATCAGGCCTATGCCGAGACGGCGGTTGTTCGATGAGTTCTTAGACTCTCCGAGGCGAAGCACCAATGACAACACCAACTCATCCGCCCCAGGAGAGTCTAGACGCAAAGGCAGCTTATTCGGCGCATCGATTATAGGCGAACCCTCTCGTGAGCAGCCCCAGACAAGGAAACCAGCATCACCCACAAGAGCCGTTGAAGGGGGTCCCACCCCATCACGGACTCTCGGATCCCGTCAGGTATCGCGAGACCGGAGAGTCCACCTCACACCACCGTCATCGAGCAACCATAATTCGAATACTCGCATCGCTCCGCTCAATGTTGATAGTGACACTGAATCGTACGGATGGAATGATGAGATGGTGGGAGATATCGTTGATCTGGCAAAGAACGTAGAGAACCCACGATCTAGCCCTCTGTTTTTCTGATGGCGGCCGTCTCGGCATTGACATGATACCTTATGACATTTGGAGTTTTGGCGATTCTTTCGGAATACGGTTTAGCACAGCTTAATAGAGCTATACTTTCTGAGCGTCTCTTTCTGAGCGTCTCTTGCAACAATAACATACCACTCTCGGTTCTCTAAAGCCTTTACCACTTTATATAGACCGCAGACCTCACCTTAGTTCGTGAGCACTGAGACTTTGAAGCTACAAACCCAACCCGGAGTTACTCCTTTGAAGATAGGTCAAAAGTCGTTACTCATGATTATGAATCTATCTAAATCGAAAGACATGACAGCTAGAAATAGATATACAATCCGCTCCGCTCCGCTCAAATGATTCAATCTAAACGCCGACAAACACGCATGGCGAGAGGCCAAAAAAAGCAGAAAAAAGAAGGAAAGCCACCGATATGCACAAAGAAATCCTGTCTAAATCCAAATACAGACGCAAAGACACGAACACCGAACGAAATGAATTAGAAATTGAAAAGCCCGCTCCTCCTCTTCCCAAACGGATATACCACTAGCGCGGAAACAAACAGGCCAACTGTAATCCCAATCGCGATCTGGACCATGCCAAACCCAAGGCTCGCAATCGAGGTATCCTGGCTCGCAACGTCCGTCGTGTTCCCGCTCTTTAGCCCGTCCCGGACGGAGTCTGCATAGTTCAATCCGGCCACGAGTGATCCGGTCGATGCGAGACCCGAGGGGACGAGGACGAAGATCGCGGGTAAGATTGCCGCGGCGGCGTGGCCGCGCCAGAGGCGACTGTATAGATTCCCGAGGAGACCGATTGTGAATGCGCCGACTGTGTTTGCAACCTCGGAGTTTGAGCCGAGTTTGGTGGTGCTAAAGTAGTTTGTCACGTAGCCCGAGAGCGCGATAACGATCATTACGGGTAATTGCTTCCATTTTGCCTGGTTGATGATTGCGACGAAGATGACGAATAATGGGACGAAGATGAATCGCCGGATGTATCCACTGCCCCAGACGTCGAGGTTCGGGCAGCTTTTATCGGATGAGGCGTTGCTGTCGATGAGGCCGTAGATTGTTGTTCCGACTGTTATGCCATATCCTAGAAAGAGGGAATAGATGATTGCGTAGACCATGCGGATTGAGCCCGCGATGATCTGGTGGGATTGCAGTTCGAGGGAGCTGCAGAGGACCATAAAGCCTGGGAGGATGAGGGCAATAGAGGACTGCGCGAGCGCAGAGAAGCAGAAGAGGTTCTGGTCTTCGCCGTTGCGGTTTATGTTGATAGAGCCAAAGGCACGGGCGAGGAAGGAGGTTAGCACTGCGGCGGTGACCTCAAAGACGTTGGAGTAGAGGACAGATTTCGGCGCGAGGACGTGCTGCATGAGGCCGACGAGGGAGCCGAGGAGGAAGATGATGGGCATGTCAATGGGGCGTGCTTCGAAGGCAAAGGGTCCAACGGCAACAGATGCAAAACCATACGCGGGGACGAGGAGCCATTTGTTGAAGCGGGGTTTGCGGGCCATGATGGCATCGATCTCAGAGCACGCTTCTTCGACGCCAATGAGGTCGTGCACGACGTTCTTGTAAACATTATGGGTATCTGCTAAGCGCCCAAGGTCGACACCTTGCACGACGCGGACGAGTTTCACCTCTGCTGTGCGGGTTGTCGGGTCGTCGAAGGACATGATCATGCACCCGGGGAGGTAGAGGAACTGGCCCTCTACTTCAAGGACTCGTGCTGTCATCTTCATGTATTCTTCCATGCGGTGGGTTGGCGCTCCGTATCGCATTAGCGCTTTGCATAACTGAATTATGTATCGTTGGCGAGCGAGGATCTCTGCAATATGTACGGTGACTCGAATTTCATCCTCCAGGCGGGTCTTGCGGTTGCCCTTTCTCTTCCCTCGCTTCGGTGTCATCAGCGCATCGGTAGACGCTGGCAAAGTGGCTCTGCTCAAGTTCATCGAGGCCTCGACCAGCGATGCGGTTGAATGATGGTTTGACTTCTTGTACCACTTCAGCTTCTCCTTCTTTGGCGTTGCGGCACCAGATGAGATCTGCGACTCGGCATCGGATTCATCGCTCACGACTGTGCTCGCTGTACCTGATCCCTGACTCGCGTGTAGTTTTAGCAGTTGCGCTAGGATCCCTCCTCCTCCACCAGAGCTTAGCCTCCTGGCGCCATACCACGAATCCGGCCGACTAGGTCCTTCAGGCGTGCTCTGGCCGGAACGAAAGTACGCCGACCGCGGCCGGCGTCGCCGCATATGGCTCTGGGTTACGCTGCGGACGAGACGGTGGGCTTCGGCGCTGGGGAGAGGCTCGGGACGGACTCCGTGAGGGTCGCTGAGAGTGGCCTTTTCTTGGTCGCGCTGGCGCGGGGGTAGACCCCCCTCTAGATCGTCCGGTAACAGGGAGGCACCAAGATCGCCACCATCGTCGAACTGGTCACGGCCGAGTCTCTCACCAAGAAAGACAGTCTGCTTCCGGATGAGGTCGCCGGCGTGCCGGAATCGTTCCCTCACGGACCTGACTCGGTCAGGCGTCTGCACTTCCTCTCGAGGTCGTCCAAGCTCGCTAACGGGGACTTCGTTGCCCTGTGGAGGTGTGGCGGATCCGTAATTCGCGATGGACTCTTTGGATGTGTTGGCGGAAGTATCGTACGGTGGCAACAGGTCGCGCATGGAGTGATATGAGCGCACTGAGTAATCAGAATCACCTCGTGTAAAACCTGGTCGCTGTGGTAGCGGCACGGGTTCTGGCTCTGGAGTGCGATCGTCCGCTTCACGAAAGCTGCTGAAGGATCGGAACCTCACACGGTTGCCCCTGCTGGGCTCTTCCGCATGTGTTTCTGCAGGGCCCTCGGGAGCCTCTGCCGCTCCGGAAGACGCCGGCTCATGCTGGCCGGACTCTACGTGAGCACCCGCGCCGGGCTGGATGTTGTCTGGGGGGAATAGTTCGTAAGAGGGTTGGTTCTGGGGATGGTCGGACATTGAGACGCCCAGGCGAGAAGGTTGTGCTTAACGAAAGACAGCTGAGAAACGAGTGGAAGAACGGTGGGTTGTGGGAGTGCGAGGGGAACTTGTGGGTATAATTTGTAGTCGAGAACCAGAAACCCACGCAAGCTTCTAGAATATTAGACGATAAGGGCTCTTCACTCAAAGCCAGATCTAGACAATGTCGAGCAGCGAACGGACCATGGGTGGAGATCTGCCGACCGAAAGCCACGCAGCGAGCCAAAAATAAGTCGAGTCTAGAACGATGAGCCAGAGCTGAGCAACTGATGCGAGGGAAGATAAAGAGTCGAGACTCGGACGCCTGTGGGGATTATAACCTGAACCCCCGAGACTCGTAGACTCCGAGGACGCGAAGGCATGACCTCATGCGACGGAGAGTGTTCGGTGGTGGATCAATCGCGGGCAATTATAGAAGCGCACGATGTTGTGATAGAATTATGATAGGACAATTGCCGGCCGATCAAATGAGTGCCAATGCTCAGGGACAATCTGACAAGACGCTGACTCGCGTTTCAGACATCCATCACATCGAATCTCGAGTCTCGCCCCTCGAAGTTTGAACTTTTTTTGAGAAAACCCGAGTTCTGGGAACCGCCAACCCCTCTTCGCGGAACACAGATGTGCGCGTTTCCTGTGTTGCGGCGAATTTGCTTTTCTTTTTTGCGCCCCTGTGGATCCGTTTCCGCGAGGCGTTTCGCCAAGCATCCAATCACAGCGCTTGGTTTGGCATCGGCAGCCGGCGGGCCGGCTCAGTTTTCCCCTCCGGCTGAAATCAAAGTCCAACTGGCAACTGGGCTACCAACACGCGAAGAGACTCAGAGCTGTCTCGACTCGATGGGGAAAAGGAGCCATGACTCGCATTAGCTTGGAATTGCTATCATGTGCTCTTCAGAGCTTTCTTTCGATCGATTATCAGCACATGGATGCCCAACTGAGGGTCCAGGGGTTCAGGAGGATGGTCTCGACCATGGCAGCTTGCGGTTCTCGCGGAAGTGCGCAGATATATGATCGACGGCCGCAGGGGCCCAAGCTCCTGTTCTTTTATCCTTTCTCCTCCAGGACTAGTAGGACTACATACAACAAATCCTCTGTTGAGGGATTTACTGGATCATGTTTCTCCCTCTGGTAGATATGTCCTTCTACAAGGATCTAGAAATGATATTCCACTTTGCTCAGCGATGAACGACGTAGGTACGTGGACTACGGAGTACTGATCAACGATTCACCCCACGCCCGTGCGAAAGATCGTCATGGATCGTCTCAGCTGTCAATTCTGTACTATGTTGTGCTGTTATACTGCCACAAACCACAATAGATGACACCATTGCTGACCTGGAAACACGCAGATGGTTTTCGCGCAAACGGGCAGAGAGGATATGGCATGATCCATCAAAAACGCACCTACGTCACTGTGACTGAAGCCAAGAGCATCGACTTTTTGTTGTGCAAATCCACCGGAGTTACTGTAAACATCCGACCGAAGAGCTTATACTATGGGACCTGGCGTCCCGCTATAGTAGGAGACACCAAGGCAACCCAGCCATGCTCCTTGGATATGCCGACAAGGTTCATCGATCGTCTCTTGAACATATCATCTAATATCGATATTGGGCAGAGACTCGCCTCAAGTCTAATATCAGCTGAGTTTGTTATCCTATAGTTCTCAAATTAAGTATATGAACTCAGAAACAAGTCTAATCACAGTCAAGGTACATTACATGAAAACATCGGGAACCACACCTCTCGCTAATCATATAATCCAACGCCGATTCGAACCTGAATCCTGCTCCACTGGTCATATCCCATCGCATCTATAGTTCGATCTCAAGCTCATAACTTGCTTTCCGAGCTTATGCCGGACACCCAGTCGCTGTCACCGATGATCCAAGACTTCCGCTCTCGACATCAACCCCTCTCCCCTGAGCCCCAAGCACCCGACTGGGATGACAAAAGTTCATAACCACCATAGCAAAGAACATCAGTGCCCCGTCGAATACATATGGGAACACCTCATGGCTAATCAGATACCCATCGTTCCCCTGGACATATTCCACAAGACGGAAGATCGAGCGGATAAGGATGAGGATGCTAGCAATGTACAGTCCCGCGATGATGGATTCCCAAGACACTCCGAAGATTCGTCGGCGAGTGATACCCTGTTGTTTCTCGCGCGGACTGACGACTCCCCCCGCGAGCGATTTGACCTCGGGCGTGGCCGTCTTGCGGACCCGGAAGTGGAAGACGCCGCAGGAGACCATGAAGATGGTGAAGAAGACGAGTTGCACGGCGAGACCGCCGATTGTGATTTTCTCGCCGGTCTTGAAGCTGTCGCCGTCGTCGGAGGCCATGAGTCCTCCACCTATTGGAAGCATATACGTCAGCACGCGTTCAGAGGTTAGATCGTCGACTGCTGATCTTCCACATGGCTGGGTTGTAGGTTATGGGGACGAACCAGCGGCCTGCGCAAGAAAGGCGATAACATCGCCTGTGACGAAAATCTTGGTCATCCAGTTTACACGGATCAAACTGAGGTGCTCGGCGCCCAGAAATCGAATCAAGCGCCCAAGAACCATGTATATCGACGCGGCGTAGAGTGGGGGTGCGAGGAGGATGAGGAGAGCCTGAAGCGCGAAGACCGGGACGGACTCGGGGTTACCATGTGCGGCGATTCGGACGAGGTAGCCGACAACCTGGACTGAAAGGTAGGTGGATTGGTTAGTTGAGATGTTTGATATGAGAACATGGGCTTGGTTCTTACAGATCCCTCCAACAACGAATGGTATAAAGTACCATGCTCGGGACTTGTAGACCTGGTAGAGGTGAAAGAGGGTTGTGATGAAGAATAACCCGGCGAATAGTCCTGCAGCGGCTTGGGACGGGGTATATCTGAAGAGTTCAAAGTCGATAAGCTCGTCTTGAGCCATTGTGATGAGGTAGTTGGTAGTGGTGCGGTGGTGAAGAGACAAGTTGATGAGTAGTTGATGATGGGATCCAAAACAAAGCGATATCTACAGAGTATTTATCTTACATACAGCACCAGTATTTAAGTTATACTTGTGGCTATGCAGAGATACGGTCAGGTATCTAGATCGCGAATACGCTTCCATGGTCACGGCAGGGGGGACAAGGTACATGAGCTGGGTCTGGACCATCTTGGCAGTGTGACGCCCTATTTAACATGAGCTGCCACTTGGCATCCTCTCCAGTTGTTCTTCTCCTCAGATCTCAAACGCGTGGCGCAGTTGGCGCGTTGTTCAGCCTCAGGTCCACTGCGCGTGCGTATGCGTATGCGCTGCACATTCCTTGCGCCAAGATGCACTGCTGGAGGCTTGGGCCACTCATTTGGTGGAAGCCTTCATATTCTCCGTAAGAGGTACGCCGTGCTCAGGTCGCGACGTTCTACCGTTTGGCTGGTTGGTTTCGAGGCGCTTTTGGTCGATGTGCCTAAGAGGCCCTGAGGGATGCCCGCGGAGTTGCCTGGACTGGGGCCTGAGTCGATACCCGCATTCAGGTATACCGACCCTGCCTGGGTGGACTCCTGCAGCTTGGAATACGTTCTTGTTTAGGGATGCTTTCGGGCGCTCGCTCTAGGGTCGACCTAAATCCCAGATATTGCGCCCTGTCTAGACGCTTCTTCACTGTCAACGACATTTCGTCCGGCCCTAATTGAGCTATGCACTTTTGGGGCTTGTGGAAATAGAGTAGGATGAGTCCTATATAGTTTCTCAATCAGGCGACTTCATTGTCCGCGATTCTGAAGGATAAGAGGACCCAATTTCCGGGCTTCATGGGCGGTATGTTTCGAAAAGTACCTTCCTAGACCATCCCCTTGCATTTGGCTATTTCGGTTCCGCTAATCTTGCCATATCATGCGATGTCATAAAGGTAGAGGAGCACTTGGAGCAGAAGAACCACGCGCCGAACCTTGGCTTCAGCTCTTCTGGTCCTCTTCTTGATCAATGATCCTTCAACTGAATCACGACGCCGGATCGAGACGACGTACCTGGTCAAGCAATCCTCCCCTCGCTGCTACGACATAGAGTGTGTCAGCCGGAGCTGGTGGAAGCCCTTAGAATCTGCAAGGTCTTGCAATACGATAAGCAAGGTTGTCCATTAAAGGACTAGTAGTTATGTTCATTCTAACCTGTGATCCTCTTGGAAATGATTACACTGTTGCGTGCAATGCTGGATAATAGTAGCTTATAAGATAAGATCGGTCTATTCAGCCTGACATCTGCTAGGCAAACCTTTGCTCTTGCGCGCCTTCGTTTTCCAGGAGACAGATGGCTAATAACAGGGACGCATATGGTATTCAACATCAGCTGCCCATTGCACAGGTGCCGTTGGCGCTACTGGGACGCCTTACCCCGCCAGACTCGCACCTCAACTCTACCTCTTACCCCAGCGCACTAAATTTTATTGACATGGTTTTGGTTTTGGCTCACTTCGTAAGGCCGGTGACCCGCAATCCTGCCTGTACCGCGAGGGACCCTGCTTCCATTTGACCTGTCACTGGAAACCATGCCGTGTCGGGGCATAACCGAGCAGTGGGCTAGAACATATGACTCGGAGAATGCATGGCCGACCCATCACTGCTGCAATGTATATGGGTTGAAACCATGGTTGATGCTAATCCTTGCGAATTGGCCAAAACCTGCAACCTTACCCCATGCTCCCATGGCTTGGCCAGTATCTTTGCGCCCCCACCAGCGCCTCAACTCTTGCTTTTAGTCGTTTCTTCCCCTGCTCTGTCTTCCAAGTGGCACTGGAGCCTTCTCCCTTGAGTTAAAGCCCACACGGAAACGCTCGAAGATAACTAAACCATGCCCTTCGACGAGCAAGGCAACAAATGGCCGTGGTGAGCATGAGACCAGATCCTTTGAATCCACTGCCAAACTCGAAAAGCGATCCATGTCTGCGTGGTTATCGTTCGTCCAAATGCCACCACCTTGACAGACTCAGGGCAGAAGTTCCCAAGTCCGGGCGGCCTTCCAAAAAGGGTCCACACGCTAAACGTGGCTGTCAAAAGTCGTACGCTGTCATGGCTCGTTTATCTTATGGTATCGCACAGTACTTCTTCCTGACCTGGTCTTGCTAATTCCTGTTATGTCCATCAGAACCCAAATCTCTTAGTCGACCTGTCTACTACGTCTCCCACAATTCAGACGAACCGTATACGTCCGAGTCGTGCTCTCCGAACTCCCTCGGTGCCTGGCACAGTATGATCGAAAGCGATTACTATCCGCAGCCTCCCCATATTCCAGACGTTTTTGACATCATAACACAACCCCCGAGATCCCCGGACGATGCTCAATCGCCCTCATATCTACCTGCTCCCCTAGACGGCTTAGTACCCTCGAACTCCAACACACACGCACGCGCACCTCCAACTGGTCTTGGAATTGACATACTATCAGTAATAACTGACCCATCCCTGTGGTGTGTTCCAGCTCCGGCATGACATGAACCAACTAGGGTGCAGCGAAACGGATAACCCTCAGATGGTGTCAAACTTCGCTGACTGGCCTGCTGCTCAGGTAGGAGCGCCTTGGTTTCTGCAATATTGTGTGAGATTATTGCTCTTGCGCAGGTCCTTCCATACAACATGTCATCTGCGCATCTTATGACGGGTTCCCCCGATGAGACTGGGGAAGAGTACACGAAAAATAATTGACTCAATCAAATGTACTTAATCAGTCAGCCATTGGACAGCCTGCTATACATGATAGACCGCACAACCCCCGGCCAAAGCCGCATCGTTGGTCTAGCCAAGGCGAACAATGACTCCACCGGTCAATTCTCAAGCGCTAGGAACTCCCCAGATCTCGGAGAACGGATCCCAGTCCGGATCTGTGTGTCGCTCGTACTCCATAATATTCGCAATCTCGGTCGCATTGTCCGCTCCGTAAAGGTGCTCAATAAACGCCATCGTCGCATCAATACCGGCAGAGATGCCCGAAGAAGTCCAAATATTTCCATCGACGACCCACCGGGCCTTGGGCACCCACTCTACATTGGGTCCATACAGCGTCATACTGCTCCAGCTGGCTTTGTTCGTCGTCGCGCGACGACCATCCAAGATACCGGACTTTGCAACAAGCGCAGAGCCCGTGCAGACTGTGAGGAGATATTGCAGCTTCGGGTACGTCTCTGCAATCCAATCAATGGTGTCGTTGAGGAAGGGCGATCGAGTTCCAATCCCGCCAGGGACAATAAGAACATCGATATCAGGTGCATCCGCGAGAGTGTGCGTCGGGTTGACTGTGGGGAAGAAGGAAGAGTTGAACCTGTTCATAGATGGCATCAACGGCTCCGTTGTGACGGGGTCGAGGGTTTCGGCGAGCATGTAAAGATCAATCTTCGTGCGCCTGGCTACAACTGCGAGGGCCTCGAGGGGGCCGAAGACGTCGAGCAGCTCGTACCCACGAAACAGCAACATCCCATATGTCTTTGGAAGTGGCGCTCCTTGCCCTGGGACTGGGCTCGGTGTAGGCGACGGTGTTCCCTCTGTTAAGTGTCAGGGCTTTCCTAAACGGGGATGAATAGCTTTTTCATTTACCTGCTCCGACAGAAGGAGCGCCAGACAGGAACAAAAGCCCGCCGAGTGCGCGACTCAAAGAGAACCTCATTCTGAGGGCTAGGTGTGACAATCTCGCTGGCGCATAAATGAACAAATAGGGACGATTGACCTCTTTATACCTTACCAGACATAAGAGAGACCAAAAAGCGTCACGGACACTTGTGCAAGCCATCCTTTCTCTCCCATCCTCTGGTTGCTGTACTTGCGACACCCGAAAGCTTGGACCCCCACAGCCCTCCAAATCTCACCGATTCAAGTGGGCACATCAGTCTTATTGGCTGCCCGCTTCATCAATCTGACTGGTTACGGGGCATTTGCCAAGCGCCCTTGAGCGAATTTGCGGGCTTATTCCACATTCCAACCAATGTCTCTCCGACGCCCAGGCTTCCTCCTTGTCGTTTCACTTCTTCCTCGACTACTTCTGCAAAGGGACTCGGGAATTGTCAATCTGTCTGCTGACAGCGCCTATATCTGAGACGTAGCAAGTCACCAGAATTTCGCCATTGTTCCCTGTACCCTGCAGCGTTTCATGCAACGCGACGCGGAGTCCCCGCGGGCTGGGCGTTTCGATGGCCCAGACGGATGGATTGAGGTCCGATACATATTAGGAATTTAGAAGAGAAGAGCATCCGGAGAATGTCTCCAATCGATTCAGTTCATTGAGAAAAGCAAGGCGACAATTGATGATAAAGTTTAGTCATGACACGCCCCATCCTCCCACACCGAATGCCGCATATACCGACCCAGCACCAGTTCCCCGAATACTATGCCTCCAAGGACTGCGACGAAGACTCCTACATTGAAGGTCATTACTGCCAGCATCCTGGTTATCAAAACCAATCATTAGCTCTCTCGCGACGGAAAGGCTACTGCCCGAGAGCAAACGTGGAAAAGAAATAACTCACAGTATATACCCAATAAACGCCCGCACACCCTCCAGCATCGCGCGTGAGCCATCCTGTCGTAGACTCCATGGGGCACTCGACTTCCAGCTGGGGGTAACAGCGGTGAAGACACTCCGTACGCGACACCAAATCGAGATCCGCGACAATGATGACCCAGTCCCAAACTTCTCCTCCTCACACTCGCCTAATGACGGCACGTGAAGGGCAAGACGCACCTCCTCTTCACTATTGATCGCCTCCTCACAGTCCCTATCCCTCTCCCTGTCATTCTCAACCCTCGTGTACACTGGTAACGGACTCAGTCTCGCCTTGGTAATCCGGCCGCCGAGTCCCATCCTCCGCCGTGACTTCGGGGGAGCGAGGATCGGTATTGATCCCGATCGCTCGGCCGCTCGTGTATCGGCCTGGAATCGCAGCGCCGCGAGGAAGCGGTTTAGGAAGGCGAGGAGGAAGAGGAGGAGGAGTGTGGCCGTGTAGGTGGATGGCGAGGTCGTGGTCCAGGAGGAGAAGAAAAGGGTTATTGTTGTAGATGCTGTAAATGTTGAGGACATGGTCATTTGCATCTCGTTTGTGTTGGTGTCAAGAGTTCCGTGGTGCCCGTGATGGCTGTGGCTCTGGCTACTCGTGTCTGAGCCCATGTCCATGTCCATATCCATCTTGGCTGCGTGCGAGAATGCAAATCCTTCTGTGAAAACTTCTTTTCTCTTTTCCTCAAAGGAGAAGCAAGGAGACTGAGCTTACAATGTTATAAAGCAAGAAATATTTGCTCAAAATCTCGCGCCACTAGACTAGGCGGGGCATAGCCGCATATATCAAATGTTACTGCTGTCAGATTAACTCATGTTGGAGCATTTTTACCCACTGTCCCCTCCATTCCAGGCAAATAAGTAGCTCTAATTAGCTCAAACACACTCGTGGCACTGCAACAAATGCACAGAGCCTTGCATGATTGTCCTGGTGGACCACTTGGTGAGTCCCAGCAGGATATAATTTAGTAAGTAGTCAACACCACATTATTACTTGCCATTCCATGACTAGTTTCCAAGCTGGGTCACCATCACTTCCACCACAGCCCTCTATTTACTTTCTGCCGCGGTCCATTACTGAGTTTCCACTTAATATGAGTTCAAGGCCTACCTCGAGCATCCCCTTCTTCTGCTCTAACATCTTTCTTGCCCGGTACGGCGGCCAATTACACCTTCAGAGAGGGTATGTTAGCCATCACCCGGGAGATCCCGCATGACACTGAATGGTCGAAAACTAAGCTGTGCGCCTCGAAAAATCCCATTCTTTTGCCCCAGCTACGTCAGAGCCTCGATGATCCACCCGCGCCGAGTACGGGGCAGCCGCGATAGGTTGGAGAAAGTGCAAAAGTCATGACGGATGAGGAACAAGCGACGAGGCTTCGAGGAGATGAGGGATAAGGATGGTACATCTTGTTGTCAACAGGAATATTCCTGGAATCGATGTCTCTAGGGGTTCTCGCTCATCACGGGGGCCTTGACAAGCATTTCGTCTCGTTCACTCTACATCGTTCTCATGCTACATACACCAGCATGGTTTCTGCTGGGCTACTATGGGACATCGCCGAGTCCGCAACCCGGTCGTTCCTTCTATATACCGGGAAGGAACGATAGCCCAGTAGCACCTTCCCTACTGTGGCCTATGCCCGCAACCTAGGCAACGGACCAGGCAGGGCTGTTGACCGTTCTTTCCTCGTTTAGTCTGTATAATAGGATCGGATCTTCTGACCAATAAAAGCTAAACGCACTTCCACTCGATGATGGAGTCCCAGGCTCTCACCATATAGACTCAGGTTCTCAAAAGAATTCTTACAATCACTGGGCTTGCTTTTGCATGGTTCGACAGGGTAGATTTCCGACGGCTGATCAGATATGACAGCACCGTTGAGTTTACCTTGGTGGCGCCCTTCCTCTGCCTGACCTGAGATCAAGGATCTCGATACAGATAATTTCAGAAAGACCGCTCCAGTGTGGGGTTTAATAGGCGGACAAACTTCTCCAAGACGTCTGTTGCGTCTTTCTATCATAAGTATGCAACAAGCTTCGTAGCAAAGAACAATTGCAGATACAAAATATCTGGGCAGCGCCGAAGATTGCTCTATGATTTGCGTGACCTCCGGATGGGCCTCCCTCACAGCCTCACCATGGAACCTGGAGTTGGGGTCCACTGTCCAAGTCTCAGCTCCACCCATCATGACTCGAGAGTCGAGAGCCCACCAGGACCAACCGCAGCTCAGGCTCTCAGGAGAAACGTGAAAATCTGCAACCATGTGCGCCAACATCAATAGCCTGAGTCTAGAGCTCTTGGACATAATAATCACACACCTCATCGAGATCCCGCCAACATATTCCGACATCCCAAATACATGCTTTCCACCACCGACGCAAAACCTCGCGCAATACGCTGCAATCTCACGATCATGGCAACACGCGATCGAGCGACACACCTTCGCCGCGATACGGACATTCAGCGGCGACCTCGCTACCCTGAAGCGGATATTTAACCACTCGCCATGGCGCAAACGGCACCTGAGAGCGCTCTTCTACTGCATTGATCTGCCGGTGTATAGCGACGATCGCAGGTTCTGCCTTGAGCGGCGACGCGAGCATCAGGCGAATCTTGTTGCGTTTCGAGATGGTGTAAGGGAGCTATGGGCAGAGCTCGCTTTTTGGGAGGAGGATCTACTTTCGGGGCTCCGACTTGTCCTTGCGGCCGAGGCGGCGATGAATCGGGGCCGGGACGAGGATGACTTACCGATTGGTATTGGCGACAGCCGCTGGGCATTCCCGGAGCATTGTCTGACGCTCTGGGATGACAGCGATGGAGACTCCTTTCTCCCTGCTCTTTGTCATGTTACAACACTGGAAATTGCAAAGTCAGGAAGGCGCATCTATCCGACTGCTCTCGGCCAGATGATCTCTTCCTTGTCGAATCTTCGAAAGCTAGAGGTTTCAATCTCCCCCGTGCAACCAAAGAATAAAGACCTCCGGGCTGAGATGCGGAATGACCTCGCACGCGTACTCGAGAGCCCCATGTTGCACACTCTGGAAGTACTCCGCGTCCAGATGGAGGAGGCAACGCCATACAACCACAACTTCCGTATCGCAGTCAATGAAGATCCCGTGTATCCCAACGGAGACCATCTCTGCCGCGCTGTGTGTGAGCTCGCGCAAAGAAGACTTCGCGAACTCCACATGGTCGGACCGTGTCTGATCTCACCTACTCTCTGGGGACTTTCTCGCGGCAATCTGGGGACAGACAAGCTGGATCTAACCTTTCCGCACCTTGAGATTGCCAGGATTGAATTTGCTCTCGTCACCTACGACGGTCGCTGGTACTACACCGGTGACGCTACGGAGAACAGCGAAGACGAAGACGAAGCCCATGCGGTGCCAACATACTCGCAGCGCGAACTCGCCTCGGACTCTGATTCAGACTCGTGTTCCTCATTCAACTCCGAGTACCATGATGAGATAAACGAGTCCCGCGAGGCGTGTCTGAACGGAAACGATCCGTATAACCCCTGGCGACACCATCCAGACCCAGTGACCTTTGAGCCCTTGCAGCGCGGCATGATTCTAGCAGCTATGCAGATGCCCAGATTGCGCGCGTTGGAACTCCGGACGAGGGACCCCGGAGAGTATGACAATGAAGTGTCGTTTCAGTGCCTTGCACCGGGAGTAGAGGCTGATGATGTCGGGTGGGGGACGCAGCCGGAGGAGCAGTTGAAGAAGTGGCGCTGGGCTGTGTGTTTTTCAATGGAGCGGCGATGGGAGGTTTCCGAAGAGATACGGCGGTTAATGTTGCGGCATTTGGGGGAGGAAGGGGAGATTGTGTACTTTCCTTGAATATGGTGCAAGATACTAGTGCTCAAAAGACATCAATTCGTGGGTTAAGGTTTACTTGTCTTCACAAGGCCGAGAGAATCAATCCACATAAACTAGCGCCGCGCCGATTTCCAGAAAGAGTCCCCGAAGGCGGCCCCTCTATACCGTATGGTCACGCATAGCTGCGGACGACTAGTCTGGGGGCTAAAAGAGTGACTCATAAAGACTCATATTTCTCCCTCGAATATACAGCAGATTGAAATGGCATAGTGTGCTCATCAAGCCTTAGTACCTGCAGCCTGGTACTTAGTATATAACCACCTCAATCTAGTAAATACTCCCTCCATCGCATTTAACATCCAACACAAAATAAAACCAACCATGACTATAAAACCCCCAGCCAACGCCCCCTTCTACCCAACCCAAAAAGCAGCCGTCATCGTCCCACACCCGTCAGATCTGCAACCATTGGACACGGAACGACTCATCCTCCAGCCCCTACGGATAGACAACGACGAGGATGCGGCCGGTATATTTGATATGCGGCGGAGGCAGGATGTCATTGAGTGGATGTATGGATCCTTGCTTTTCCAGTTTCAATTCTATTTTTCTTGTGCACTGGACGAATGAGCTGATGAATGATTGATAGGTGGCCCTTCATCCCTGATGCAGATCTAACCGCTACAAAGACCTGGATGAGAGGGAAGGTCTTCTCAACGCCCGACGGCGCGGGTTCAGTGGACACTCGGCATTTTTGCTTCACGATCCGGCGCAGGGATGATCGCGAGGAGAGGATTATTGGCGCAGTCAGTGTAAACTCGCTCGATCCAGCTCCGTCGGTGGGGTACATGCTTCATCCGGATGCGTGGGGGAGGGGGTATGCGACTGAGGCTGTGAGGGCTCTTCTGGAGGCTTGGTGGAAGTTACCGCGTGCTTGGGAGTTTGAAGACGAGAGGGTCTTTGCGGCGACCAAATGTGCGAATGTGGGAAGTTTGAGAGTATTGGAGAAGGTTGGGTTCAGCGTTTACGAGTACGTGGAGTATGAAGGACGGCTGGCTTTTATGTCCATGGGGAGAATAAAATAACAATGATGTATTCAGGGTAGAATGAGCCATGCTAAGAATGAGGTAATAGAAGTCACAAGACACATTGGATGGTTTGAACGCATCGACGCAAAAACCGGCAATGCAAGCCTGTCTGCTCAGCCTCCGTTTCCTCCGCGTCGTTGCCGTACTGCGACGCATCCTCATTGTCATCCTCGGTCTCGTACCAGTCTATATCTTTCAACGCGGGGCTTCCTTGATCTGGTGTGTCACTACTTCCACCAGAAGCTCTCCATCTCTCTTACTGAAGCCAGCACCCTGCAGCTGGTCCTTGTGCTCATGCCCCAGCTCCTCGACTAGGTCCAACAGCATATTGCGAGGCAGGTATCTACTAGGCGTGCCCCAGAATTGGCCTCCAACCTCGCCTCGGCCTTTAGAGTGTGGGTGTGGCAAGCCCCGCCATTCGTGGTGTGGCCCCAAGGCCCGTCGGAGGACCTGGCAGCAGTAGTGAAAGTACAGGTAACGAACTTCCGGGCGGGAATTCGAGCGGAATTCCAGTTTCCCTCCATCCAGTTCTCCCCGTTTAATGGGCAACTGCGCCATTACGGGATGGCCGAGCTTTTCCCAGAATTACCGATTGTTCGAACACGATACTCGCGCGTTTTCTCCCATTACCGACGTTACGACTTCGTCGGTGAGAGTGCTGTAACCATCTCGTTTAGGCGTCTATCTGCCCAGCTAGCACCATATCTAACAGCAATCATGGAAATATAGGTACCGTGCTGCACTGACAAAGGCTCGCGCGGGAGGTCCGGCACGATGGCTAGCTTTCCACCATCGGGTTTTGCTTCTATTCTGCAAGGTAGTCGGGGACTGGCCGGGCGCCTTCTGTCTGAGGGACTTCCATGCTTCCCCTGCATGTAGGGGAAGATGTGAGCGACGTTGTCACGTTCGCTCGTAGCCGACGTTCCAAGCCTGATATGCACTGACGAACGGTCGATTTTCGGATTCTCTTGACAACCATGCGTGTTGTGTAGGTGTGGCACCATGAGAAGGAGGAAGACTATCCTTGTCATACTACCAGTGTTAGACGAGTCGGCGGGGAATCGTGAGACGTTGGGAGGACCGGCTATCTGCACGGTACCTATAGCAGAACAAGCCAGTCAGTCGACCAACCGCGTCAAGACGGGTAGATGAATACTTGGGCTGTATGAAACAGCCGCGGAGATTATTCCAGAGATGGTCGACCTGATTCTGTTTTTGTGGGGATCCTCAATTTCAGAGTATGACGGACCTCATTCATCTCCAGGCTTGCGTATGGTGTTGGAATCCGCATGGAGCCGTTCAGGCTGCTGGGAAGAGGAACGCAAATATCGCGGCTGCTTGGTGGGAATAACAGGGTAGAGAAGGATGGATGAAAAGTGGGAGTGATATCAATTAAATAGAGCTTACCGGGGCAGGAGTGAGGCAGGGGTGAATACGGCGGGATTCACTACTAAAGTGAAGCTATTAATGAAGCCAAAAGTGGCACATACATCAGAGCTCACATTCACATATCAAGTTAGTCTCGCTGATTATCTACCACTCGGCAGCTGGGGACGTTCCCTTCTCCCCTTACCAGAGGATTGGCATATATGATTGTTCTTCAGGACGCGGCTTGTGAGACCTTGGTTGTTTATAACTGCGAGAGCACCCCACTGCGTCTCGCCATGTTAGGCATTTCTTAGGGCAGCAATGTAGTTGATTTGATATATACACCCAGGGGGTAGTTGGGTGAATGGAACGTGAGAGAACTTCAAACATATTTGGTGTGTACTAGTTGAGTCAGAGCTTTAGATTGACTACTAAACCCAGCTGAGAACGTGCGCCAGTGCAAACAAGAAAGGGAAGGCACTAGTAGGTCTGAGAAGTCCCTCTCGGCTTCACACCAAGCAGCCCCATGGACATCGCCATGCGATCCATCCAGCCAGACGTCTCTCTCGTCATATAAAACATACCCAAACCATAATCTGGATCAAAGTCCAGCTGCCAAGCTGCACCGTGCACACCCAGATCAGACCATGGGTTGACGATAAAAGACCGCGGGCTTCCCGACGCTGAGGATGACACATAATCGCCAGAATTTTCTTCATAGAGAAGCAAATGCAGCCGAACTAGACCAATAAGATGGTCTAGGAGCGCGATAGCCAACCGAATCCCATTCAGAGCCGACTGGGCAAAAGCGCCGATGAAGTTAACCGCTATTGGGCCGATGAAATCTTCCCATGATGTGTCAATGACCGGCGTACCTTGGCGTGAAAGAGCAATCTCTAGCTGCTGCTGGACTGCGCTAAGTGTATCTCTGCTCTGTGTCATTCTTTGCATTAAGTCTAGTGGAGGAATCGATATGGAAGGAGCGGTATCGGGTGGCGCTTCTAGGAGCATCCTGGTTTCCATAAGCCACCTCGGACAGCAGCTGACTTCGATGAAAGCACGATCGACAAGTATGCCAAGCTTGCTGCCCTTGGAGCTTTTTGTTTCGGATTCGACTACCTCGCGTAGGAAGGTCTGCCATTCGGGTTTATCAAGGAAGCATCTCCCACCGCGGATAAAGGCCTCGGAGACAAGCATCGACCGACAGGATTTGAGCAGAGTTGTTCCAAAACCCATTCTATGGGCTTCCGGGCCACGAAGCTGAATGAGTGCGGCTAAGCCCTGCGCGTGAGCTAACCAAGAGAGTGGGCTGATGCCATCTTGCATTTCATAAATGTTCAAGAGTATAGCTGCAGCTAGGGTCTCGGCGCCACGCTGATACCGAGGATGCGAGACGAGATCTGAGAGATAATTCAGGGATCGGCTGTACATATGCCTGCTACTGGTGATCTTTTCGGGGTCATGATACGTCCGTCCCATATGCAGCGTGGCAATCGAGCGAAACGCCCAGGTGAGAGCTTGTGGCGCATCAAGCACTGGTTGGCGCGCATAATCTATCCAATTTACGTCCACCCTTCCTCCGCAGGATGCGAACTGGGCAGGGAAGCTAGCCAGCAGGAAGCTGCAGAAGATCTCCTTCCCCTGCAGATCAAAGGCCCGAACCACAAGATTGGGCTCCACGCGCTCATCGATCGTGTCATTCGATGCCGCTACCAGGGCCGAGCGCAGCTGGGTCGGTCGAGCTTGGCGTGTGGATCGAGCTCGAGGCTTATTTTCCATCGGCCCAGAGGTCTGGTTACAGAACTTCCATCGCTTCTCGTAGCCGGGACATTTCATTAGACGCCTCGAGCACTGAAGGCATTCTGGATGGGTGAGATCACACTACAACGGAAGAATGCTTGTTAGGCTCAGACAATCATTTACATCTCAAGAACATATGAACTAACCTTGACGCGCCGTTGAAGACACGTTTGGCAGCCCTTGCTGCGCGGAACTCCAACCATGACTCTGTGGATGTCAGAAAATGGTTTCGTGGTTCGAGAAGTGGGAGGGGCCACTGCTAAATGGGGAAGCATGCTGAGAATACGAGAATCTGAAGCGGCTAACCAGATTTGACTGTGGCGGCCAGAAATACGAGGAGGAGCTGGATATGGGTTCATCTTGGCGCGATCAGCGAACCAGATCACAGGCCAGGCTTGAAGTATGTCAAGGAAAACCAAGGCCTCTGAACCACACAGGGAGGTTCAATTAAGACAAGGTGCTGCGCAATTTAGATCTTCATCGAAATGGACACACTTATAAGAGGATATATTGTTAAAGATATTTTCCGGTTCCATAAGAGCCCGTCTTGTTCAACACGAGTTTAAACCTCACTTTCTCAGTCCTCAATTGCGATTACTTGCGTATCCCCATGATATATCGATACGCCGCTTTGCCTCCACGGATGGGGCTGGTTTATGTTTCGTCATCATAGTCGCGTATTGCTCGGTGTATTAGAAAGAAGGCTCAACAGGGGATTCATTAGAATCGCCCCAGCCGCTGGTAGTCCAGGCGCCGGAGTCGTTGTCAACCGAGTCCGGGCTCACTGAAGAGTCCGCGGACGTTAATCGCTCAGCGGGTGTTTCCCACTGAGATACAGTGAGATCTATAGTGTGTCCGCGCCAGCCAAACCTACAGGGTTTAGTACCCCGGCAGCCACCTTTTTGACAGTGGTGGCCAACATAGCAGTTCAAAGCGCGACACTTAGTGCCTTTTGAGCACACATGTTGGCGGAGTATATGTTTCATGACGTTAAGTGACTCGGAGTCCACGGGACTATGGTCAAACTCGCAGATTTCATTGCCACAATTACCACCAAGATGATGATTGTTGCATAACTTACGCACTTTCGAGCGCTGAACGTATGCTTCCCACACTTCCGGAGAAGGTGGTGGCACGTATGTGTCGATACGGTCTCCGTCCTTGTTCACCGGTATAAAGTCCAGCGACTTGACATTCATGTAGGGAAGGTTTTTGGAGTAGAATTCTGACTCGCGCGCAGTGGTATGATTCTTCTCGTGCGACGAGATGGAGAGCCGGGTGGAATGTTCTGGTGTTTTCGAGAGTTGTTGACCAGGCGATATGTGTATCTTCTTACATGAGCTACCGTATCGGCATGTGCCCTAAGACAAGACTAGAAGTCAGCCAGCGCTATTGGGAATGATGGAAACAGACCAACCACCTTTTGATAGTACGTGCAGAGTTTGGGAGCCGTTGGAATTGATATTGTTGGCGAAGGTGCACGGTTTCCAGTTGACTGAGTCGACATAAAAACAGTCGGAAGCTCTCTCACCGGCAGATCGAGCCTCTCAAATTCGGGATGGAAAGAAGCAGCTTTGACAAGGGTTATTCGATCGGTCTTCCCGCGGTATGGTGTGATCAAAGAGAGATATCCAGTATCATGGCAACCAGCAAAGAAGATATGCTTGCACTGATTGTTATCTGCGAACAGGCGGAACATTTCTGCCACTGGTGAGTTGATGCACATCCGCGGTCAAGATTTACAGCAGGCCATACCCCTAATTTTGTAATCCGCCCCCTCTTTCTTATCGCCGGCATCGACATAATCGAACAGGTCTTGTGCCCGTGTAAAGCTGGAAGCAAACGTTGAGAGAGAGCGCGCTTCATGTCCCACCAGTCCGTTACGAGCCATAGTCTTCGATAAGCCCAAAATATTGGAGTATATGCGCACCATGATCCGGCATTGGTCTGCTTCGATTCCGAGTCGCTCGTGTGCGAGGTCCCTAATGGAATCATTCAGTAGCCGAGCGGCTTTAACGCCGCCTTCGGCCCCAGCCTTGATCAAGTATTCCTTGAACTGTACATGTTAGCAGTTATGCTCATGGGTTGACACGCGGGAAGGCCAAGCTTACCAGATAGCCATCACCGTCGACTAGAACGAGGATAAATGGATTTCGCTCCTGAACAGAACATATGAGCAGAGTGATATATGAAATATAAGAAACGCAGGCATACCTGGGCTCTGGCAAGCTTTTTGTATCGCTCACGTCCTTCTTTTTCTTCCTCGAGTCGCTTTTGAGTCGGTTATAGCTCTCCAACAAAAAGTGAAATTGGTCAAGTAGCCTATGAAGCTCTTGATGGTGGCGCTGGTTGTCGTCCGCGACGGTCTTCAAGCTGCCATTGAGCGCCTGAAGCTCGCTGTCTCCGAGCATTCTCGCTAGTCAAAACTGGGCTCTGGCTACGGCTGGCTACTGTAAACTGCGAGTCGCGACAAGGACAGGTGAACCGCAAGCTGACCGTGTGCTGGCAGCCGGTTCAGACGAAGTCGCAGACATGCAACTTTGTTGGCATAGGAAAAGGGAATAGATTAAGATGACAGAACGCTAGTATTAGAGCGAAGCCTACAAAGATAAAGCAAGAGCTTATCCTAAGTCTCTGAGCCTCAGATTTTCTGCGGGGTAAAGGAATTGTACCAAATTGGCAAGCGGTCAACAGATTTGTTTGTGTTCTTTTCGCCCAACAAGGGATTTGCAGTGTTTGCAATGCAACCAAATCTGGAAGATCCTCCAGCTCCTCTTAAGCTCCTACGCAACCTTCTTGCCCACCGATGCTGTCCTCTTCAATCCACCCAACTCGTTGATCACTAACTCATCACGTTCCCACATCAACCCGACAGCAGCCCCAACCGGCCCAGCCAAGGTCGACAAGGCAACAACTTTGATGAACAGCCCAACGCATCCGGCGCGACCGTATACGACACGGTGAGCTGTTTGGTACAAACTGACAGTCCAGATTAGAATGCCCGCAGAACCAATGATATAATCCCAGCGCAGGAAAGCGTGCACCCCCGCTCCAACGTTTTCTACCAGGGTCGGCGTCTCCCACGGTTTCGGAATGTCAAATACAACGAGCGGATGGAGAGCCTCCAAATACTCCTCTTTGAACAACTGCGGTGCCGCAACAGTCGTAAGAGGGATAACCCACGAGGTAATGTGGCTTATGGCGGTGAGAGCGAAGGCAAAGGCATAAACCCATCGGAAGGAACGCAGAGTCGCACGACCGCCTTCGGCTGTGTGGTCGTTGCTGGTGAACGGGGAGAACAGGACATGGACAATGGTCAGAAGGATGGAGACATATGCAGGCCACGGTTGCCAAAGAGCGATAATGAGCTGCTTGAGGTCGGTGTCAACCTGCTCAGAGACCGGTACAACCAACAACCCTGTCGGGAGCATGAAGCCAACCGCAAACACAAATGGGAGCGCGTTCAAAACTGCCCGAGGGACTCTGATGTTCTCTGCAGTTGGTTTCACAGCAGTAACGGACGTGAACAATTGGATCGCACAGTAGAGCGGGGCCGCAAATGCAAATGTCATCACCTGTGCGAGGAGACCAATGACCATGGGGAAAGCAACGATTGTCCAGGCGTTCCCCCTCCTCCATGCCTCCAAGCTCACCAAAACCCAGGCAGAGCCAAAGGTACCCGCGAACCCGATCGAGTGCACAAGCAAAGAAAGATTGCCGCCGTCCGTTGTCGGCCAGAAGAAGACGGTCAAGACAGCAAGTAGCTCATCAAGAGGCGCGATTCCCGTGTAAACAGTGCGCAAGGACGCATCGCTTGCTGGGAGCTTTTTGGCCTCAATAGATTGGAGGACCAGCTTGTTTGCGCCATTGATTTCGAAGAGGTGGAAAATTGCGTAGAAGACGAACACGCTTAGCAGTGGAAGGAAGAATTTGGCGGCCATGGTTGCTGACACTGCTGAAAGAATTCCTCGCTCAGGCATGCTGGTCAGCCCATTATATATCGAGGGATCGACGGAATGCAGTGGAAATGATTCGCTTCTGACAAGCTGACCACCCCGACTAAACCTGATCCGGAATCACTTGCGATCGATCCTTGAAAGAGGATCGGTAGAACCGAGGTCAACAGGAAGCTGTCGTCAGCTTCACATGATTCAAAAGTCCTCCATTCGTGACAAAACGACCAGTTCCGCTCTGGAACTGAACTACACGGTAGTCGCAAATACTGTTGATTCAGATTTGCTTCCAGAGATGGACGCGATAATTCGGATAAATTCACGGGCAGCGGCTATTAGCCTCAATTCACTTGGAGGCGTCTCATAAAAGCTTCGAATCCCCGATTCGCGCAGACATGGCGCTGCTTCCCCAAGTCTTCCTCAAAATCGATGGAGTCAATTCTCGAGCCAAACCCAAGTCCGCCTGTGACGGTATTTGATGTCGTCCGGACGGGGCTCACTCTCACTTTTCGAATCCCGTGGGTAGTAAGCACCACACTGCTCCGGCGATGGTGGCCGTGGAACATATATAAGCCTCCACCATTGCGCGAGCATATTTTCCGACATGTAATGACATGGTATGGATTCCAACGCGAGATGCCGCGACGCACAAACTAAACAGTTCCTGCAAGGCAGTTTGGGAAATCATGTCCCGCTTTCAGTCTGGCAATGGTACACGGCATCCGATACCAGCGGCGCTAATCTCAAATCCTCAATCCGCTATGGCCACATACCACACATCTTCGAGCCTGTCCGAAAATCCAAATTTTATGGATACTGGATTTGTCGGGGACTGTCTAGTGAACCTGTCGAACCCCGCGATGCCGACCTTGTACTCCTGCACGCTCATGGTGGCGGCTATGTCTCAGGGCATCCGAGCGTCGGGGCGCCTGAACATGTATTCCTCGCTGAGGTTCTTCAACGGCACAACGTCACTACCGCTATATTCTCGTTGGACTATACTCTAGCACCCAAGGCTAAGTTCCCTAAACAGCGCGACGAGGCCATAGCAGCGTACGACTGGCTCCGTCGGGACTTGTCTGTCGACCCGTCCAAGATCGTGGTGATTGGTGATTCGGCAGGCGGGCATGTTATCATGTCTCTCCTCGTGGGGATACATGAGCGACGCAGCGCAAAACTAGACCTGAACACCGATAGAGATGGTCTCCGTCCGGCGGCCGCTGTGCTGGTAAGCCCGTGGATGAATCTGCACACATCACACCCACGCGCTCTGGACCTCCACTGGGAGGAACGGCTATTCAAGCGATCTCTTGACACGTACTGCAAGTGGATTCTGCGCGACGCCACCCCTAGCCTCAATCTCTTATACGGAAACTTCGCACAGGGCCGTGATGCACGTGGGTCATGGGCGGATATCCTTCCGAATCGCACTGTGATCACTGCCGGCGCCGAAGAGTACGTCTTTCTCTATGATATTGAAGATATGGTGCTGCAGGCGAAGGAAGACGGGGCGGAGATCGAGCTTGATGTAGCTGGAGGTATGAACCACACATGGCAATGTGCAGAGGCGTTCGGACAGCAGACTCGATTGTTAGAATTGCCTTTCGACGACGAGCCGCCCGAGGATCTCATGGGAGGATATCGAGCGATAGCCATGGAGATATTGAAAATTACGAGCCATGCATAGAGATTCCAAAACAGGATCAATGCAGCCAGTTTCAAAACAACCAAATCGTTGAGAACTCCAATATGAAGAGCTGGGGGACTATCGCCCAAGGGTCACACCTCTGCAGCTTTCCTGATATCATCCTATAATCCTGAACCCCACCCGGCTGAAACAACCTGCCGATAGGGCAAACAAGATTCGCTGGATTTATCCTAATAGCCGCCAGCCAGAAGGGCCGATTGATGTCTCAGCATGGAGTACTCAGCACGCACTCCACATCAACCACCCGAGATGACCCCGACGTTATTTTTAACCCTGCCATTGACTTCGCATTTCGACGTTCAAGGAATTCATAAAGTACGTCGCCAGAACTACTGCAAAGATTAGGTCTCTTATTTTGAGCTATTGGCGGGGAGTGTTGTTTGGATGCTTCCACAACATCTAGGACTAGATTCCACGTCTATCTTGGCATCAGCTTCGTGGTCTATGCCCCACTTGCTATTACTGATGCTGACATTACTGAAGATATCTTAGTCATGTAGGGGGAAGACGAGTTATGCAAAGCCGAGCCGGAGAGGCGCTGTCAGATTAACTCAAACGTCTGGGTGAAACCAGCCGCGCTTGGTTTACCAAAGCCTGCATTCATACTAGGTACCGGAAGAAGCGCACAGGCAACGAGATTTGTATACCTAATCCCCAAACAAACGGTCTTCGGCGTTGGAACATGTATACGCGGTTCTGTGGTTCAATCGCTGGCTTAAGGAGTTAGCCAGATAAGCTACAGCTGCGAGCAGAGTATCCTACAGTTGATGATACTAACCCTGAATTAACATGGCGGAACCGATTTGAGGAGAGGGCGTAAGTCTCCTCAGAAGAATGGGCTGCCCTGCCTTCCCAATACACCCTATGCGTGCCTTGGCCCTCTCTGCCCACACACGCTCGGCCTCAGAGATATAGCCCGCGACTTCCCGAGGCCGCCGACGAGGCCTTTACGGCTTCTACGATGAATATGGTATATGAAATGCGATGCGATTCACCATGCGTGAAAGGATAGATCGCGGTCATTTACTGTTAGTACCATTTGAATCCTTCCTGGACGACCATGTGCTACCTAGTAGGTGTGACATTGCCTTGCTCCAACCACTTAAGCTTCCCGCTTCACCATTAAGAGGAACCCCGTCGTCGCCCCGCGGACCTTTTCCTCACCCTCCTTGACGCCGGTCTCCCGAAGCAGCCGCTCAATCTCCCTCCTAAATATCCTTACAACATCGCCCTCAGTCCCCACAAGGCTCGGGTTTGCTTCCCGCCACCTCGTAATCGGACTCCCTGTCCCAATCATCCTCTCAAAGACATCAAGCCCAACCTCCGGCTGCCCAATTGAATAGAAGTCCTCGTCGCGAGCGCCCCAATCCTTCCTGATAAACGACCCCTGATTGAACCCGGAAACCTTCGGCTCGACGGTCCAGGGGAGCCCAAGATTATGATACCCGTCGCGCGTTATCCAGTTCCCCGCTGTAAAATGCTGCTGCAAGTACTGCGTCTCGATCCGATCCATGGCCTCCTGGAGCGCCGTCACGTTTGGCATGTCCGGGTGCAAAGCCATGTGTCCACTCGACCAGATTGCGACGGTGCCGTTGGGCTTGAGGACGCGCGCGGCGCTCGCCCAGAAGGCCGACATGTCGAACCAGTGTGCGGCGGTCGCGACGACGATCAGGTCAACGCTGGACTCTGCAATAGCTGGATCAAGGTCCCGCCCGAGTTCTTCTGCTGTTGAGACCTCGAAGCGGATGGGGGTTGAGGAGGAGGTGGTGGGCAGATCAGCGACGCGGGAGCGCGCGGTCGCGATCATGCCCTCGGACGGGTCGAGGCCGATGGCCGTGGTGAAGTACTGCGCGAGGTTGGCGATTGCGAGGCCTGGCCCGCAGCCCACGTCGAGGATCAGGTCGAACTCCCCGCCAGTCGAGGTGTGGTGGGTCAGGACCGCATTGTAGAGATTGGGGTGGTAGTCGAGCCGGTTCTGGACGTAGGTTTTGCCTTGTTCGGCTGTGTAGGAGCGGAATGTTTTTTCCAGCATTTTGACTTGCCGCTATCTCCGGGTGTTATTGCAACGATGAAAGAGAAGAACACAGAGGGCAAGAAGGGGTCGGTAGTTGCATCAAAGGAGGAATATGCAGAAGCCAGATTTATAGAGCCGATCGGACCAGACCGATGCCCCTCAAACCACTAACCCGATTGATACAACGAAAGCGAGTCTAGGTGGGATGAAGCTAGCGCGAGTGTAAGCCACGGGAGTGATCAGGCGCCCCGGTTGGGTCTCCCGTAAGGCGAATAGTACGGATCGAGCCGGGGATCCGGTGGGCGGACGCCGTACGCCCAGAGTCCCCGCGGCGCTGCAGGATAATACTGCCAAGCAAGCTCGCTTCGAAGTTCAGCATGTCAGCATCAAATCTTTCGTCTCAAATCTGCTCTTTACCTGTTATCGCCAAAGCTGCGCTTGTGCCGTTCATCCAGAAATTGATAAGGGGCTGTCGAGTTATGTGGACATTAGTACGTGGAGTAATGGCCGTACGCCCCCGGTTCGTGGAAGATCTCTGTGACGCCTTTCGCCTTTGCACGCCTATGCTCCAAAACCGAGACATCTAGACAGTCAGGCTCTCCTATACCTAAGGCCTCGATCGCCACGACCAAGCGAGACATTCACCCAGCGAAATATCAGCTCAACCTAGTATCCCTGAGAAGACATTGATGACACGACTATCGAGTTTGGAACATGGATTCTCGGGGTTTGGATTGCACCTAATGCCGACTACCCACTCACAGAGTGACGAGTCTGGGCTTCATGCGCTGGTTGTCTTTCTGGTTCAAGCGGATGAACCAATACTTGGCTTCAAGGGCGAGACTGAAACTAGGGATACTGGACGCTGCCTGAGGATGGGTCCGAGTTGATCCCGTCCAGCGGAAAGTCACCAAAGGATCATGGGTGAATCAAGGAATGGATATAGTAATGGCTGGGGCTATTCCAATAAAGGACGAAGAGTGAGCAAAGCAAAAGAAATCGGGTATCCAATATCTCACAAGGCCATAACCACCGCCGCAAACACCGCAACAGCCAACCCAGCCAGAGCCGGGCGATGAGAAGGCGCAAGATCGCGGGGGCCATCTGTAGAGTCTCCAGAACTAGTATCCTCCTCTTCATCTTCACCCTCTTGTTCGCCAACATCATCATTATCATCCTCATCTGTAAAACCACCACTCCCAGGCGTATAATACATCGGCCAATCCTCATCCACCCGATCAAATGCCCCCAGACACAACGCGGTCTCATTCTCCCCAGTCCTGATATAATTCCAGATACAATTCACTTGCTCCTCACTCTCCAGCCGCGACGCACACGGATCCCGGTCTCCAGCCGCCACCTCCGTGCCCTCGACGGGACAATCCGCGCGATCCTCCAGTGTCCACGACGACCCATACCCAGGACACTCATCGACGTCGATCCCAAACTCCGACCCAGACCCGTCATCCACGAGCTCGAACCAGTGCGCCCCGGACGCAATCGGCTTGCGCGTCGCAGAATACACCGAGCTCTCGCCCTCAGGGATGCACGGCGTCGTCGCGTAGTCCCACTCGACGCGATAGCTGCCCGCGCCTAGCTCCGTCCGGATGCGATCTTGCAGTGGGACGATGGCGACGCCGTCGGCGTGGTACTGGAAGGTGTTTGTGGTGAGATCGGACTCTGCGACGCTGCGCGCCTTGTTCTTCGACTGCGACTGCGACTGTGACTCGGTCTGGGACCGGGTCCGAAGGGTCTGCCATTCGTACGGCTCGCTGTCGGCGCTGACGATGCGCCAGAGGATGGTGAATTCGTGGCGGTAGGCGAGCTCGGCGTTGTGGATTGCGAGGATTGCCGGTGGGGAGCCGATTGTCGCGTTGGTGTTGTAGGTCTTGTTTGCGGGGAAGAGGAGCGAGATTGTGACGGCTGATGGGTAGGTTATCTCGCTGGTTGCGAGGCCCGTGAGGATTGTCCAGATGAGGACGGTTGTCGCTGTTGTTGTGATGGAGGGGGCCATGGTGGAGTTGAGTTGTGTTGCAAGGGATCGCAGACTCAGAGAAGGGCTGTGTGGAGAAGAGGGGTTGCAATGCTGTTTTATCCATGATCGAGCCAGATTCTGATTAAGGGCCTGCAAGATTCAGCCCTGCGCCCCGCTTGGCGCGATGGGGAATACGAGGTTCTCCAGATCACTGCCAATAACCTCTGCCGGAGTGCCCTGAGCTAAGCCCCACAGCAGGGATGGACAATGCACGAGAACACGGGGCTCAGGGAAATGCAAGCCTGCGCAGGCTTGTTTGGCACTCAAGGGTGAGCCAAGCACTTGGAAACGAGGCGCAGCGTGTGATGCTGGATATCGACCACCACTCTCTGAGTCTTAGCTTATCCTATCCATTAGTTCAGACGAGTTGCTTTGCTCTTATCCACTCCTCTATTGATCTCTCTACCTAGGGGTTCTATATATTTCTCTGCCTCACCACGTGAAATCTTAGAGACGACTGTGGTGACACCATGGGAGATTTACGGCAACTGGTTTGTTTTCCAGGTGAGTGCTCCTGTACTAATACTTGGTACTCAAGCAACAAATCGGCATGAGTGGCATTATATATAAGCGCAATAACGAAATAATATAGGAGTTGAATTGACGGAGCCTTCGAATGGCTCGCCTTTTGGTCACACCGTGCAAAGTGAAGAAGAGAAATGCCTGTTTATAGTATATGATATGGAAATGACAAAAATGCGTGCAGCAGGGATAATTAGTGCGAGAAATGAGCCCGTCTAAACCAACTCCAAGTCTAATAGTGATGCACCAGAATGATTAGCTCTTTATAGCTGTCGAATAATCTCACCCATCAAGCCTTGCGCCCATCGAGATCCACAGGCCACCGCTCCCGAATAGTCTTCCCGTAACGAGTGAAGATGATGGGGACAGGCACAAATGCCAAAGCCAGAAACCCTAGTAGTGAATTACCCCAGCCAAGACCGAGGTCACTGAACATAGTAGGCCCGGCAAGTGGTAGCAGCGCACCAATCAATGACCTCGTGGCAGTCAACGTGGCGTTGGCGGAGGCGGCATACATCGGATAACAATCGATCACGTATGTTTGAATGGGCATATATACACCCATCATAGCCACACCGAAGGGGAACATTCCGATAATGGGCACGATCCAGTGAGTATGCTTCTCCACTGACCACCCGTACCAAAAGAAGGAAATGGGCAAAATGCTTGAAAAGACAATCATGAGAGGTAGGCGCATTTCAGGTTCGAATATTCCGCCGTTGCGCTTGGTCGACCTGACAAGTATTCGATCATTGGTGAGGGCCATAAAGGCCAGTCCGACCCCAAAACCCAGTCCAATACCGAGATAGGCCAGCCCGGATAGGCCAGTCGAGAAACCGTACTGGATTTTGAAGACGGACGGTATTGTGGTGAATAACAGATATAGGAGACCGTAAACGAATGACTGCATTCGAGCCACGCGTTAGCGTTACGACGGTACTAGAAATATTGGGACCCGGTATCTTACCATGTAAGTAGAAAGAAGGAGTACGATTGGAGACTTGACCAGCAGAAGGAAAGGTCGCTGCAACCCCAGCTTCAGAGCCTCTTGCACACGAATTGGGCCCGCATCCTTCCCATTCTCCTGATCGTAGGCACTGCGCAGATCTGTCCGGCCGGTCTCCTTTGCCAGCTTGGCTGTTTTCCATCTGATGAGCACTGGGGCGAAGGTCTCCTGATTGAGCACTTCAATAGCGAGACTTAGGACTCCACCAGCAATGAGCAAGACCCAAAAGGCCCAGCGCCAGCCGGCATTTTGACCGATAAACCCTCCTGCAATTGGACCGATAACTGGGCCCATGAGCGGACCAACACCCCAGACTGCAGTTGCCTTGCCCCTTTGCTCGGTGGGGAAGAGGTCTGCAATGACACCTGCTCCAAGGGTGATGCAACCCGCTCCTCCAATGCCAGCGAGGAACCGGCAGATGATTTCCGTCTCGATGTTCTGAGCTAGGGCACAGCCGATCTGCCAAACCACAAAGAACCAGTTCGCGAAGCTGAGAACCACACGGCGGCCATAGATTTCACTAAGCGGGGCGAGGAAGCAAGGTCCGAACTGTTGACCGACCGCTCATTAGTTATGGCAAGACTAGAACCAATTGTGGCTCACGTCGTAGGGGGTATCAGAACTTACCGTGTATCCTAGTAAATAAACACTGACAGTGAAAGACAGAATCGTCTGATTAGTTTCGCCAAAGTCCGCCGCCATGTAGGATACCGCAGGCGCGAATATGCTTGATGCGAGTGGTGATATGAGGGTAAAAACACTGATCAGGCCGAGCAGTCCCCATTTCTTGGATGGTGCAAAGTTTTGAGGGTTGTTGGGGTCATCTTGTCCCTCCCACCCGACAATGCCCCGACTGAGGTCAGTCTCAGGAAAGCCCTTCTTGTCCGCTGTGGGCCTACTTGTAGGCTCGGCATTGGCTTCTTTTTCAACATCATGCTCCTCGAGTCGTGGATTGTCGGTCTCAGCTAGGGTGGACATGGCAGAGAGACGTCGACCGGACGCGTCCTTCCGAGTTTCCATAGATAAATAGCTGGTGCTAGAAGTATAAAGAAAATAGTATGGCAAGGAACGTGCTGAGGATCTGGTACGAAGATCTATACCCAGAGAATGGGTTAACGAAAGATGATCACAGTGGGATAAGCACGAGTTGGGCAAACAAACGGAGTGAGGACAGGCTGCGATTATGTAGGGGATGGCCTCGTGGCCGAGTTGGTATTCGGGACTCCATGCGATGCCAGCCTTGACCCGGGCCGAGTGGAGAGCCAAGACCCGATAACACCGGTTGGAGGTGCACAAAGCGCTCGTGTCAGACCCCAGGGGACGACCTGTCGCTGCTCCACTGGCTGGCCAATTTATGCATTGGTGTCGCCGTGCATGTGCAATGTCTGGCCATCCTGCATAAATGCTCTTGTGCAGCGCTTGCCTCCAAAATTGTTAACACGGTGGACACGATCATTCAAAATCCCACCAATAACATATGGCAGCGCGCCCGTGAGCTGATGCTTGACCCACTGTGGCGGTCTGACCGTCCGGACGTGGGATTATATTCCACCCCCCTTTGGTGCAATTCATGAGATGAGCAGCGGCGCATAACACAAGCTCCGTCGGTAAACCGGGGATCGATTCTTCTTTTAATCCGCGCCGTCGGGAGACATCTGAAGCTGTATTGCGTAGAGGATAAACATGGAGTCGGCTCTGAACACTAGTGGCCGTAAACGATCTCGAGTTCGAATGCGAAAGGTTGGTTGATCGGGTTTTGTCGTCCGATGCGTCTGCTGACGTTTTCTTAGGCGTGTGATCACTGCAGACGGAGCAAGGGCAGATGCGAGAAGACCGACGGCTCCCCATCTTGCATCGCCTGCGAAGCGCGAGGTGTCGCTTGCATCATCACACCTCAGACCATCACACAGGTAGCGCGGCGTCCACCGCATGTCTTTCCAGTCGCACCTGAACCAGACGCTTCAGCGTTCATCGCTGGCAAGCAGCGGTCCAAAATCGTCTTGTACGACTGGATATATGGCAACAGTATGATGCGATCGTTCCTCTTCTCTCATCACTACCGTGCTAACCCGAAAAGCACGATCGAGCGACCTGCTCAGCGATCCTCGCCTGCTCGCTAATTTCCCGGATGACTGTCGACACAATGTCGAGTTTGCCATTTCACAACTTGCAAAAGTCGACACCGTGCGGTGCGAAACAGACTTCTGCACGACGACCAGTTTTCCACAGGAATTTACGCCTCTACCGGAAGAAGGCGAACTCTTGCAGATGATTCTCATGTTTTCCGACTCAGTCCACCTGGCATTCCCTTTGTTTCGCGAATACATCGACCAATGGCTCACTGAGCGAACATATATAGATCCCTGTATACGCGAGGATATACCCGCTTGGGTATCTCTTAATATTGTACTCGCCATGGGCTACAAGTACCAGATCCTACAGTATCCGCATCTGACGGAAAACACGATCAAATGCGAACGATATCTCAAAAATGCCATCGACAATATCCCGAGATTGATCTTCAAGTCTCCAACATTGGGCGATGTGGAAGCTCTACTATGCATGGTTTGTAGAAAGAGATCCTTGCCAGCTCAAGCCACCGTCTAAACGTTTTAGGTACTTTTTATGAGTAGTAGTCTCGAATACCCTTTAACGCATGCTCTGCTTGGTATCGCAATTCGAAAAGCCAGAACCCTTCGAGCCGAGCAGATCCATCCATTCCGCGCTGGAGGAGTCGTTCAAGAGAGAAGAGCTCGCGTCTTCTGGGTCGGCTACGTTTTGGATAAGATGTATTCCAACCCTTCGCTCTTACGCTGAACGAGTCTGACAGAACTAGGACATCCTTCATCCAAGGCCTCGCACCCTGCGAAGACGACAGCAACTTTGATGTCGACATGCCACGGCCTATCAACGACCACTCAGGCACAATCACCCTCCCCAATGGATTCAAGCTTCCATTTGGCCAACATCTATGCCAGCTTGCCGTCATTAGGGGCCGTATATTCACGATGCTATACTCTAGCAATGCACATTACAAACCATCACTGATAGAAGACCTCTCGTCACAGCTACGCGCGTGGCGAAAATCAGTCCACCCAGAATGCGAGGCGTCGCTCGACGTCATGGAGGAGTCTTCATTCTCTCGAGTCTATATTGTCCTGCTTCTCATTTCCTATCATCACAATGTCATTGCCCTGCATAGAGCAGAGTATCTCGCCCATGCAGATACTCCGGAACTCCAAGCGCAACCCCTCACAGCTTGCACTCGCTCAGCTCGCAAAGTCCTGGGCCTCACTCGCTATTATCCCATTCACGCACCAGTCGCTGTTCGGTATGCCCATCTCTCCATATTTTATCCACTCCAATTGCATCCCAGCTGACGCTTTACAGGAGTGTGCTGATGGCCGTTTTTGCTTCTTTCGTCACTCTGACACTGCATATTCTGAATGAACCCTGGGATCCCACTGCAAGGATGGATCTGGCTGCATTCCAAGACTCATTCAAATTCGTTTCGGATGTGGTACATTGTAATAGCAGTCTGCCTCCCGAGCAAGTAAGCAAGCTGGAGTCAATGCTGAGAATATGCCGCTGGCATTTGGATTCGGCTGAGCGAGCGGTTCGACTGTCGCAGGGTGTGGCGTAGAGCTGTGCCTTTATAGTTGTTGTCTGAAACCTATACACATTTTAATCTCGTCTCTGAAGGCTGTCAGGGATACCATTGCTATATTATGAGCGAGCACCTCATAGGTATACATGGCCATAGAAAGCGCCAGGCCCCCCAGCTTTGACCAATACAGGTTCGAGCTATGATTTAACCGACCCCTCCGGTAGCCTGCGGAGTCGTGCGTGCAGGCTCTGAATAACCGCAGACACAACAAGAGCCTGGAGCTTGATGCCGGTACTTGGTTGCCTTACTAGTCTTGTCTGCAACCAACCTGGCCCTCGGCTAGCCATCGCCGTTCTGTTTGAGTCTTCTGCTATTGCCAGGACCCGAATCCTGCTCACACCTTTCGTTCCAATCGACTCCATGGGGAAACCAGGCGAAGAGCAACCGTAGCCAGTAGTGCTCATGGAAGTGTTATGATCGATTATCGTCAAGCATCCACCACATAATCTCTTTAAGCCACGACCAGAAAAAATTCCTACCAGTGTATTTAACATGAGTTCAGTGACTGTCAACGACTTCCTAGCCAAATATTCGGGTAGCTTTCTAGTCTCGTTGCTTCGACTATGGCCCACAGGGCTGAACTCCATTGCTTCCCTGTACTTTGTATCCCGGAAACCCATTGCCCAGTATGTACCGTAGCCAGACATGCTGGGGACAGTGAAAGTGGTCAAGCCTTGATTGCCCTGTCTTCTAGAGGAATCATATGGCTCACATTACGAACGGTTGGCGCTGGCTGCTTATAAATTGTGTATCCTGCCATAGACGATATTGGCCACATACGTGGGACCATGTTGCACTACCGGTGCGGCATCCGCTGCTGGAATTCCAGTCTACGCTTGAATACCCTGTGTCGAAGGAAATGTTAGCTTGAACTTCCCCGTAGCTGCTAGGCAGCACGTGGAGCGTGGTCAGCAGTGTGGGTGCGAGCGCTTTGATATGCACCATAGGCTTCATGTGCCGCAACCCCCAACGGCAAATCACATTGTGGCCTAGAATTTATATACGTTTACTACTCTAATAGTTGGTGCAATGAACATAACAATAAGTCCAACGCGCTCACTCCGAAGGCCAACAGCACCATTTATACAGATCGGTCCAAACTGACCCACGCTGATCAAAACCGTCGGACTGCCCCATATCCCACTGCCTGTAATCCTCCCCGCCCGTCTATACACAAATCACAAGGGTCATATAGTTACCAGACAATGCGGTATTCCGAGCATTAGTGGAGCTGATGTTTGGATATCCAATGCCGTCTATACTCAAGCCACGTGGTGAGTGTATCCGGGTTCTCGCAGCCTACCTCGGGGCATTCTATCCGATATTGGCGGAAGACGTGGCCGTTGGCGTCTGACATGGTAGTTCTAATTCTGGTTCTGCTGGTTAGCTACTGACGAGGCTGCACTAATGGCAGTTGAAGTTTAATCAAGGACATACACTACAGGGACGGGTGCAGGTTGTATGTCGACCACTCGAACATTCCCGCCGTCCGGATATCTATCGGTACTGATGACTTGCAGTGAGGGTGGTGCGGTGGATGCCGGGGTCGAAAAGTCCCTTTGGTGGCCTGGTGCAATCGTGCCATAGGCTGATGTACTAGAGGCAGGATTCGTAGAACTTGGTTCGAAAGGTGATGTAATAGTAGTGCCATAGGCTGATGTACTAGATGCAGAATTCGCAGAGCTCCCTTCAAAAGGTGGTGCATCAGCGCCATAAACTGATGTGCTAAACTCTCGATTCGCAGAGCTCGCTTGGAAAGCTGGGGCGATGGAAACTGGACCTGGAGAACCCTCTTGAGATACTTGTTCGAAGGTGGTGGGTTTCGAAGAACCCGTTCGGGGGACTTGTCCGGAGGAAATCGGAGTTGAAGAGCTAGTGCGAGAGGCTTGTGGTGTGGAATCCGAGATGGAAAAACTTGCTTGAGAGGCTGGTGCAATAGAGGTTGGATTGGAAGAACCCAGCAGAGACGGCTCCCTGTAGGAGGCCGGACCTGAAGAGCCTGGCTGGGGAGTTTGTTTGTAGGAAGTGGGATTTGAAGATTTCGGTTGAGATGTTTGCCCGGAGGAAGCGCTCATTGAGGAACGTGGCCGAGGCGTTGAATTTGAATGATCCGCCTGAAAGACATCATGATAAGAACGTTTAGACATGATAAATACTTAGTGGAAAGATGAGGATTTGCAGACCCTCACCATCGTGCAAGACGCGGAGCGAATAACACATTCAAGTCGTCCCTTCCTTCTTCATCCCCCACAACCTAAACTAGCATTCTACATACATTGCTTGGGCTGCTCATATGAGCCGTATGCATGACGTACCATAAGCTTCCACCTGAAATTGTCCATGAGATTGTGGCCCAAGTTTCTCCCACCGGCTGGGATTGGGGTTCGCCCTTAAAGGCGTGGGCAGAGCTCAAGATCGAACGAGATGAAATGGCAGCGTTTCTCAATTTTTGCCTGGTCTGCTGTAGGTATCCAGTCCGTTCTCTTCATTATGCAGTGATTGACAGTTGGCCTGCTTTGACAGCATTACTTGATGACATCGTGATGCGATATTTTTACGCTACTATCGTGGGGAGCGAAACCAGTGCCGAACTACCGCTCTGGTGTGAACCGCACACTCGATCGGCTATGGCAATGGGAAAGCGGCTGCTTAGGATGCTCGTCGGCCGTGGTGGGGCGCGATCCCACTTCCTCAATCAGATATTACTTGCGATAAAAGGGTGCGAGGGGCTTTTTTCACGAACTGGGCACTACGGCAATACTGGCAAAGTACGAGAGATTTATCTGAATGGAATCCTGGAGACATACACGGGACGCATGGGAAATATCGCACTGGTTTATATTCTCTCCCACCCTGGAGAGGATTGCGTTAATGACCGTCAGAAGTCTATAGGCGAAAAGGAACACGGCTGGATGTATGTTATCCTGATAGCCACCGCTTATCTCGGACGCATTGAAGACTGGAAGCACTTGATGACTCTGGGGCTGAACTTGGACCAGAACCATGAGGGTATGTGGCTGTATCCGCCACTCATCGCAGCCTCGTTTGGCGGGCAGGAAACAGCTGCTAGAGTCCTCATCGAACACGGCGCGGACCCTCATACTCTGATGCGATCGAATGAATCAAGTAATGAGAACGCGATCCATTTTGCCGCTCTAGGGGGGCATACTTCCCTCATCCTGCTCCTCGTTGGCTATGGTGTCAACCCTCGATTGGAGAGCCTTCAGGGCGATACGCCACTGATCTGGGCTGCCGCAGCAGGACACTCGGATACTGTTCGCATACCTTTAACGTATTACATCGATGTCTCGGAGAAACGCCGGCGGCTTGAAGGCGCGCTTGACTGGGCTGCTGTGTGCGGATACGATGATGCCGTCGTGGAGATTCTGAAAGATCCGGTTACCCGGTATAGCCATATATATAAGGGAGTCTGGACTTGGCACCGTTCGCATTAGCGGTCGTCATGGGGAGGGATGGAGTCGTCCGAGCCCTTCTTAAGAATCCGTATGTTAAGGGGAAGAAACGTACGATATTTCGACGCGCGCTTATTGCGGGAGATGCAACAACTGTCAAAGCTATGATATACACCAATCCTAAAATGCTAGAATAGTACTACAATATATATTCCGAAACGGCTGTCCACACAGCGATTGACTCCGAAAGCCATGAAGTGGCTCGCCTTTTACTAGCACCTGAGGACTTCCCGGTTAGTTATAAACGACTATTACGCGATGGCTACCCCACTGTGCTGCACCGGGCAGTTGAGTCGCCGAATATCGCAACTGTCAAGGCCGTTCTCGAGAATCCTAGGTGGGATGTCAACCTCCTCTTGGGCACGGACACGGGTGGCCAATACGAGTGCGCTCTTAGCTTTGCTACCAAGTCTAGCACGCAAATGCAGGGAGTATTTGAAGCGATACTCACCCATGCTGGAGTCGATGTCAATATTCGTGATGATACTAAGCGCACCCCTCTTGCAGCAACTGCTTTGAAGGGGCAGGTGGGGATGATGAAGGTGCTACTCGCACGGGACGACGTGGATAAGGACCCAGTAGATGGTGACAACAACACGCTCATGCACCTTGCTGTGCTCTCAGGCAAGCAGAGTATGATTGACTTCCTACTAGCCACTATGGGCGTGGATGCTTTACGGACCAGAAATGGGGACTGCCAAACTCCCTTGGCCCTGGATGTCGAGTTAGGATACTGGGACATCGTGAGGTCAATGCTCAACACCGTTGGAGGCTCAGGCCGAGACTCGCTCATACTCGATGCTGTTGCTAGATGAGAACTCGGCGGTATTGACTAACAGCACTCTGCGGTTCTATGGGGGCTGGGATAATGCGGTTCTGCAAAGGCACTGCGGCAGGGCCTTGATCACCTGTCCAAGTACGTAGACAAGGCGGATTTGAACGCCCCCTTGTCGGGTTAAGTTGATAAGTACTATACCCGTCAACTAACAGTCGTCTCGAGGCCATCACTGCCCGTTACTGTATTTTGTGTTTTTTGACTCAGTGGTAATTGACTTTGCGGAACTGCAAAGAGTGTTCCACATGAAGGTTATGACTGCTTCAGCTACAAAGCAACTTCATTGCAGTCTCCTGAGCCCCTCCGCCGCGACGCATGTTCTTATATCTCACCCACCACAGTCAGGAAGACCTTGCATGGCAAACACTGGGAATGGCCATCTGCATTGCCTACACACTCGGCTTTCACCATGCTCAACTATCGAAGTCCCTTGTCGACGCTTCAGAGAAACCTAGCATCCATGTCGGAGTATGGGTAAATTCTCAACTGAGATTGATCAGGTATTTTCATTCGAAGGGTCCAACGTTCAGGAGCTGTGGAATTGGATAATATACTATGATAGCCCTGCTAGCACAGAAGTACCATAATGACTAGTGTGGTCCAGGGGGCCATGCCATTTGGCTTGTCAAAGCGTCGTTCCGATTGCCACAGTAGTGGGCGTGGTTCGAGACTAAGAAATCGGTCGTTGATCCTGCCGGCGAACACGCTGAAGGTCATCCGGGGACTGATGTTCATGTCCTGGCAGCCCTTCTCTAGAGAGAAGCCGGTTCATTCCCAAATATACTTGGCAGCCCTGCCTTGGCTATGGTGATGCTCATTTTCTTGATTCCTCCGAGACAAGCAGTTGGCGACTGGGACCGGCGCGACATTGTTCTGCTTTGCAGCATCCGGTATGAGTACGAAGCATTG
This sequence comes from Aspergillus carlsbadensis, assembly GCA_025688815.1. NCBI lineage: Eukaryota > Fungi > Ascomycota > Eurotiomycetes > Eurotiales > Aspergillaceae > Aspergillus > Aspergillus carlsbadensis. The sequence goes on along the minus strand of MU628221.1, from coordinate 131,696 downwards.
ACCTTGTCGAGCAATATTCCTGGAACAAGCTGTTTTATCCGGGCGACAGAATATAGTCTCGAGTGCTTGTTCTTGTCCAATCGCGCGCGTTGCGGCCGATCTCCGCGTTGTTGTATTTCGTCGTCGTGGTCCACAAGAGGAGGAAGTCCAGCTGGTACAGCTCTCGAGTCTCGTATCCTAGATAGATCCTCCGCGTCCGCAAGGCATATCGATGAGGGAATTGGTTGTGCAAAAAGAGAGCAGCGCTCAAAACCTCCAGCTAAAAAGCCGCGTCGGCGCTAGACCTCTTTCGGCCACTCCATATGTACTCCCATGGGCACAACAATGGAAATGGGCCGGGCACCTTCCTCGAGCTCTCCGAGGTCCCTTCATACTACACTCAATGCATCCTTAGAATACGACAAACCAGCCCACCATTTGCCATTTGCGATTCCTGATGGCGTTTTTATCAGCGATGGAGAAGAGATCCCAGAACCGTGCCCGGATTTTTCCAGGTCGGCTTCATCATCCAGCGTCGCATTAGCCAGCAAAGGATTTCGCTATGCCTTGCGTGTTTTTTCTATCAGATCCACAATGAAATTCTTGTGAAGCTCTACACTATTATACTAGGGGTTGGTAACTGGGTTATACCACTTTAATCTTCCAGTCCAGCAAGGCGCAGGTGGGAAAAGTCTATGGAGCTGTACAGGGCTTATTACACGACAAAATGCAACACCTTACGCACAAGACAAATGCTAAGGGTATACCCAAACAGTATTCATGAGAGGGCCCTTAACTGATTGGAAGCCTTCAGTGCATACACCTAATAGTGCAAAGATCGCCATCTCCGGTGGAGCTATGGAAAGCCTGGGGGTCGCGCAGCTCCGGTGGAGAGATTGAACATGATGCTATCCGCAATTAGCCGTCTGTCACTATAATGTATTTTTCCGACGACATCCCATACACGCAGATGGGTAGTCCGATGGTCTTGAGGCTATATTAATCGACCTAGACCCATCTTTGATCCCGTTCACTGGCCGCAGATAAAGACCACTCTCAACAAATATGCATTTCTTACCTTTCTTACCAGCGATCGGTCTCATGGCGACGGCAACGGCTGCTGTTATACCTCGGCAGGACGACCCATACGTGGGATATCTGTTGTCGACTTTCACGGATTCCGACCCTCGTGTCTTCTGGTACCTCGCTACCGCCGAGAGCCCGCTGGCTTTCACTCCGCTTAATGGCGGAGAGCCAGTTCTTGGTTCAACCGTTGGTACCCAGGCAGTACGTGATATATTTTTGACTTCGAATGACGAAAGGTCAGAGTATTTTGTGATTGCGACGGGTATGTCCTTGGATGACAAACGCAGCGAGAGTGTCCCTAACAAAGGCAACTCATAGACCTCAATATCAACGCAGACGGATTCTCCTGGGACGAAGCAACTCGCCGCGGAAGCCGCGGGCTCACGATTTGGAGGTCTGAGAATCTAGTGGACTGGGCTGAACCTACACTTGCAATGTACGACCATCGACCCCGTTCCTGCCTCTAGAAATGCCAGCGGGCTTGGGATTCCTATGCTAATAGGCCTATAGTATCGAGGATGAAACAGCCGGAATGGCCTGGGCCCCGTCGGTGATCTACAACAGCACCGAAAGCCAACACTACGTGTTCTGGAGCTCCCGACTCTACGACTCAGATGATCCGAACCATGACGGAACAGCAACCCTTGACCGCATCCGCTACACGACAACCGCAGACTTTGTCACTTTCGCCCCGCCCGCCGACTATGTCGCGCTTGATGGCGAAAATATCCCCCTGATTGACCAGGAGTTCCTCCCCCTCGGCGAGGAGGGACACTACATCCGATTCCTCAAGGATGAGAACGTCTTGCACGTCTACCAAGAGACTACGACAGGCGGAATCTTCGGCGAGTGGACGCGGTCCCCGGGATACATCGAGGATGGCATAGTCTACGAGGGCCCAGCGGCGTTCCCTGATATCGCTGAACCTGGAAAATACCATCTATTGCTGGACAATTACGTTGAATATGTGCCCTTTGAAAGCAGCGATGTCACCAGCGCGACGTGGACGGCGTCAGATCGGACAGGGTTTCCGGCGGGGTTGAAGCATGGCAATGTGGTTCTAGTGACGCAGAGTGAGTATGACGCCATTGTGGAACGGTACGGAGCATAGATTCAGACTCATATAATCCATTCTTCGCCTGGCCGGGACGAGAGAATCTGGAGAACCGGGGCCACATGCTGGGTGGGGGATCGACAAGCCCCGTCGGGATATTTCCTTATAGGGCTGGGCTGCTGTATTGCGAAAGTGACTCCGACATTGATGGCTTGATCATGAAATATGAGGATATCGGGCCAAGGCCGCACTATTTACCCGCTGAAGAAAACCCTCTGTCGTCATGGCACTTACTGTAGGTAGAGAGTTATGACTCGACGGCTAAATCTCATCACCTTAAAGCAAACTCCTATCAGGAACTTTTACATTGAGTTAAATCAGAAAGTACAAATAGGTGCTAGACCAGAGCTTCCTGTCTCCACATCCAGTCAAGGGCCCTAGCATAGTCCATTGCAATTATACTCCACAAACTCCGCCGGGTTCATGCCCACCTTGCGATTCCCAGGCTCGGTTGCCGCCTTCGCGGCCTGGCGACTCTAGGTCTGAATAGTAGACGTCCGCTCATAGCGGCATCTAAATACACCTTTATTCAGACGCTCGACGGTCTCCAGTGTCCCGGCAGATTTTCTGCTGTCCTCTTCAAACCTTTCGAGAAGATGCTCCCAGCGCCTCTGCATCCTCTACCCGCCGTACTTCTTCGTCGTGGAGAGCGGGATGCGCACTTGCAGCTCACTGTCTAGGTTGTAGACCTGAAACTCCTTGTCGACCATGGAACCGCGCTCCTCCAGTGCAGACGCGAGACCCCATTGTTGTTCAACGATTCTCGACGCATTCGGCTGCAACGAGATTGTCCCGCCGATTTCTATGCTTATTGGTGATTGCTCCAGGATTGATATTGTGCGGCCATCCTTTCAGAGGGCGATGGCCTGTGTTATATGTCGGGTTGCGTTAGTCTTTGTCTTGTGTCTGGATTCCACTTTACAGGGGGAATTATACTGACTGTGTGCAGACTGATTGTGGACGACTCATTGGCCCAACGCCGTACATGTCGCGGGTTCGAATATCGCGAGGCGGAATGGAGAGCCTTGCCCAAAGAGCCGGGATAGACCAGTCCAAGATCCCATGCGGAATGAAAACGCATTCAAGCTAACGGGAATCCCGTATATAAAGGCGGAGTCCTGAGCGAGCCCGAAGGATAGTCTCCAGATCCTGGCATACACTCTGGAAGTAAGGGCATCCTGAGATTCCACGTTATAAGAATAAGACGTGTCATGTCAAGATGCCATGGCCGTGCTTCCTATCAATACCGTTATATGGCATGCCCCATTCCTCGCAGAGGTCCTTGATACGATCATCTGTGAATAATCCAAAATCGTCGGCCATATTTCGAAGTATTTGAAGTAGACTCTTGCGCTCCCTCTCATCTGTCAAACATCTCCCGGCAACATACAGTGGCTGGAGCATGTACTTTTGAACTGTTTCGCTCGGCTTTGCATGCATTATTGGGATTATCTCCAACGCGTGTTGTCGTAGCTCCTGCTGTAGAATGTTGTACGCCGATAGTAGGTCCTCTTGTTGATTGATGAATAGGTCCACTGGGCGGTTGATAAGCAGAATCATCCGCGACATGTGGTAGAATGCAATAGTTATTGCTGATATGTCACTGGCGAACCAGATTTCACGATTGAATGTGTCCACATTCTGGATAGTACTCGGCTCGACAACAGGAGGCCAGGTAATCGGGATGTAGAAGGATTGGGGAACCGTGCTCTGCCAGCGGTCAAAGTGTCCCTTCAGGATTGTCCATTGCCCAGAGTCGCTTAGTTCGGAGTTGACTAATTGGCACATCATTCGAACCAGCGCTTTGAACAAAGAACCCTCTAGTTGGCTGTCGGTAGACCTTGTAGCAAGATTACCATGATCGTCAAGAGGTACGCCCATCTTTCGCCACAACCCAAGGTCGTCAGTATTAACGCGGGTTTTCCTCTTCATGACAACTAGAGGTCATCAGTAAATGTATATGGGGAGTTGAAAACATACTTACACGCATTCAGCATGTCGTTAACGACATAGAACCAGAATGCCGCGTTAAGCGCTTTTTCTGGCTGAGGGATACGCTTGGCTACGCGAAATACAACAAGATCCGGTAAATGAGGCCGTAATAACCGGTGTATTCCATCAATATGGCCCGACCACGCTTTTAGCGTCGCGTTTACATCCTCATACTGACACAGAATGCACGCCGCCAAGATCTGAAACGGTGCATCTGCTTCATCATGGCCCCGCGGAATGTCAAACTCTCCACTTTGCGGGGTCGATCCTGTCCCGTATATATAGTTGGGAGACAGTGAGCACGACAGATTCTCACTATGCGAGATTTGCTGTGCGAGCAATTGGATTGCTTTCTCGTAGTACTTGGCCCCATACCAGGTGAACCCAACCTTGGTGTCGATGAGAGCTTTGAGCATAAGTGCTTGGGTGTTTGTCTGCCGGATATGAGCTTCAGGGTGTCTCGTTTGGCCAAGTTGCTTCGCCCCGAGAGCGCAAGCAGCATACCGTAGGAGTGGACTCCAATGAGAGAGCTGTATCACCTGTTGGCTAAAGTAAGATCGGTCTCCGCACACGTCCATCCACTGCCCTGGCCCTTCCGAGAAGTGCCGCAGGAAGAAAGCGATCTCGCAACGGTCCTGATAGTTATCCTCGAGTTGGCCAATAGGAGTAACGTACGGCCTGGCTGTCGACTCGGTGTCATGGGGAGATGCCAGTGATGTTGAGTCATACCCTGAACTTGGACCCACAATTTCATTCACGGTATGTCCTAAAAGCGCTTGATCCGCACCTTGGTCGTGAGCAGTAATTGTGGACACGCTTGAGAGCCTTCTGCCAAGTATCGCGTGGTTTTGGGACGGTGATGGAATCAGCGAGCGCACTGGTTTCGCGGGTTGTATCAGGACTTGGGTGTCCTTGGCTGCTCCGAGCGAGTTAGTCCCCCGGCTGTTAAGTGAAAAGAAACAGGAAGCCAGTGGTCACACCATGCTGTGCCGCGCTTTCGGACGGCAATGTTGTACTGAGCTCGGCACGATCACCAAGTTGCGGACCCTGTGCCGGGGTCGTCAGGAAAGAATAAGAATGTGGCTTGAAAATGCTGTCTATTATTCGACATGCTCGACCGCTCTTTAGACACTGCCCGCATTCGGGTTTCTGTTCGTCGCACTTGATCTTGCGACTCCGACATTCAGGGCTGCAATGAGATCAGAGGATTTCTCACCTCACGGGGAAGGTTCACGCGTAGAGCAGCATACCAGCCTTTTCGGGATCTGAGACTGTCCCGTTTGGCGGTGCGGGTCGGGGTCGCGGGCTGGTCTCCTGCCATTCGGGAGAATCATGGACTGCTGGTTTTTGGAAAATAATGCGACTGGAATAATAAGATCATCAATTGCTTGACGAGGACCGTATGATCAGGGAATCCAGCGAGTGTTGAATGGAGATGGCAGTCGTGCTCCAGATGGCTGAGCGTTTGCTGTGGGGAAATTTCGGTCGGCTGTCGGCTGATTTTCCAGGTTGGGCTTGGCGCAGGATTCGCCTTTTCTGCTGAATGAGGGAAATCTACCGCCTCCCAATGTTGCAACTTGCGTCCCGTGGTCAAGGCCCGGCAGCTCCAACTTTCCCCTCCAAATCCTCATGGTCACTGGTCAACTCCAGTGACTCTATGATTTTGTCCGCCTGGCACCGGTTTACCGTCCACTGAACAACCCCAGGTTTTCAAATCCTCTGGCTTGTACCAAGCATGCTGCTTCTACACTTCACCAGTGGTCCACTCCGAGCAAGCCTCCTTCTACCCCGGATCCACTCGGATCTCTCCTCTCCACTTGGAAATCATCTCTGGGCTCTGTCCAGCTTGAAAGTCGGCACAACTCCGTGTTCCGGCAGTGACTTCCGGATGAACCCGTTTAGAGGGTGAAATATCCGGCTTGAGTGATCGCTCATGGGCTATGGCTAAGTCCATGGAACGCCACCAATCGGCTATATGAAACCGGCTAAAGCCCAAGCAAGACTTTCCCACGGGGTAATTGCGATCTGATGCGATGATTGGCTGTGGTTCACTTGCTCCATCAGTGTCCTCCCCTCCCCGCAGTGTTAGCGTGAGGTTGGGGACGGGTCCAGCGGCGTCCCCACTGTCTCCAGGGACTCCGGGCATTATATAAAGCTGGCTAAGTCGCATGACGACGGAGAAGGGCTTGAGAGCATGTTGAAAAAAGTATAAATTTCCCCCAATTTTTCTTTTCCTTGACTCGGCGGCGCGCCACTGTTCATGAATCAGAGACGATAGTATTCCTCGGGTTGTTGATGATGGTTTCTGACACGAAGAAGAAGCCCTTCTTTGGGTTGACAGGAGGATGGCTCACCGTCTGGCTCACAGTACGTGATTGCGATTGTGATTGTGCTTTAGCTGAGGCTGTATGTTTAACGTGTACTAGGTGGCCTGCGCCACTGATATGACCCTCTTTGGGTACGATCAAGGAGTATTCAGTATGTCGCTCGATGCATCGCATATCTGAATCTGCTAACCCCTTGTAGGTGGAGTTACTGTTTCTCAGGATTTCCTCGAGTTACATGACCTCGTCGGGCCCTCTCGAACCAAAGTCCTCTCCACTGTCACCGCAATCTATGATATTGGCTGTTTCTTTGGCGCGATTATTGCGTTCACCTGGGGTGAGAAGCTAGGACGCAAGAAGGCGATCCTTCTTGGTACAGCAATCATGGCAGTTGGGACTATCATCAAAGCGAGCTCGTACAGTCTGGCTCAAATGTTTGCTGGGCGAATTATTCTTGGGTACATATCAGTCCGACGCACAACTGGGGGCAACTTACTAAAAACGCCTCACATAGTCTCGGAAACGGCATCAATACTACTACCGCCCCAGTGTGGCAGACTGAGACCGCGCACCACAAGTGGCGTGGAAAGCTCGTTCTATTTGAAATGTCAATGAATATCACGGGTTACGCTTTAGTTAATTGGATAAACTACGGGTTGTCTTTTGTTGGAGGATCTGTTGCCTGGAGATTCCCCATAGCTTTTCAGTTCTTCTTCATCTTTATTATTTTCGCCACTGTTCCGTGGCTTCCCGAGTCACCTAGGTTAGCATCTCTGGGCCCTCATACTCCCGTGCATCACTAACCACATTCTAGATGGCTCATGCAACAAGGTCGGCAAGAGGAAGCCGTGGGGATTCTCGCCGCCATTGAAGGGAAGGAGGTTAATGACCCCTATATTGAAACACAACGCAGCGAAATTGAGTTCAGCGTTCTATACGAGCGTGAGAATTCCCCAAGCTGGAAAGACATCTTCCTCCGCAAGCAGGGCAATAACGACACCAAGAGCCTCAGGCGACTTCTCCTCGGTGCAGGAACGCAGTTCATGCAACAATTCGAAGGGATTAATATTATGAGCTACTATTTTCCCATGATCATGATGAACTCGGTTGGCTTGTCTGAAAGCATGTCGCGGCTACTTGCCGCTTGCAATTCCGTGTCATACCTCCTCTTCACATGTTTATCGGTTCCGCTCGTTGAGCGGTGGGGTCGACGAGGCCTTATGCTGTTCTCGACTGCTGGTCAGGGCATCTCATTTCTCACTATCACTATCCTACTTCGCTTTGCAGAGACCGGTGAAAACAGCGACAAGTTTGGCACTGCATCCATTGCGTTCTTCTTCCTATTCTTCATCACCTTTGGCATGGGCATGCTCGGAGTGCCATGGCTCTATCCGACTGAGATCAACTCATTGCCAATGCGCAACAAGGGAGCCGCGGTTGCAACTGCTACGAACTGGATGACTAACTTTGTGGTTGTCGAAATCACACCGATTGGGGTCCAGAACCTTGGCTGGCGATTCTGGATTGTATGGACGGTTTTCAACGCCGCTTTCCTCCCTGTTATCTACTTCCTCTATCCCGAAACCTGTAGGTCCTTTCATTTATTGATATGCAATTTTGAGTTACATATAGATAAACTAACTTTCCTCAGCCAACCGCACTCTGGAAGATCTGGACTCTTACTACAGCTCGAACCCATCTCCGATTGTTATTACTGACCCCGATGCTACGTCTGTCCAGCGTCCTCTCAAGTATATCCAACATGAAGACGAAGAAATTCAGAAGAATACAAAGAGCCGAGCTGTACAGGTTGAAAACGTTGAAATTGCATGATAGTCTAGACTGGATGGCTGTGGATGCATGCCAGGTGAACAAGTGTAAATTTAGCCCTTGTATAAATCTCTACAAGTCAAATGGCCTCACCTAATGCCGCAGACATTCCTGGTATAAGCCCAGTTTCGGTATCCACCACTACAAATTGAAAACTAGCCGATGAGTAAATAGAACTGGCCCAGGCGTTCATAGTATCCTCTTGATGCTCCGCTGGCTGGTACTATGCTTTCCAACATATTGAACCCTACCTAGGCCCCCACCATGGCAAGTCATTATTATCGCAGTCAGATTTACCACCAGGAGTGCCTCACTCATTGGTAAATTTTCCTGTCGGCAATAGAAGGCGGAGCAGTCTCGGTACACATGGTAGGGTGGATAATCATGTTAGTATCTACACGATTCCCATAAGATATGAACATGCGCAGCCAGACACCCAATTTAGGGTCCGGTTAGGGTCGGGTTAGGGTGGTTAGGGTGAGGGCTCTTAGACTTGGGTTAGGGTTGGGTTAGGGTAGATTCGGGTAGCTTAGGGGATAGATTTATCAGTACATTTGAAAGGCTAACTTAAATAATATGTGCAAAGTCTTTCAAGATACTAACATGGCTGGCGCGCCTTGGACTACCAGTAGTACGGAGTAGTTATCATACCCTGTGCATGGAGGCATCTCCCCTGTGTATGTATACTCCTCCATTGGCCTGCAAAGTTATCACTGGGTAATGCCATCACCTCCTTAACAATCACCGCATGTTGCCTACACCAGATGTGCTTCCCATGCAGGAAGTCCCATCAGAACGCATCATGTAAAAGCCTTTTTCAGCAGGATCTTCAGGTGCTTGCGGTGTGTGGCGTGCGCTATTCAAGCCTATGATTGGGGTTTGAACTGGAGGATATAAGCATATTACTTTTGCGGAGTATCATGGCTCCGCTTAAAGATCCTACAAACCCATAATACGTAACTCAAGCTCTCTCCTTTTGTGGAACAGTACAGTACTGCTTCCTTTCTTTGAACGATTTACGCGCCATTATCAAAATGAAGCTCCTCTCAGCTTTAGCTCTTCCAACCTTCATGGCGACTTTGGCCGCCGCTATCGATGGGCCTCTTTCGGGAGATGAGCCATCTGGAACACAAGTGATTCCTCCCATTAGATTTTTATGTGCCTTCTCTCTTATGTTCTGACCCCGCGGTCTGAATTAGGTCACCATCTACAACAGGCCAGAGTTCAATGGCCTCCGTGACTCCTTTGAGCCTGACGTGGAATGCCACACCCTCCCCCCGTGAGTGCTTTCCTGCCTTTTGCGCAAATCTCCTTTTGTTTTCCTGATGACAGATGCTAACTCATTCACTTTACAATGCAGGTGGATTGTCTCCGTCCGCATCCCTGCGGACCAGGGCATCTACTGCCAGCTCTTCGAGTACGCTCTCCCGATCCTATGCATATTATGGCGACGAGAGTACAGTTTGTTTAACGTCTTCTAGCAATTTTCAATGTGCCGGCGATGGCGAGGATGTTCTTCTCCAGACTACGCCTGATATCGAATTTGGGCTGAAGTACCCTGGCATCATCTGTGGGTACCTGGATTGAGGCAGGTTGGGATAAAGAGAAAGATGTTCAATAGAGAATTTAGGGCAATCGAAGGCTATATTTCAAATATTTTGCCTTCGCCCTTAACCATCAGTTTGCTTTTTCATTAACCTGCCCCTCTCCTCCGTCAGAGTCAGACTCCTCGCTCTCCTCTCCATCGTTCCCATCTAAATCGTTCCGCACGATCCCAAACGAAGCAATCAAGCACAAGACTCAAACTCGTCCCGAGATTCTTCAAATACGCCAATGCCGCAGTCCCCGACGCGACCATACTCGGCTCCAAACAGCTCTGATACGCGATCATCGGCGCTTGAAAGAGTGGACCTGCGCCTAGTCCCGCGAAAAGCTGGTAGATAACGATTTTCTCGAGGCGTAGATGCGTACCAAAGTCGATGAATAATGCTGTTCTGGTTACCATTATCGCTCCAGAGACCCAGATCACCGGTCGGTCTTGAGAGGGATGGCGACGATCGTTACGTCAGGGGCGGGCAGGAAGAGCGTTAGATGGAGTGATACGATCACTGGGTGCTTGCGAATCGGGGTTTGCCATGGTTTGGATAGCACGATGTGGGTTTCTGCAACGTCGAGACCGTTGGTCAGTGGATCTGAGATGGACACTTTGGGCCGATCGAGGTAACGCAATAGTTGAAGTGCTCTTCGTGGCCCTTTCAATGCAGTCCAGGTGACAGTGAACGGATGTCAGTGAGAATCGGAAGGAAAGTCAACATGCACTAGACGGGTTTGTTCTGCTCGGCAGGCTCCGAGACGTTACAGTCGGCTCCAATTGGAACAGACTACACACTTGACGCCCTGAAAATCATCAATGTCATTGATCACAACTCCAAAAATACACAGAAGACGACGAAACCAAAATCAAAGAACCATTTGCCACTTTACCCGCTTCTCCTTCACCATAGCCATAACACCCACGGGCAAATACTTCTTGTCAACCAGACTGACACCGCCGTACTTCTTCAAGACCTCTGGCGCATACATGTGCACAATCCACCTCTGCTCGTCATCAAGAGAGCTGCTGTTTGGCAACACTTGCCGCAGCGCATTGGAGACCTCATTCGTGGATTGAATGCCCCTCGGATCCGGCACGTCTTGTAGTCTCGTGTAGAGCTTCGCGAAGAGAGAACTATGCGACCAGCGGAACCGAGACCACTCTTCGAAAGGCATGAATGTATCTCTCTCGTGCCTTGAAACATACCGCTGCTCGTCGCTGTTCAAGACGCGCGTGAAACGATTCGTCCTCGCAGCCTGTGATAGCTCGCCGAAATTTTTCTTGAATGCCAAGTACTGATCCATTTCCTTCTGCTGGAAATCGGCGATGTATTTCAGGGGTGAAGGCTCCAGCCCAGTTCGAACGAGGAATGGCGAAATCGCGGGATTGCGCAGGCCCAGTCCGCCTAATTCTTCCGGATAGTAGAACAGCGCATCCGGGATGTCAGAGACGCCGAATCGAGCTTCGATCATTTTCCGTAGATGCTGGGTGACGGTTCCAGCGCCATCGCCGAATAGGGAGTCCTGCATCGCTTTGTATGCTGCGAGGATCATGTCAACATGCCTCTGCCCGAAACACAGGGCAGGTTGGCCAAATGTATTCTTGAAGAAGCGCCCAATGCAGCTGTTCCATGTGCGGATCCACGCCATCACACTGTCGCACTTTTCCAACTGAGTCTTGAGCTGTTTGACATGCGCGTCAACCTGTGCTTGGTCGATTACCCATGCCCCTGATGGATCCAGCGCCAGAAAGCCAAATGTCACTGGACCTTTCGGTAGTCGACTTTCGATCATTGGATCAACAGCATCGGAAAGGTACACTGATCCTGTCTTGCTGAGGTTGAATTCCAACCCGGTAACTTTGGCGAACGAGTTCATCACCTCCCAGGCCTGTGCGCATTTCTCAGGCTCCCCACATAACCAGAGATCATCATGCAGGCGATACAGCAGCAGGCCAGTGGTGCGGTTAACAGCAAGATCCATGAAAAACAGAATCAGTTCGCCGATGAACTTCTCAGAGGAGTGCGCCATTGGCACTCCACGCTGGCGGACTTGCGGGCCAACTGGCGTCCGCCCTTCTGACGACTTGTCCATGTTCAACGGAGAGGCCAGATACTTTCGAAAGAAACTGATCCACTTTTCTGAGAAACCGATATACGACATCACGGCGAAGATGGTACTGTGCGGAAGCCCAGTGGCATACCAGCGGAGATCCGATTGAACAACCGCAGCATCTCCATAAATGACCCTTTGCACGAGAGTCTCGGTCGCGATCTTTCGCAACAACCGCTGCTTGATCTGGCGATGTGCTACCGGCACAGCCGCATCAGCAGCTCCCCATCCATTATCGCTCGCCTCCTCATCTCTCTCAGAATCGTCATCGTCGTCATACGGTGCCCCTCCATCTGCAAGGGTAGTCAGAGACAGTGGCAGCTGCGAAAGAAAGTATTCGTCGGTGTAATCGGCTCGTCGGGTAGCCTCTGGCCCGTGTGCGATTGGCGTCGAGCCGATGTAGTATGAGTACCGAGCCTTGTCCTCCTCCGTCATGGGCGGTGCGGCGTCCCAATTCCACACCTTTGACGAATCGATGAAATCTTTCAACGTCATCTTTAGTAGGTTGCATAGCCGCGTGCCAATGTATTGCACGAAGATGAGTTGCAGGACGTCTTCATCCATCCAAATCCGATACTTTCCATTCAATTGCTGGCGAGGCAGGACTGGGATACCGTCTTCACCCGCAAACCAATTCCACTCATCCAAGTCCGCCCATCTCATGTTGAGAACATCTGCAATTTCCGTCAAAGCGACTTTATTCTTCAAGAAATCCTTGAGGACTTCTTGCTTCGCCTCACTGAGAATGTCCTCCGTCAGAAGTCCTTTAATCGTGGCCGTCAAGGTCGAGTGATCAAAAGGCGCTTCCTCCTCAAATATTTCCAGGCTCGAGCTCTCAATGTCAGACCGCAGACTATTCAGCGCTTCCATCTTATCATCATCCGGGGAAAACGAATCGAAGAAACTGTGGATCTCCCCCGCATCTGTCTCGAGTGGCGAAAAGACAACCTGCTCAAACTGATCGCAGAGCTGCTGAAGTCGCTGCTTCTGCCTCTCATCAACAACCATATACTCCTCCTCGGAAACATCACCCTCCTCCTCCCCGTCCGCGTTCGTCCACTCGGTCAGTAGTCGCGAGTACAAATCAGCCAAACTGAGTTTCCCGCTGTGCGCATCCAACCGCGATCGCAGTTCAGTCTCATATTCCTGTAGCATCTCATGAGTAACTGAGGGGTCGAAGTAGTGCTGTTCCAACCATCGCTCGATATTCAGGACAACAACATCCCTGGACGCATTGGGGAGTATGGTCTTCGTCCCGGTGAGAATGGTCTTAACACGCGAGGCAAGGTCCATCTGGTTTTCTGCATCATCCAGGATGCGAGCTTTGCGTTCCTCATAGCTCGATCGTTGCTTTTCGAGTTCGCGGATTTTGCTCAACGTCAGAGACTCTAGGGTCTGAGACAGGGCCGAGGCTTGGGGAGCCATTATGGATAAAGTAGAAAGATTCAGGCTTAGGAAATTGTTCAATGCGGAACCATTAAGTTTGTTGAGTGTTGAGCTCTAAGGCTATGTTTCTTGACGATATTTATCCTTTGTCGGGAGCATCAGCTGTCCAGGCGCCAGCGGCTGCCTAGGTGCAGTATCCAGAACGCCATCTCGTATTGGAGTCAAATCCTTCCAATTGAGGAGAGAAGAAGGAAGATCTAGCATTCGAGTTGGCTCGAGGAGATTCGAAAGCCGTCGATGCAGCAAAGTGGATTGACTCATTCGCTGAAGACTTGGCTTCAGGCAACGTTGCGGGTGCCTGTAGCAATTGGACGGAAAGCTTGAGGTGCATAACTAGTTAGTCATCCGCCTATGCATAGCATACATAATCCCTCTTACCAGGCCTCCCAGTCGCTCATCGTGGATCGTAAAACCCAGCCCAAAGGCTGTATCATGATAACACTTCACAGCCTTGTCCAGCCAATTCTGCTACCTCAACCGTAGGCTTTGGCCCAACAATCGGCATCCTCCTCTTCTCCGGCCTCGCCACCAATGCTTTTTCCAACACTGCAGCAACATCCTCATACCCCAACAATCTCGCGAACAAAACAGCCGACTGTCCCTTGCTAGTCCTCGCACTTACATTCGCACCCTGACTCAGCAAAACCTTTACTGCTTCACAACTTCTCACAACAACAGCAAAATGCAGTGGTGTTATACCCTCATGCCAAGCCACCTCCGCTGACACATCACCGCCAGCCTCGCAGAGTAACCGCAGAATCTCCACATACGCCTCCTTCTCGCCTTCTTTCCAGATGAGAGTAGGCGCGGGCCATGATCGTGAGCCGTACGCGATCCATGTCCTCGCAGCAGTGTAGTGCGGGCCTGCTGAAACCTCGTGAAGATTCGGCGGATGGATGAACGACCCTGGATTTTCGGGTGCCGGTTCATATGTCGCTATCGCGCCTGCGTCTAAAAGGAGCCGGACACACGCAACATCCCCATTTGCAGCCGCTGTTTGTAACGCTGTCATCCCCGACATATCCTGGCGCAGGACGTTCACTTTCGCCCCGTTGGCAAGGAGAATGCGGACAATATCAGCTTGTTTAGCTGTGACTGCGACATGGAGCGGAGTCCCAAGTTCGAAGCTGAGGGAATCGACGTCTGCGTCGTGGTCAAGGAGGGCTTCGACGATGTGCGTGTTGCCCTCGTCGCAGGCGTGGTGGAGGCAGCTTACGTCGGTGTAGCTACATTCCCCGGGCCTTGCGCCGTGGTCTAGGAGAATATGGACGATAGGCAGGTGTCCATTCTGCGAGGCTAGCACGAGTGGTGTTGCGCTGCCGTCTCTGTCGGCTTTGCTTTTGGGGCTGGGTGAGGCGCCGGCGGCGAGGAGGAGCTTCGCTGCTTTTGTGTAGTTTTGCTGTGCGGCTGCATGGAGGATGGTGTGGCCGTACCAGTCGTATTCATCACGCGTCTTTTCACAGGTAATGAGATTTGAGGAGAGGAGATCGCTGTCGAGCAGGGCGGCTTTCCCTTGCGCGTCCAAATACTCAATGATCGCCAGCTGAAGCTCTGGGGGGATTGTTGGGAGCGACTGTCGCCTAGACCGCCAATTTTCTGGCATTTTCAAAGCCGATGGTCAGATTGAAGCGAAGAACTCGCGTGACAGATTCGTGGGGCCTGGCGGGCTTTTCAAGTGTCGCTATACGAGGTCAAACTATTCAGCCTGGCGATGCGACCCGCCAGCTCTAGGGCGCCCAAGGCGCCAGAAAATGTCCCTAAGCAAGTCCAGAAGACGTAGGAATCATGACGAGGGCTACAGCAGGAAGATACATGGATTGGCTAAGCTTACTTGCTTTGTCTCTATTGACGAAGGCATAACATAAGTAGTCCTTTCGCGTCGCAGCCGTGATTCAAGCACTCAGAGATAGAATTGACTTTTGCCCTGACAGGAGCGTCCAGTAGACGGACCTATTATCAACAGGTCACTTGTCGCAGATCAGTCAACGCAAGACGCATTCTCTACGGCAGAATGGCTCCCTAAAATAGACGTGTTTGTTGGAAGCCGTAAAGCTTCGGAGCACCGGACCAAGCTGCTCCAAGAGGTCCATCGCAAATCCCGGTATTTCTTCTCTTTCTTTAGCGAATTTGAATTTCTTGGAGCTTCCTATCACGAAGGTTTCGGTTGCTGCTTTTGCGAAGAGGCTCCGGATCTCGTGGCCTCTGGGAAGGCATGCTGCGTCGCGGATGTGTGAAGGCGAGATGAGACGGATGTTCTCGTCAGACTCTCTATACTGACGGGTGCTGAACATGGACGAGTCATAAGGCCGGTTCTTCAAGATGATCGCCTCTATGTGCGCAGCAGCTTTGTGTTCTGTATTTACAACACCTAACATGCCCATAAGTCGTGCGAATTCGATCAAGGCAGAAATTTGGTCCTCAGGTGGCTCGTCGCCGAGCTTAACACGGCCTGTGTAGGCGAACTGCAGAAACAGTTTAAAGCTTCGGACGGACACGACTCCCTCAACTTCTTCCATAACAACAGAATGCTCTTTGCTTTCTTTGAAGCCACCGTCAAACATTGCCGTAAAGTATGGGGAGTAACGGCAGATAAGGCGCTTCGATACTTCAAAAATGCTGTTGCCGATTTATATTTTAACCAGAGGTTTGTGGAAGCTGGGTAGGTAACTTGATCACGAGCATTAGTGGTAGACGACAATAAAAAACCCAAGAACGTACAACTGAGTGAAATCATCGTAAGGGACGTCAAATACACCTTGACCCTCTTCAGTCGGCCCTGGCGGCGTCACAGTTCTCGGACAATTAAAACTCATTTCGCCAGAAGTGCTCTACTGGATCTTGCAGAGTTGATTTACAAAGTTGAAGTGACGGCAGACGGCAATCCTTATAGCCAAGGTGTTCACAGTGTATCCGTGGTAAGGTTCAGCAGAAAGCTTGAACCATTTACAGTGATAGAATGATCGTGTAATCCATGGTACGACCGTATCAGTGGGTTGCTTCGTCGATAATCTTGTACTCTAGTTTTGTGGCGTCTGTATATACCTGTTCTACTTCCGTTGTAGCGTATACATCCAATGATAAACGGGCGGCGTATGAGCTCCCGACACTGTCGGACCACGCGGCGCTTCCAATGGTATGCGAGAGATGATCTCCCAGTATACGGACAGGTCTGGCAGGTTTTCGAATCTCATGGTTGAGTATGAAAGCACGAACCACTTGGACCCTTTGCGCGTCAATGGCACTAAGTGCATCGCCAGAAGTTCAACCGGTGGAATGGCAACAGCTCCCTCATTCCTGCAAACGATATTGTGTACAGTAGGACATATGTCTGGCCTGCTTGAGTCCGGTGTGAAGCTCACGGGGCTGGCGGTCGCAATGGCATCGCTGGTACTCTTGTCCAAAATCACATCAAACGGAGCGAATGTATGTAACCGCGACACATCGGCCCAGGATCTGAGGTCGGCACGTTGCCAGTGCATGGCTTGCGATGGATCTTGCTTACTTTCGATTTCCTGGCCAAGACGGACCGCTTCGGAGGAGAAATCAACATTCTGTGAGAGACGACGTTAGTTGAGGGCTCGAGCACTTGGAAGAGCAGATTCAGGCTATACCACGATGCCATTTCCCATCCAGCCTCGTTCCGAAAACGCATCTCGTACTTTTGTTCCGAGTTTAGACACGCCAGGACCCAGGTGAAGCACTCGAGGCCTGTTTTGCGTTGCGGTCGCAAACCGTTCAAGAAAGGAGACGACCGCGTCAAGGAGAATCTCGCCAGGATTCAACCATTCCCCGACATCTTGCCCTGTGGCGAATTTCGTGTCCCAGAAAGAGGGATCATCGTAGTCGGGGGCGCCTTTCTGTTGCGCCCGTGTTCGACCTGCTGACATTCTCTGGGGTTTGCAGGGGTCAAGCTCAGAAATTGCTGCTTTTGTCTGGAGCCGATCGTGAAGAATCACGTAAGCAGCTTCTCCACAGTTTTGATCGCCAGGCATCAACCCACCAAATTTGAACCTCATCCTTCCTGCTTGTGCTGCAATGGGGCTCTTTCGCAGTCAATGCCATGCTGACCGCATACGTTCTGTTTGAGCCTGATTCGACAGGTTCTTCTCCATTCAAAACAGGCGTTAATCGCACACGAGCCTCCCGCCCAGAACACAAGACATATTACGCCTCTCGCTCGGGCCAATTGTATTTGCGCGCGGAGAATTGATCTCGGGGAGTTGAGAGCCAGGCTTGATAATGCGGTATACGGAGGGTAAAGGATGATATTATAAGGTGGTGCCTTGGAGAAGGGACCAGTTAGCATGCCGTGCAAAGTTCAAAGGAAGCTCGCGAGAAAGGACTCACCTGGAAGTCATACCCACACAAAACGCCTTTTTGAACCCATTACGCCTCGCTAACATGCGTATCTTATACCAGCCGCCGTATACTTCTGAGAGTTTGTCGTCCGCTGACGCGTGAACGTTGTCATGGCTCATTCTTCAGTGTATCAGGCGTGGCAACTGACGCTACGTGGGCCAGCGGTTATGGGGATTGGACTGTCATCGCAGCTCCGTGGAGTCGAAACAATATAGACGTCATTGTTAGGTACTCTGTTCGTATGTGCGTTGTATTGTGGTGGATCCTTTGCCATTATGTGCGGTGAAAAGGTAATGCGCGTTGCGAGTTGGATAAGCGGAGGCATCGCGGTGAGAGCGAGATGTCTAGGCAATAATAAGGCTGGCCGTCTACGATAATTAGCAAGTTTCCACGCTTTCGAAGTTCAACACAAGCATAGGTTAGGGAGTCGTCAAGTGAAACCTACCCTGGGAAGCTTGCAACAGACCATGGGTGGGGCGGCTCCATAAGAACCAACACAGAAGCTGTCAGCAGCTCAGTGGCTGTGACTGAAATTCCATGGGAGGGGTAGGTATATGTGCTTCGATATATGGTTGACCCACAAATAGAATGATGGGCCGTCGCGACGCGTCTGAGCAAGCCAGGCAGCTTCCATCTCAGAGCATCATGCGCATCAGGGGGTGTTGAGGAATCGACTTGGTTGGAGTGTTCTAAGTAAGTTCAGGGAATGGCTTCCAGCGAGCCGCGTATATCCCGCTTTGTACAACCAGGAAGACACACCCTGCTATCACTCAACTCTCATCCCCGCCACTGTCCCCATATCCACCAGTCTCAATCCGATAGACGGACCTCTCTTCCTGCGGATCATCATCACCTCGCAGGCGATTTCCTGTCGACTGGAGTCAGTGGTAGCATTGCCCCCTATCATTCACCTCTTACAGCCCAAGGACCTTGCCTGCACCAACCAAGGGCGCCAATCAATCGCCACCGGCATCGACAATCAGCCCAATAGTCATCGACGACAAAGAGGGCTGGACAGGTCTCTGAGCCAGAGCTGTGGCCTACGCAGTCCAGTGACTTACCCCGCAACCTGATGACGAAAGGAATATATAAACCTTGTGCAACCCATGAATCTCTGAAACTCCGAGTTCAGTCTTGACTCTCTCATCAAATACCATCTCTACCATACGTTCCTCTTGCTATCTACAACTCAAGTGATCTAAGTGAACTATCGATTCGACAAGATGTCTGCACCTCAGGTCGTTCAGAACCTCTCCAGTGGCCCCGCGGGCGGGTATGTCAGACAGCAGCTGGCCACTTTGCGAAACAGATTCCTCAACACAGGTAGGATTCCCATCTCTTTTCGCTCACTTCCAGCATCCTAATATCCCGCAGAGAAGCGAAGGAATAGGGCTGCGCTCGTATCGACCTCTTTTGCCGCTCATCGTCCTGTCTGGATTACTGCAGGCGGCGCAGGGTACACCTCAGCGGTCGCAGTGTTCTTAGCGATGAAGTACATGCGGCGGCTTCCAGTCTAGTCTCATCGACCTTCCAACTTTTCTACTGAATCATCTATCTACCTTCGAAGACGTGGTTGAGCCTAGACTTAGAGGCGGAACTGTAACTGTCTTTGATAGACAGCATTTATCGTGTTACTTCTACTTTTTCCTATGTTCGGGACTGGGATCGGACTTGGGAGGACTGAATTATGGGCATCATGTGACAGGAGTTCTACGTGTCATTTCGTTACTTATCATGAAATGAATCTGAAATATCAGCATGAGAGCCATCTTCGCGACCCTCAAGGAGGGGCGGCAAAAGTCCATCTTCAGGGGGCGCTCGTGACCTCACGTATCAAGTAAGAAACAAGGAGGTTACACTCAATACCGCATACCAGGGATCACCGCCCTATATCACAAAGTATTATTATTCCAGACACCGTCAGAGCGATGTAAAACCCAATAAGACGCCTCAGGCCACTCAGGTCACCCCACGATGCGTCAGTGGCTGCGTGTTCCAGTGGACGATGTCGTGGGCTGACGTCTGCGTCCCAAGAACAAAGGGACTCGTTCCCCATGGATGTCATCGCAGTCTTGTCCTCAGGCATCAACTCCATATCAACAACAATATCAATATCAAAAAGCCCCCATCGCAGGCCCACAAGGTAAAATCGAAGCTCATCGCAAAACGGGGCGGGGGGTGGGCCATACCCCAGACCCACCAGAGTCTCGTCTCCATTCTGTCGCGTCGCCCAAGTGGGACTGGGACGTCGAAATGTGAGCCCATCTTTCAGCCTAACGCTCTTTGTTCAGGAGGTCTCGTGTGTTTCGGTCATGAATTTGAATGAGATTCGTCTCATTGGACGTATCACATGTGGACGCGGTGGTTACCCCGCTCGACGTGCCCACTCGCGAACGGAGGGGGTTGTGAGATTGGCCACACCCCCGGGTTCTTGGCGGCGTTGCGACCCCGCGATCTTTGTTGTGGTGGGTGGGGAGGGCGTGTTAGTGGCTGGGGATGTGATACGCGGTATTCTGGGAATGCAGACAGCAAGGGGGAGTAGGCGGTGTTTGTTTGGCTTCGCGAGACTTGGAGAGGTATTTTTGACACGAGCAGCTGCTTGCAGATGTTATCTTCGAGTCAGTTGGAGTCATGACGGGGCCAAACAATATTGATCAACACTGCCATCATCATCAACGTTGACTTTCACATCAGCTTCAGCCATCCATTCCGGAAGAAGCATCTCTTTTGCTGTTATTGGAGCTGATCTTCTCCTGGGCGATGACGACGAGGTTCTCTGAGACGTCCAGCCCCGCCGTTGGTTGACCACGACAGGAGGTGGAAATTTCAAGATTGCCGCTGTGCCTGAGAAAACCACGCCGCTTTACTGTACCACGTTTACCCATCATAGCACCCGTCTCCTCGAGATACCTACAGTTAACAAGGCCCTTGACTCTCACCGGCCATCAATAGCTGACGACAAGCTTCAAATCAATCTTCCTGCGAATTCCAGAAGATGTGGGCATAGAGTTTCGTTCCTCTCTTGAAGAAATGCTGGTCAGGATTTGCTCGAAATGTCATCCAGGCTAATATGCCGTCGCTTAATGACATAGAAACCACATCCATGCCAGCTCTGGAGCCTCTGATATGCAACCACAAGGAACAGGATTACTTGGATTTCCCTATGGACACTATCGTGATCACACTCCCTCCAAAATTGTCTTTTTGTCTACTTCATCGTCTTCCTATCTTGGTCTACGCATTAATGGACTTCTCACGGAACTCCAGCGCCCAATTCCACGCAAACCTCCACATCCGCGTACATACAAAACACCTCACCAGAGCAACACTCGAAGCACACCAGAGAAGAAAGAACGACTGGTAGGGGTTTCAGGGGTCGTACCTTCCTTGCGTGACATACCGTGGTGCATGTCGGGATGCCAACCACGGCAGGTGCGACCCAGGCCCCAGCAGCCAGCGCTCCTGTCTAATTGGGGAACCGACGATTGTTCCCTAGTCAACATTGCCCTCGTACATACTACGAGTAGGTCTCGGGGTTCATATTGATCTCTAACGCACACACAGAGAAGTCAGAACGCTTTCTGCCTTTACGCCACAAAAAAAAAGCCCTAGGTACAATGTCCGTGTTATCGCTATCAAAGCAGACCCACCGCAACCCCACGTCCAGGGACCAGAGTAGGTATCTGCAATTTGGCCCCCAATTATTTCGAGTCATCAGCGATCCCCTCACTCCTCCAGGCTCCCAACGTCCTCACTTCCTCGCCTCTCTTCAATCACATTCACAGCCGCCCATACGTCGCCCAACGGTCTCTCTCTTCTCACTCAGCTGCCCATTCCAACCGCAAAAATGCCGACACCACCCCTCGTAATCTTCGACTTCGACGGCACCCTCCTCAACACCCACGCCTCCATAAAAGAATCCATAAAGCTCACGTTCGCCTCCCTCCTCCCCACATCCCCGCCACCGCCGGACGCCGCAATCGAAGCCCAGATCGCCTCGGGCTCCGGGTTGGCCGATACATTCCGCGCCCTGCACTCTACCGCAGTATCCTCCCCCGCATCGCCCGCTGAATTTGAGAGCTGGGTGTCGAAGTATCGCGAGATCTACGCGGAGAAAAGCCAAATCCTCGACACGGCCTACCCCGGCGCGAAGGCCCTTCTCGAGGCCGTCCAGAGGAAGGGGATCCCGATGAGTATCATCACCAACAAGGCCGTGCAGGCCGTGAAGACGGCGCTGGCTAATAATGGGCTTGAGGTGTTCATCCCGGAGGAGTTCATCATTGGGGATACGACCCCTGGCGCGAAGAGGAAGCCCGATGTGGGGAGCTTTGTGGATGTGCTTCTTCCGAGGCTGAGAGAGAGCGGTGTGGATATTGATGCGGAGGGTCGCAGGCGGGATGTGCTTGTTGTTGGGGATACGGTGGCGGATATTGGGCTTGCGAGGAACTTGGGTTGTAGAATTTGTTGGTGTCGGTTTGGGCATGGGCGGAGGGAGGAGTGTGAGGGGTTGAGGCCGGATTGGGTTGTTGATGGGTTGCTGGAGGTTGTGGGTATTCTAGAGTAGAGGGGAAAGCATTTAAGACCAGAAGGGAAGCATTATAAATTGTCTGGCTAGGCTAGACGGTACTATAGACTACCTAGATGATAGACCTAAGTACATTAGAATGGAAATAGACATTATAGTTTAACATCGCATATGCTATGAGAGCATGAAAGATACGTTCAAAGGAATGGTTTACAGAGCCACGACGACAGCGCCGAGGATCACTGCACCGGCAAGGGAGGACTTGAACACGTTCTTAGCGGCGGCGCCGGTGAACTCAGGAGCCTCAGGGCCCGAGCCAGTGGGGTCGACGTCGGTTGGAGGCTCGGTCTCGGTGGGAGGCGTCGTCGGGATGAGCGTCGTAGAGTCACTGGGTGGGTTGACGGGACCGGGGCCGGTTGGCTCGGGCTCGGGCTCGTCGGTAGTCGGGGGCTCGGGCTCATCAGTGGTTGGCGGCTCGGGCTCGTCAGTGGTGGTTGGTGGCTCGGGCTCATCGGTGGTGTGAGGAGGCTTGGTAGTGGTCTCCGTCTCGCAAGGCTCGTCAGTAGTGTGGGGAGGCTTGGTAGTTGTTTCAGTCTCGCAAGGCTCGTCAGTGGTAGTGGGGTGAGGAGGCTTAGTGGTGGTCTCAGTCTCAGTCTCGCAAGGCTCGTCCGTGGTTGTGGGGTGGGGAGGCTTAGTGGTGGTCTCAGTCTCAGTCTCGCAAGGCTCGTCCGTGGTTGTGGGGTGGGGAGGCTTAGTGGTGGTCTCGGTCTCGGTCTCGCAAGGCTCGTCAGTTGTAGTGGGGTGAGGAGGCTTGGTGTGGTCTCAGTCTCAGTCTCGCAAGGCTCGTCAGTTGTAGTGGGGTGAGGAGGCTTGGTAGTGGTCTCGGTCTCGGTCTCAGTCTCACAGGGCTCGTCAGTTGTAGTGGGGTGAGGAGGCTTGGTAGTGGTCTCGGTCTCAGTCTCGGTCTCGCAAGGCTCATCAGTTGTAGTGGGGTGAGGAGGCTTGGTAGTGGTCTCGGTCTCGGTCTCAGTCTCACAGGGCTCCTCGGTAGTTGTGGTTGTGGTCGTTTCGGTGGTTGTTGTGGAGGATGTCGGTTCCGTAGTAGTCTCCGTTTCACACGGTTCCTCTGTGGTCGTGGTGGTGGTAGTGGTTGTCTCCGTCTCACAGGGTTCCTCAGTAGTCGTGGTGGTGGTGGTGGAGTCTGTCTCGCACGGTTCCTCTGCCGTAGTGGTTGTCGTGGGCTCGTCCGTAGTGGTGGGCTCGTCCGTCGTAGTGGTCGTCTCAGAGGTCGTTGTAGTAGTTGTCGTCGTAGTGGTAGTGGTAGTGGTAGTAGTAGTCGTAGTAGGTGGAGTTTTGACATCCTCATACGCATCAAGTCCCTTCTGAATAGCATTCGTGACTGTGGCGGCCAGCTCCGCTGCGACCTCCTTGAGAGATTCCGGAACCTTGCTTGTAACGGCGTCGGCGAATCCAGTGGCGGCAGTCAGCTGGGCATCCAGCTGAGCGTAGACACTGTGTCCCTCCTCAGCCTCAACAGCGAGGTCCTTCTTGGCGATCAGGTCATCAATGGTGACCTCCACATCTGCTGCAAGATCCTGAATCGGGACAACTAGGGCTATCCCCTCGATGCCGGTCAAGGGCTCACTTGCAAGGACAACCTCAGTCCCGCTCGTGATAGTGTCGACAAGCTCGCTTGAAGCCGCCTCAATAGCAGAGATATCTCCGCCAGTGTAGGCCCGGATGTCATCGCCTAGAGCCGAGACTCGGGTAGCAATATCAGCAACAACACTGACAATCGCAGCAGCATCACGCTCAACCAGGGACGGCTCCCGAGTGATCTTGGTTGGCGTGGCTAGAACCGTAGATACGGCTCCAAGGCCAGCCAGGACGGCGGATGCGCTGAATCTCATCTTGACGCTAGTGAAATGCTGAGGTTCCCAGTAAGAGCAAAGTAGACCAGTGGGGGAGTGCTGAGATATAACCTCCTGGCAGTGGAAGATTTCAGGCTAAACGAGCGTGGGGTGCCAGTGGAGCTCGGAGAAGAGAATCATAGAGGGTCTTGGAGGATCGGTGTGTTTATGACTCTGCGCAGGGCTCACATGCACCGTTGCTTGGCCAGGGAGTGTACCTCGCTTCTCCAAAGCCCCATCCATTTCCAATCTCACCTAGACTTGGCGACGCTAGGCGAAGAGGCCGGTCCATGACTAGGCTCATTTTGGCCTTAGAGGAGGTAAGGTTGCAATGAAGCCCATCTTGAAATCTCGAGTGTTAGCATCAGGCGAGAGAAATTTATTGGGTGCTGGATCGATACCTGAATATCCGTGGCCGGTATGGACACAATTGGAAGGGTGTAGATACGAACTGCCCAAACATTCCCAACCAGAGGGTCTGCCCGAGCCTGGAGAGACTGCACAAGGAACACAACTAGCTCATGAGCTAGTCCATCGCGGGCAATGTCTGCGAACATCAATGCTTGGTGTCGGCACTTTTCCAGGAACAGTCCATCTCGCCATTTGGTCGCGCCGCCGCCACGCTGGGTGCAACTGGTTCAGCGTTCAGCAACACGAAAGTAATCAGCTTTCATCTAAAGCTCAGTCTTTTGATTCGAGGAAATTCAGACCCCATGATATGATGGTCTCACATCTGCCAGTGAGAGGCGAGGAAAATGAATGAAGCTCATAAATTCCCAGCCACAGTCGCGGGGTTCTGAGACATTGCATCTCCGAAAACTGCCTGGTGTTTGCGAATCGGCGTCGACCAAGAGCAGCAAGCCCCAATAGACCAGTGAGCGCTCATCTCAGCCTTAGGTAAAGGGTCCGAGTATGTGGACCCAGGCCTATCGGAATGAATTAATTATTGGGCGTCGGGCGAGGAGGAGAAGAGCGAACGTTGGGGTCGGGAGGAGAAGCGAAGTGGGCACATCCCCCGCATCCGAGTCCGCTGACCTTGTTTTTGGTCTCTTCGCTTTTACTCCGCCGGACTCCCGATGCTTTCTCCATTATTCCATCGTACCTTTTAGACAGTTTCGGAAGGCCCAACCAGAACCCTTGACTTACAGCTCTCTACAGAAAGCGAGAGAAGATAGGCACTATAGCGCCGAGCACAGCCGACAATTACCTCGAAGTCCGATTGAACAACCCCAGGAAATTACCACGAAAGCACAATTTCCCCAGATCCCTGGTACAATGAGGAACCCCGTCAATCACAAAGAGCGCGCTGCGGCCATCGACCAGACTTTCCCAAAAACAGGGCGTTCTGTGGCGTTGGCCAAATGTGATTAGACGCAGTGCACAGAGCCCGCGCACGGAGTCAAGCCGAGGTTGCATCAACATTAAGTCTTGATTCTGTCTTCATCCGACACGGGGGGCGAAAGATCATTTCGGCTTTGATGACTGTTTTTACGGTTGTTGATTAGAGTAATCATGATCATATTGACTCAGAACCTGGAGAGGTTGATGAGAGGCGGAGGGAACGAATATCCGGTTTGACAGGCAGTATGGGCCCATTTCTGGCACTGCTGGTCCTTTGCCGGCGTCAGCGGCGTAGGTAACTACTCTTACTTAGGTCTCGCCCTCCATATTGCTCCAGGCTCTCCCGACTTGATTCTTATTGGAGGTTACCTGCAGATGCTCTTCTCGGGTATCGTCATGCGAAGAGAGGCGCGTGCTCCGAGAACCAAGAAATGAGGAACCAGGCTTCACAGCTCTCATTTCGTGATTGCGTGAATCCTGCAGCAATGAATTTGTAGTCGTTGCTCTACCAACAGCCTATCATATCTCACGCGTTACGAAAGATGCCCGCAGGAGAAAATATAATCAATTGACATTAAGCAACCCAAGACCAATCCCAGATACCAAACTAATTTTGTCTAATGTGTGCAACAGACGCCAGGAAATCAGGTAACACCAGAAACCCCATTAATCATCATCCGAACGAAAATTAATCATAGCTGCGCGACATTGTTCAGGATCTCAACCTCCTGGCCCGGCTTGAACGCCGGCAGGCCGATGTACGGGCAGCCATCGCACCTGAACGCATCACCAAGGGCGCAGTTACCGCATGATCCTGTCTTGCCCTCTACT
This sequence comes from Aspergillus carlsbadensis, assembly GCA_025688815.1. NCBI lineage: Eukaryota > Fungi > Ascomycota > Eurotiomycetes > Eurotiales > Aspergillaceae > Aspergillus > Aspergillus carlsbadensis. The sequence continues at coordinate 105,254 of MU628221.1, read as the reverse complement.
GTGAAATCTAACTCGTTCAAATCGTCTGTATCTAGCTTTAATGCGTTCAGGTTCTTGTCTGCTGTATCGCGGCGCTCCTTGTCTTCGGCCTCGAGTTGGGCTGCGAGACCGCATGTGCAGTCCTTGCAGGCGCGACGTCGCTTGCCAGCCTTAGGTTGACACTCTGGGGCTATTTTACTGTCAGTATATGTTTCAAAAGGTATAGGTCCAGTAATCACTCACGTGGAACAATCGGCCTCTTCAGGTCATCGGCCGACAAAAGTGTATCCTCATCAATCAATTCTTCATCGTTCAAATCATTTGTATCATCCAGGCTGATAATCGGCGGTGGCACAGGAGCTGGGGCCCGAGCCGGAGCGGCGGCGGCCTTCTTCTTCCTCCCAAGCTTCAACGGCACCGCACCACCAGTCCCAACATCCAGCTTCTCAAAGCCAGCAGCGGACTTGATCAGGCCCGCCAGGACTGCCTCTCGCTCCTCTACCTCGCCGAAAAAGTTATCCTGTGTCTGAAGTTTCGCGCCGCCCTTCATGGATGGGACGACCGCGCTATAAACCTCCCGCTTCAGCAACTGGAGCGCCTCGGACCGCCGAGTGCCATCGGTATCTGTGAGGACAAGGACGAGATCGTATGTGTTTGAAGGGAGGGAGACGAAGCCAGCTGAGACTCGGTCGAGCATTTGTAGGTCGGTTGTGTTGCGGTCGTAGGTCGTGAATAGCGCGCGGAGTTTATCTTCTTGAGTGGCGATAGAGGGCGGTGCGAGGAGGAGGGTGCGCTTCGACTCGAAGGACTTTGAAGGAGCGGGAGCCATGTCGAAGTCGGGGGTTGTGTCGATTGTGACAAATGAGGGAGCCATTGTGTCTATGGTCTTTATTCTATGATGTTGATGAGGCGCCGCGAATAGGGAGGGATGGAAAAGAGGTGCAACGGCGGAGTCTTTTTTGCCTCGAGGGCAGCGTGGCGGAGCGGAAGTCGTAGATAAATGCAGGCGAGAAAACGCGTACAGCGCGATATCGGGAGGTGGAATGATCGTCTTCGGTGAGTTGGTGGTCAGAGGTAGCGGAATGTTGAAAATATTCAGAGTCCTCTAATTGAGCAATCGAACCCTTGCCTGATGGGCGGTTGGTCAGCGATTTTCTTATCAATCAGCGCACTGGAGGGGCAAGCCCAACACGTGATCCGCGGAGAAGCAGAATTGACGTATCGCGCGGTTCTTCTGGCCAAAATAGGCTGCCAAGTCCAGTATTTTACACCAAATAGCACCAATTAGAGGCGGTTTAAATAAACAGTTGGCTCAGATTCTGGCACACTTCTTGTATCACGTCGTTGAAAAACAAAGACTGAAAGTTTGCCTCCGATACAGGAGCCCAATCTCCTCACCTCCTTTTGAGTCACTGACGGGATTGCAATTACTAATCCTCTGTCCCCCACTCTTGCCGATGTGATGTCACGGCTATACACGGATGGGCAAATGGTTATCTGAGTAAACTTCAGGTACAGGGTTGGGTTTGGAATTCAAGTGAGGGTTGTATGCTTGCAAAACTTCATTCGATACGTGGTATGCCTCAGAGGCATTCATTGGTGGATTTGCTTCGTTGACAGCCAGTCCATTGACATTTACCACAACCGGGATATATATTGTCGCACGCGACCACTTAAACATGGCCAGCATTAACTAAGAGAACCAGGAAAGCACAATCCTTGCCCTACTCCAACCCAATAACAGCTGTACACTTAATCTCAACAAGCAATCTCTCATTCGGCAACTCCTTGACCCCGATGGTCGTCCTCGCAGGGGCATCCTCCCTCCTCGGCCAGACCCGATTCCACTCTTCATTCATCCCCGCATAGTTCTCTGACAAACCAACCACGAAGACAGTCGCATCGACGATATTTCCGAGTCCTCCACGTCCGTCCGTAGCACCTTGGATTATTGTCTCAATGTTTCGTAGCACAGCCGCTGTCTGCGCTCGGATATCAAGGGTGAATGTTCCGTCTGCGTTTTCCGTGACCCCATCCCAGGTCCCATCCCCGCGGCGGGAGGATGTTCCGGAGACGTATATTGTGCGGTGGGGGGTTGTGGGCGCGAGGCGTGCGTGGGGGTAATTTGCCAGCCCTTGGGCCTTGGAGGTGGGGAGGAAGAAAGCGGTTCCGTCGGACATCGTCAATGTCGACCTGAGATTCCGAGACGAATGTTAGTACGTCAAGCAAGTTGGATATCTGGAGATTATAAATAGGTTGTTAGGGCCTTGGGGGTAATAGTTGGCCCGGTAGATCGTATTCGCTCCCGTGGCCGGAAGAAATGGTGTGGAGTACGTTGTACTATATCTACTTACCATCCTGTCCATCCGTGGAGTCCTTGCCCTAACTCCACATTATGTTGGGGTAGCTTGCAAGCAACGCGAGCTTTAAGATGGTTATGTATCATACTAACTACGGAAAGAAGAGTATGTATGCAAATATTGCGTTCTTTGCGGTATTCATGCCTCTATGGCCACGAATATAACCTCCCCCGAATATGAACCCTAGTCGCCAGAACCTCCGTTGCCTATGGCGAGTTTTAGGACATTATCAAGTGATTTCAAGAATACTGTGAACGCATATTAGATTTAAACACGAATTAGTTAATCTCATATGCCATACTCGTGCTTAATTCCAATGTGGCGAGCCTTGGAGTAGCCATAGCTATAACAGCGTAGAGAACAGGCCCTCAAGGATATGTAGAGAACTTCGAAGACGAGGTTCATTTGAGGGAACGGGCTCGAAGGGCACTGGGATAGGGCCAAGGAGCTGCTCGAAAATGCTATTGAAGACAAAGCGTTTGATCATCTCGTGCTGTTTGACCCACGCGTATAGGGGGTGAGTTCCGTTCAGACAATATAAGGTTACTAAGAGCTAGTCAAACGTCAACCTATTCGGCCTTGAGTGCCATACTTCGTCTGTTTCTGTCTGTTTCAGACACTGTGCGAGATGGAAGGTTGTCACTGCCCACTGCCGCAGGACAAGTGGCTGCAGTTACTAGGAGAAGGGGGGCTTCAATGGGAAGCCCTCTGCTATGGGGCGCACGTGAAGAACATGTGCATAGAAAGGTGCCAAAGGATTTGGCGTTGAAGCTATAGGGAGGAAAGTTGTGTGTCCAAGTGTTCCAAGAAATCCACTTTCTTCAGGGCCATCGATGACATCAAATCTGGTCACTTGCGTGGGTTCTCTGCTCTCCAAAGTACCATATGTTCCTAGGTAGCAACTGGGCTCTCGATAGGCATAGCTCAATAGTCCTCTAGGTAGAGCCTGATAGGCAGATTAATTCTCACCAGGGGACACAGGGCGGCTAGAAACGCCAAGACCAGTCTTTTCGGAGAGTAAGGGTCCCGGCACGTGAGCATTAAAGCTGATTCTGCCAGCTGGCACCGCCCCACTACATCACATTCACCTCCAGACACTCGCTGGCCCTTCAACACCCCACATTCGTCGTCCAACCACTACCTCAAATCCAGCAAGATGAAGATCGTTTACATCGGTGTAAGCTACACGCCTCTCTCCGAGACCACAGAAACTGATCATTTCAGGTCCTCCGGAAAGCCCAGCCCGACGCGGTCGAGCTATGCTGCGAACGGGAGCTGAGCAGCTACTCCCGCTTCACAAAGGGAAGCATCGCGGAGTTCACAACTATGTTTAGCAAGATCGTCACCTCGCGCACCGAACCGGGACAACGGCAGGATATTCAGGAGAAAGGCAAGTCAATATTCTGAGATACGACATGGAGAGACTCTGGCTTGATTACTGGCTCAGGGGTCGGTGGGATCCTTGCGGTGAGCTATCGCTAACCAGTGTTGGGTATCTAGATTTCGTTTTCCACGTCTACGCCTCTAGCCAACAACGCGGTCTCACTGGTGTTATCATTAGCGACGAAGAGTACCCCTCCCTCGCTGCCCACCAGATCCTCTCGAAGGTCCTCGACGAGTTTAGCACACAGCACCCCAACGCCGCAACCTCCAACGGCCCCATCTCCTTCCCCCCGCTCCGCAACTACATCGCCCAATACCAAGATCCGAAAAACGTCGGAAGTATCCTGAAGATCCAGAAAGAGCTCGACGAGACCAAGGTCGTTCTACACAAGACCATAGAGAGCGTGCGTCTCACATCCCAAATAATTAGGAATTCCGGAATGCATTCTAACAAGCGGTGTATATAGGTCCTGGAACGCGGCGAGAAACTTGACGACCTCGTGCAGAAGAGCGAAGGCCTCAGCTCCCAAAGCAAGATGTTCTACACAAGCGCGAAGAAGCAGAACTCCTGCTGCATTGTCATGTGAACGAATCACGAATCCACCTGCCCTCCTATACTTCTTCATACCTACCTAGCGCAGCGCCCAGTTCCCCTCGCTCATGACCTATATCTCTATCTACGGAGTCCGATTTATTTCCGACGATCTGCCTTCTCTGTCTGTCGCTTACTCTGTCCGGCTCGACATATGCTTGATGAACGCCCCTGACCGATATACTGTTATTTTTGTTGCTTTTCGTGTGGCGAATATGAGTACGACATCTCATAAATGAAGCCATTCAAGCTATCTGTGTTTTGCATTATACCGCTCTCTGTATGTTGTATAGAAGCACATGTTAGGATGATGACTAGCAATTTAATGATTGTTGCCTAACCGACACTCGTGTCCTCTGAGGCCTTGGGATTTCTCGGTCGAGTACTCTTAGGAAGGCGCAAATTGCGGCTTGGCAACCTCTATAAGAATGTTACCTCTCGCTTGGAACCTTTCGTCTACTAGTATCCTCCTTACCTTTATGTGAATTAATATGGCAGCAGCCAAGATAATATAATATCTTTATCATCCCTTCGGGTAGTGATGACTTACGCAGGGATCGAGCAGCTTTTACAAGACCTTTCCTGGCCTTGTTTTTGAGTATCTTCTACTACTCTATCGTTACGAAACAGCTTGTTGAATGTCACTCCTTCTGTACATCTTTAAATCTGCTTCTCTACAAGGTGCACTTTGTACAAATGACTTAGAGGGATGATGAAGATATTATATTATCTAGACTGCTGCCATATCAATTCACACAAAGGTAAGGAAGGAAGATACTAGTAAAGGAAAGGTTCCAAGCAAGAGGTAACATTCTTATAGAGGTTGTTAAGCCACCATTTGCGCCTTCCTAAAGAGTACTTGAACTGCTTAATTGCTCAAGCCCCCCTCGTAATTTTGCTTTCTTGCCTCGACCCCTGCCAGTTTTAGTGGTGAGGGGATTTTAGCTCTAGTAGTACTAGTTTTGTATGGTAAATTGAACGCAGAATTATGCCTCAGGCCTCTGAATGAATGTTTTGATGGAGATTTTGATGAAGGCCCGGGCTTATGTTGTATAGAGACCTAAGGTAGTCGGGGGGTGCAGCAATTAGGCGGTACTATAACTTTACAATGAGCATGTGCGACAATAAGCATGGATCTATTAGATTTTAGAATGGAGTATGTCTAATACAGCTCTAGCAATGCAGGTACGTCTATAAGCCATGGAAACGCCGGATTAAAAAACACAATATAGGGACAGAGGGCGGGGATGTACCCCAGAGTGATACCGTCCCCCGCCATGCCAAAGTAGAGGAGAAGCACGGTCAAAAATCAAAAGAGCTTCTCGCGAACAGATATTTTGTCGGGGAGGAGACTAGTCCTCGGCCTTCTTGGAAGCCTTCGTGCGCAGTTTCATGAGTCCATAGACAAGAGCATAACTGCTGAACACGAAGATGGCAATGATGCCCACATCGCGCCACCCGTAGTAGTAATCCAACAGGTTCAGACCATACAGGTAGTCGCTTCCACGGGTATACTGGCAAACCTGGCAGGCTTCAGTAGCCTCAGGGTTGATCAGATTCGAGCGAGCGCCCATGCCCTGCATGAAGGTGGAGAGGTAATCGGCGCAGGTCGAACCATTTGGCGGGTCGAATGTCGCAAATTCACTCTCGCGGCATTTGATGTCGACGTCAAAGACGGTGAAGGTGAGCAGGGAACCCATGAGGTAGTTGAAGGGGTTCATCCAGTAGATCCAGTAGCGCCAGAACTCCTGGATTTGGGCATAGGGGACGAGGACACCACAGAATGAGACGAGGGTTCCGATGACAAGGGGGTTTGTGAGGGTGGCGAAGACAGCGTTAGGGGCGTAGGCGGAGATGAACTGGCCAATTCCAGTGTAGAGACCCTCGTAGAGGAGCATGACGAAGAAGACAGCACCAGCCTTGTCAGACTCTGTGGGCATTCCAGTCTGGTAGTAGAAGCAAACGAAGTAGAGCACCGCGCAGAGGACCAGGTAGGGAAGTTCAGAGACGATAAGGCCAGTCACGAAGGCAATCCAAGAGTACATGCGAGATTTCTTCTCGCGAGCGTCGTAGATGTCACGGCGTTCAATGAAGAGTGGCTGAAGTTGAGCAATTGCACCGGGGGCAACGAAGATGAAGTTGAAGCTGAAATCGTTAGTACTTGCAAGTATGAAGTAATGAGTGTAGGTGTGGCTTACAGAGCGAAGAGCTTCAATTGCAGTTCTCCAATAGATTCACCCATCTTCCAGAATGAGAAACCGTTGAAGATAGCGGATCCAATGTGTAGAGCAAGCTTATTATTGACGTAGTCGGTGTTCCTATACACAGCAACGCATGTGCGCTTGGTGACGATCAGTGTCTGTTGCCAGAGAGGCATAGCGAATTCGTGACCGTCATCCACGGTCCCCGGTGGCTTGGAAGCTGCATCACTAACAATCCGGTCGAGTTCCTGCAGCGCGTTTGTGTGCTCTGGGGAAGCCTTCCAAACCTCATGCCAATCACGGCCTTGTGAAAGGGTACCGGAGACAACGTCAATCATGTGTTCAGCGGGGTTTGTATTGGGAGGGCATGCAGCTCCATGGCGAGCGAAATATTCCTTGACAGTTGAGCCATTGTCACCAATGTCACCAAAGTAGACCATCTTTCCGCCCTTGGCCAAGAGCAGCAAGCTATCGAACTCTGAAAACAATTGGCTTGATGGCTGATGAATTGTGACTAAGACAGCCTGGCCAACATCAGCCAGTTTGCGCAGGAAGCGCACGGTGTTGTAGGCAGATTGGCCATCAAGACCCGAGGTCGGTTCATCCAGGAAGATAAGAATGCTGGGCTTGGAAACAAGTTCCACACCAATGGTAACACGCTTGCGTTGCTCAACACTCAACCCAGCGCCCACACGGCCAACAAGAGTGTCGGCAATATCATGCAGTTCCAACAAGTCAATAATGGTGTCAACGTACTTCAGCTTTTCCTCCCGGGTTGTGGTGCGAGGCTGTCGGAGCAAAGCAGAGAACTCCAAACTTTCTCTAACTGTTGCATAGGGTTCGTGTACATCAAGCTGCTCACAGTAACCAGCGGAACGTTGGAAAGAGACGGGCAATGGGCGGCCATCGACAAGAACTTGTCCATGGATAGTACCAGCTGTCTTCCTTTGGGCGAGAACATCAAGCAATGTGGTCTTTCCGGCACCAGATGACCCCTATAATCATTAGCTTTCGTTACGAGTTTAAATGTAAAAAAACCTACCATAAGAGCACCCAGCATACCAGGCTTCACCCATCCATAGACATGGTCGAGGAGCTGGCGATCACCAGTCGGGGTCTTGACGGTGTAGGACAGGTCTTTCCACGTGAAGACAGATGTGTTGCGGACCAGCTGGTTGTCAATGTCGCTTTGGTCCTGGGAACCTTCGTCCTGCAGCTTCTTGGTACCTTTTTCAGTTGGCTGGGATTCCTCGTCACGGTGCACATTTTGGCGGTGTTTCATGACGCTCTCGCGAGGAATCAGCAGCGATGGTCCATTCTCGGAAGCACCTTTCCAATTTGATGTTGCCCAGATCGTAAGGGCAACGAAAAGAGCCCACCAGGCCCAGAGGATGCCAAAGTTGCGCCAGACGTGGGAGTGGTCATACGAAAGGGAGTTGAGGTAATCATCGCCCAAGACATAGTTTCTGCCGGGAACAGAGCCTCCCACACCAGTGCAGGATTGGGTGGTGGCATTCTCGTAGCCCGGTCCGCTGGGGACAAGGTTTGTGAATACGCACGGGATAGTCTTTCCATGGAATTCATTCGAGAGCAAGGCGTCGAAGCCATACGCCAAAGGGTCAATCCAGTAGATCCAGACAAACCAAGGATGCATCTCTGGCTTCCGGATCATGTAACCGGTGTACATGATCAGGGCAGAAATCAAAAAACCAGAGACCTTGGACGCGTCATCAAAAGTCTTGAAACCAGCTCCTACAGCTCGAAAGACGGCAGTCATCGCCTGTTAAGCATTAGCATACCCGAACCTTCCTATATCGCTTCAAATGACTTACCATTGTGGTAGCAAAGACGATGATCCAGAATGTAAAGAACGCCGCTGCGGTCATCTCAAGCCCGACCATGAAGTACAGGACAATTGAGAATACACTGACTTGGAAGAGAAGGACAGGGATATCTGCCGCGATTTGTGCTATGCAAAATGCCGCAGGATGGAAGTATGCAAATGACTTGTGTTTGATCAGAACTGGCCGTCCTTGAAATGATTCGGTGACCTCAGCCATTGCAAGAAGAGAGTTGTAGAGAAGTGCGAAGAATAGGGCACCAGACTTGACAAAGAGTCCGGCGGAGTTGTTAGGGGCATCATAGAAGAGAGATCCTGCAATGAGTGCCTGGATAAGAGTCGAGACTTGTTTGATGATAAAAGTGGATTTTTCACCCCAAAGAATCTGGTATTGCCTGCTAACACAAGCCTTAACCTGGTCAATAAAGTCGACGGTTAAGGGGCTGTTCTTGGGAAGCTGTTTTGCTTTTTCCTCCACGACGGAAGTCTTGAAATCTTCGGTACAGCGCTTCGAGGTTTCGGAGTCAGGATAACTGTACTCTCTAACCATTTCCGATTTGACCACGGACTTGCTGTATTCTTCCAACATGGTATCCGAATTCCGGGGGAAGCGCGCCTCAAAGCCTGGACGAATCTTGCGTTCCGTGGGCACAGTGACACCAGTCAAGAAATCTGCAACGTTGGATCCCTCGCGGCAGACGAATCCCAGGGCCTCCATGTAGGGCCTGGCTTGGGTCATGGGTCCGTAGTAGATCTGCTTTCCCTCATCCAAGACCAAGACTTTGTCAAACAGGTCATAGATGGCGTTTCCTGCCTGGTAGAGAGTCACAATTGTACTCAGTCCAAGAACATCGGTCAACGCACGAACAGCCCTGGTCCACTCAAGGGCAGTGCTGGCGTCAAGACCTCGGGTACTGTTGTCCCAGCAGAAGACTGATGCGCGAGTGGCAAGACATTCGATAATGGAGACACGCTTGCGCTCCCCACCCGAAACACCTCTGACATACTCATTTCCAACCTGTAACAATTAATCCTCAGCCGGTTTCAAGAGTGGGGAGAGAGTCGTTACCTTGGTATCAACTGTATGTGAGATGCCCATAGACTCGAGCAAGAATTTCTTCGTTTCTTCGCGGTGGGCTTCTGGAGACTCGACACCATTGGGCATGCGAGCCGGGACCTTGAGCCGCGTAGCAAAGTCCATGGTCTCACCCACAGTCAAACTGGGGAAGAACAGCTCTTCTTCCGTGTTCATCACAATCTGGCCACGGTATTGGCCAGCTTCCTCCGCTGTCATCGATCCGTACCTAACATCGCCAGAAATTGTCTTGTAACCCAGGCGTTGGTTGGCGAGCATCTTCAGCAAGGTCGTGCAACCGGATCCTGGTCGGCCAAGCACCAAGAGCATCTCTCCTGGCTTGACGCAGCCGTGGCTGTCGCTGAGGATTGTCCGAAGAGGCGGCTTGTTGCGAGACTCTTTCATCAGCTGCGGCACATTAAACTGCGATAAAAAATTCTCCTGGACTGCAGCTTCGGCGCTGACGACTTCCACGTTCAGATTCTGCCATGTTACTCCCAGCTCCTGGCGCTTGAACCCTGATTGCATCCCACGTTCATTTTGTTGTTTCACTTGGGGCATGAGAGCCCAGCCATCGGCACGGCTAGCATTGGGGTCGGGCGTCGGTGTCGAGGATTCATCGCCCAAGACAGTGGTTGCGCTATCGGAGTCCCTGCTGGCCACGGTCTCCCTGGACTCGTGGGGGAGGGCTTTGTCTTCCACTTTGAGCGAAGACATGGCGATCGGCCGAGCACAGGGCAATATCTTGTCGGAAGGGATTCTCAACGGCCAGCAACATTTTCGGGGGGAGCAGGCTGAAGAAGTATATAAACACCGCCGCCCAGGGGAGTGGGTCAGGTCCGGGAGGGGCTGAATGAGCAATCACCCAGCCGGGGGTCAGAATCGAGCCGATTCCGAGCTCAAGAGGCCCACATGGTTCTCCTATTTCCGACATTTTGTTAGTTAATTCCAAGGCCTCCGCTGAGTAAACGAGTGGAAAGCGGCGAGAGCGCAGAGCTTTTTTTTCAGACGGCCACGGAGATTGGCGGTGGAGCACGGACGAAAAGACTTTTTCCAATAGGAGAGCCTTGGAAGCGACGGGCTTGGGGATATTCCGGTGCAGAGTCTTTTTCTGGAGATGGCGAGCCGTGGGAGAGAAAGGCTGCGGGTCAAAAGTCGGGAGTCGGCGTGGCAGCTCCGACATCAGCTCGAAAAGGTCCCTCAAGTTTCCGCTGACTTAGCGACTCTAACCAATCGGACGCTGCTGCTTGTCCGACATGTCCGGTTCCGCTGACTCAGCGGCACGAGTTCTGCCAGCTGTTGGCTAAAAATTGAAAGCCTGGACCAAAGTCCCAAGAGGTTGAAAGTGAAACACCCACAGGCCAGGGTGCGGCGTCAGCCCGAATTGCGCCCGTCTCGTATCAGATAGTAGATCATCGCCATTGCCTCGACTTGGAGGCTGCCTCGGCAACTCTTCTTGAATCCAATAGGCAACTGGTTATGATTCAGGCTCTTCCGCATGGATGGTCGGGTTCTCACGCCTCGCCGATTCAAGCCGATGCTCCCATGATCAAATCGACGCCATGAAGATCACTAGTTCATCACAGTGCGCCCTTCATGTGCCATTCATATGTACAAACGTTATACGCCTACGTACGCCCTTCGCTGCACACGCGCCCTTCTACATCTATGGCTTGCCGCCTAAATCTTGGAATTCTTCTTTAGATTTGCAGTCAGAAGGTCAACTGTCAAACACGAGTGATGCGGAAGCGCTTCATCCGCGCCAAAGCACCTGCGCAGGCAGCCATGAGCTCATCTCACCGTTCGCCCCGCAGGGCGAGACTTTGACTCATCAGATCTTCTTGTGACTTGTTCTCCATGCTGAAGCAGGTCGACCAAATAATTCTCACAGATATCGCTTCCACCACTCAGGCTTCCATGTGATGAGCAAGGGCTCTGTGGGTACTCTGGCCAAGCCGCACGCACTGCGGAGCTCTCCGTCTTACAACCCTTTTTCCTTGCTCGTTTTGGAACTTCATTCGCCTTCTCGCCTTGGATGTCGCAGGCTCGCTTCGTCCGTTGGTCCGACCTCCGAGCTCTTCGTCCGTCCTGCCTCGACATCAATCGAGACGCAACCTTGGAATAATAATCAGCGAGACTACATGCTTACCAATTATCTCCTTCACAATGAGCATACGATTACGACCAACCGGTCAACTTCCTTCGTACTATTACGTAGCTCGGCAAATAGTTTCTTGGATCGTGGTCCAGTTCTTGACCGACCTTGATGGCTGAAGTGACTGGGCTCGGCTTCCCGTTCTTATCCCCGACTTCTCCGGCCACCCCAAACTCGAAACATCGCAATCCCCGCCATTCTGGAACAAGATGTGAACCATCTGAGAGTCTTGTTTGCATATGTGCGGCGAGTATCGTTCTTGCGGAACAGACACGTCCAGTCCACATTGAGGTTGTGTTTGAGCCGAGTATCTTTCTGGATCCTATCACCTTTCTTTTGTGTCCGGAGTATATATTCCGCGAGAGCATCCCCGAATAGTAATACGCACGGGATGGCTCCGCCGATGATCAAGTCGATCGACAACAGCAAAAGCAGGAAAATGCGATTGCGGATACTATTGATTTCAGAATCCGCGCCTCGCGAAGCCAATATTGCCAACACACATGATGATTCTATCTCGAGTTTTCTTCTTCAGACTAGAGCGGGCCCGCACAGACTTTCCCCTCTACGCCAACCTAGGACCATAACACATGTGTACAAGTCGGGGTTCGGTAAATTTTTATGGCTCATGCATTGTTTGTGCAACAATCATAGGAACTAGAAGCTGCCATGTGTTCTACAAGATGATGATTTCTAGGTTCAAGACCAGCGTTGACGAAAGACGCCTAGCCACAGTGACCATCCCCTGTTCAGGTGGAGAACGCCTTAGCAACGGTTAGGCAACGACCGCGTCTCTCGCCCGCCTAACGCGTCCGCGTTCAATTCAATGGGCATCAAGTTGCCAGCGTCGCGAGTCGATATTCATTCATCAAACAGCCTCATAGCCTTTATTCACATGGGGACGTTTCCATTCGTATCCTGAAACATTGCTTCGTATCCAGGCAGCATGTGGGTTGAGCTGCCAACAGACGTACAGTCGCTGATACTCACGGAGATTGTGTCGCTCCCTGACATCGATCGAAATCGCGTAGGTGAGCCTGGCGGATTTTTCATGCTGCAAGATGAAGAAGAAGAGCTTGTTCGACGGGGCACTCAAGCAGAGGATCGCGGTGCATGTGATGCTTACAGGGACATTCGGAACTGTCTCCAAGTGTGCAGTAAGCCATCCTCTTCTCGCTTAGTTCAAGCTGACGTGCATGCAAGAGGGATGGAGAGCGCTCATGAGTAAGGTCTTAGTTGTGTACGGCCCAACTGAATTTGTCATTTCCAAAGGGAGCGAGCAGCAGGCCACAACTGCCGTTAGATCCTGGTTGACCAGGAAAAAACGGGCTGGATACGCGCGACCTGGCTGGCATATTGGACGGCAAGACCTACTCGCATTGTCGATCCAAAGAGGGTTCTTGGATTGCATGGATTTGCTTCTGGACCAATTTTCTTACCAAGAGCTCCTGAGCCATTGGAAGGAGAATGAATGGCAAGCAGGGTGCTACCCTCACATCGCCGTCTCAAATGGGCGTACAGCAGCACTGCAGCTGCTGCACAGATGGGGAATAAACATCGATCAAGCTGATTGGCAAGGACGGACACCGCTGGTGGTAGCCGTGCGTGAGAGCCAAGCGCAGGTCGCCGATTACTTGCTCAGTGTGGGCGTTAGCAGAGATGTGGAGCTGTTATTGACCACGAGAGACCTTTATGAGGGTGGCTATAAGGTATCTCTGATCGAATGTGCGGCTTATCGTGGTACACTGGATATGGTGGAGGTATTGATCAAACACGGCCTTTATGTAAAGCCGTCATCAGAAACCCGTCGACCAAAGCCTTTGCACTGGGTCATTCAGCGGTCTGATCTTGCTCTTGTGGAGGATATAGCTTGGTTAATTCTTGAACATACCGATCTGGCTTGTGAGTTTCGGTGGAGTGGTTCCATGCTTCTAGAAGGTGCTCTGAAGCACCATGCATCCATTGATCTGATTCGACATTTGGTATCCAGTGGAATACCTGTTAATCACGATTGGGATCTCCCTCTTGTCTACGACCATTCGTCTGACGATCTGGTTCGACATTTAGAATTCACCGGGATACCTGTTCACGACGATTTGTATTTGCCTCTGGACCTGGCTGCTCAACAGGCTTCGGAAGAGACGATCCGCCTGCTCATCGACAATGGCGCCAAGTGTACACTGGACGCAGTTAACGCTGCCCGGAAGCGAAACAGGGGGGACCTAGTGGATATGCTCCTACCGTGCTGCCAGTTTCTTCGCAGACATACATTGAGAGATCATGCTATCAATGGGAAGGTGGAAATGGCCGGGACGTACCTCGCGTACGGCGCCGAACTATACCCCGCAGGAGATTGCAAAAACATACTATGTTCCGTGGCCTTTAAGGGCCACGTAGCAGTCTGCAAGCTCCTTCTTGAGGCTGGCGCCGATATCAATGAGGAGTGCAAGATCTACGAATCGCCACTGTCCGCTGCAATTTTTGGACACCATCCCCAGATGGTGACCTTCCTTCTGGAACACGGAGCTCCTGCTCAAAACCCTCGCCACGACCCCTTGCTCGCTGCGATCGACGCATATACCCCAAGGCACGATCCATGGATCCACCCCGACGAGTTCATCGACATTACGAAGGCTATCATCCGTATCCTCGTTGACTACGGCGTAGATGTCAATGCAGAGTCGAGTTCCTACGGCAGCGGTGCCCCGCTGCACACAGTGGTCAACCTTGGGTTTCTCGGCATTGCAGAGTGCCTTCTCGAAAACGGGGCAGACGTGAATCTCAATGTGGGTGGCCACGGGACGCCTCTCCACGTCGCCGCTCTAACAGGCTCCCAAGCGATGATTCGCCTTCTCTTGAAACACGGCGCAAAAGCAAATATTACATCCGGCAGCCATGGGCGTCCCCTGCAAGCAGCTATTGCACGCGGGTCATTAAGATGCGTTCAGCTGCTTCTTGGCAATGGCGCCGAGGCCTCGCTGGATAGCGGGGATGGATATCCAAGTGCTCTGGAGAAAGCTCGACGGTGCTGGGAAGAGAACCAGAATTGGAAGCGAAGGGAGATTCTCGATTTCATACACGACTGCTGTGAGGAGCGTGGGTTCTTCGAGGTGCTTGATCGGTTCTGAGATTTGGATCAGTGGATAGAGCCCTTACGGTAGGGTCGCTGCGTGCTCGCCACGGTGCGTGAGCCCTGGAATCATTGGCCAAACATGCAGTTTGAAGCGTAGACTTAGGTATCGCAATGGCCAACAAGATATTGGCCGTGAAAGAATCCCTAGATGCCTTGAGTGAACTCTACATTCCGTGGCGAAGTTTGCACATACATGTGGCCCAGGCGTCTGTTTCAGAACCCACCCGGATAATCCCAGTCAGCGCAACTTATCCTAGGGTGTGGTTACACGGCAGTCATCAGGGCTACTAGTCGAAACCCAAATGTTGGACACGTTTCTCATGCAAGTTATGACCATGATCCTTGTTTGTATTCATCAGCTCTATGGCATACCCGATCTCGTGGTCGAGTCACACCACCCGAATGCCAACATCGGCATGTATCTATACAACGTAATCATTCGAGTGAAGATAACCCGAGAACCCAGCCCCTGACGGTCATCCCAAGTCCCAGACTCAAAAGAACCACCCATAAATCACCCGACATGCGCTCCCAACACTGATCCTACGTAGTTCTCATGGCGCACCATCTCATTGCCCCCTTTCCCCACAAGCTCCGACCTGGCCAGAAATTCGTCAGAACTCAGTCCCGCCATATCTTCTCCATGCCCAGATGGAACTCACATAGCCCTCTGCAACGCTTCAATCTTCCCCGTCTGCTCAGAATTCTGGACCCTCAACATCTCCACCTCCGCCGAACTCGACGACCCTAACCCCGAAACCGAAGCTGTGTGAATACGCTCGTACGACGTCGCGCGTTCTCGAAAGGGGAATGGGCCTTTTCTATACATTTTTATGCGTGATTAGTCATTTATACACACATCCATAACTGACGAGTCACATGTGATTGTGCACAAGAGAGGTGGGAGGGAGAGTGACGTCATAGCTTCTCGACGCGGGAAAGGAACGCACTCTGCGAGGAAACCACGCGGTCGCGCGGGTAGACGTGATTCGTTTGCGAGGCGGGCTGGGATGGCGATGGAGAAGAGCCGGCGTCCTGGGATGCTGCCGCTGGAGGGAAGGCTACGGTTGAGGGCGGGGCGCGCGCTGAAGGACATGGTGGGGATACCGGGGGTATGGACGACGCGGAGGAGGAAAACGACGGTTTAATTTCACTATATCCAAATCGATACGCGGCAGACAGGAAGGATGGATAGCGTTTTGAATCCACACAAGCTTGATACTGATAAGTAGCACAATAAATAGGCGCCTCAGCCCATATTTATGCGATAGAGGGACTCTTGTTCACATGGCTGCACGTGACCGGGTATCCTTCCATTTGCGGAGGCAATGATGTAGCGGGGAGACGTCGACGAACCAAAGGACCGGGATCAAGTCGATCCCTGAGTTGACTGCGGATGAGAGTCCTCCGTTTGGGTACCTTTGCCTTCGCATGCCATTCCCCGGTTTGATCTGCGAGGGGGTTGGACGCCCCGCTCCCCGCATTGAACCGTGGTCGGCCTCGGGGATTCCGCAAAGCCTGGCCAGACCAGGAGCGAAAGGGACGGAGGTGTCCGGTGGATTCCTTCCCCGAAGGTACGTGCCCGGAAGGCTTTGATGGTATGGAATGTATAGATGGTCTAGGCTGATGACTGAGGATTCGCTAGCTGAGGCAAGAACGACAAGAGCGAGCGCTGCACCGTGGTGCACCGATATGCGCGCAAGGAATCAGCTACAGGTCCACCTGGAATTCAAACGATCGATCTTTCTCCTCCGACGACAGCGGCTGCCCATCCTCGCCATACAGTGTCCGCGCGACATACCGCACCCGTCTGTCATGTCCGACCAGGATGACGGTCTGTGTCTGCGTGCCGTACAGACCCTCCATATATGATGGGTCCAGCAGCTTTGCGTTCCAATCCACTTCGCCCTCTTGGTGCTTCTCGGAGGCCTTTCCAAGGGCTGGAATGAAGATGCTCTCCTTGAACAGCCCCAGATACGCCTCCGCCTTCGTTCCACCAGGAAGCCGTGGAAGGGTATCTGTGGAAAGGACACCGAACAGGCGCTCAACGAGTGCATCTTCGTCGTCGTTCTTCTCAAGACTTGCGGCGATCGCATCTGCCGTTAGGCTCTCCCCGAGCAAGATTTTCTTCCATGCCTTCGTGTGGTCCGCACCCTCCCCTTCCAGAGTCATATTACTCAACGCGACCGTCTGCCCACTCCCTCCGCTCACTCTCCGTACCTGGACATCCCCATTACAACATTCCATATTCGCACTGCGGTTCGAGACGATCGCCAACGCACCAGGCTCCGGCTCACTGACGTCTCCAAGAAGCAGGTTGAACCCGCCCACGGAGTCGAGGTCTTGGCTATTCTTCAGTTCGTCGATAAACTCCTCCACATGACCCTTCGCGGCCGCAGGGTGTTCGGGTGACGCTGTCAGCCAGGAGTTGATGATGTCTCCGCGACTTCGGGTGCCGACGGCACGGGCGCAGCTCGTCTCAAGACAATTCGTTAGCACAGCGACTCGGCCGGTCTTTGTGACTCCGAGCCATGTTCCATGTGCGGCGCGAGCGAGGTCGCGCGCGGAGAGGATATGCGCGTGTGGCGCGGGCCACCAGTTTGCCCTGGATGTCGGGCGTGCTAGGAATTCCTATCAGAGTGAGGTTAGTATTGTATAGCGTGGGAAACGTAAGTCGCAAGTAGTCAACAACGAGGGGAGAGGCACCCGGGAAACTTACATCGCGATTGTTGATGATGATAAAGCGATAGTCGGGATGCGTGGTCGAGAGAATTGCGATACACATTGCTCTCGCTTCAAGTTGTGTTCTGCTTCGATTCTGATCTGGGGTTGTTATCGATGTCGATGGAATGTGGCAACAGGTAAAAGGGAACGCGAGCGAAACCCCTTATATACATTTCCCTCTGCAACAATCATGCGGTAGACGAACCATCGGATGATGGATACTTCAACGCAGACCCGGGCACAGCCGCAGCGTGATATCCTCTCGCCGTACGGCTAAGAACGATAATGAATCGTCGTATGATAATCGAACCCGAGTACGACAGGTGACATTGGCGCTGTGCTGGCAGACGAAGCGGGGGAAGAAACTCTCCCTCGGCATCGGCGGAGTCCGGTCGGTCTCTGTGCCAACAAAAGTACGCACGAGGAGTCAACCGTCCTTGGCAGAGAAGGAAGGAACTGGAAGGAACGTCCGTCTTGTCATTAGATTCCCTGAATAGGAAGCCACCATCTCATTTAGCCCTGAGTAATATGCGCGCGAAACCTGCTATATACATCACATCCCCTAGATAACATAACGGAATCCCCTCTGGTGCTGGCGAGCAGCCACAATGTCAATTCCCTCCTGCTCGGCAATCTTCTGCAATACCTTCTGGTCCTTCTCGGTGAGAACCGCGCTCTCATCCTCGAATCGCTCCTGGCGCTTGTTCAGCGCCGTCAGGTGGAAGTACATATAGACGGCCATAAGTGCTCCGATGACTTGCAGGGCAATGCACACGCCCATGGCAGGGCGGTAGTACGGCACATCGACCTCTCTGTAGGTATATGGCGTCCAGATACTCGCCGAGTTGCCAACAGAATTGATGAAGGCGTAGGCGGCGGCGCGCTTGGCCGGGGGTCGGGGGATGGCGCCCGCAATCCACGAGTAGACGGTACCGTTCTGGGCAAAGACAAAGATCATGAGGAAGAAAGAGAAGTAGCGCGCGCCGAAGACGTCGGTTGAGAGGAAGATGACGAAGCCGACGATGGTGATTGGGATCGGGTAGATGAAGAACCAGAAGCGCTTTCCGAAGCGATCGGACAGGTAGGAGTGCGCCATGGAGTAGAAGACCATGAAGATGTATGGAGGAGCGACGAGGAGAAGGGAAATTGTTCGGCTGTACCCGAGCGTTGCAGTAAGGGAGGGGAAGAAGTTCTGGAAGCCACTGGCGCCGGTAATGGCCATGTAAGCAATGGCGAGCGCATAGGTTTTCGGGTCCTTGAAGGCGAGCTTTAGGCCGGTCATCTGGCTCATGCCAGTACCAGCATCCACATCGGTCTGGCGAGCTTCAACCGCCAGACGCTTTATCGCAACATGCCGCATCTCCTCGGGAAGGCGGCGCCAGTTCTCTGGGAAGTCTGGGAGAAGAACACAAACAACGAGGCCGACGAAAACTGTGATTGCACCCTCGATGATGTACAGCCACTGCCAGGGAGAGAGACCGCGGGCGCCTGCCATGCCGTCCAAAATTCCAGCCGCAATCAAGTTTCCAAAGGCGCCAGAGAGAAGGGAGCCAGAGTAGAAGATACTCATGCGAAGGGCAAGCTCACTCTTGGTATACCACTTGGACAGGTAAAAGAGCACACCGGCAAAGAAAGGAGCTTCCACCAGACCGAGGATGAACCGACAGGCCACAATGCCACCATAGTTGGTGACTTGGCTCGTCACCGCGGACACCAGGCCCCAGGCGACGGTACAACCGCCGAGATAGTAACTTGGCCGGCCCATATAGTTCAGGAGCAAATTCGAAGGAACTTGCATGAGAATGTAGCCCACGAATAGAATAGAAAGACCGGTTTGATACTGCTGATCGTTGAGATTCAGGTCTTCCTCGAGGCCCTGCAGTTTAGCAGCGGCGTAATTGTTCCTTTGCTCATCAGTTGAAGGTATTTACAAAAAGGAAAGTGCAAGGCCTACCGGTCGATATAATTCATCAGATAGACGAGAATGACCAAGGGCATGATGATGCTATCAATGCGCCGGCGCAGCTTCTTCTCGATGGCCTTCTCCTCGGGCGTCAGCTCCCCGATGGCATTCATCTCCTCATCGTGAGCGAGGTTCGCCTTCTCGGCGGTGAGGTCGGCCATCGTAACTTGTTGCCGGAACTGGGTGATCGAGTGAAACGGTAAAGGAAGACAAAGGTGATGATGGATCAAGGATGCAGATCAAATGTCCCGGGCAGGCGGACTTTATACCCGAACATTTGTGCGAGAGGGTGACACAACAGACCTGGATCATGGAACATCAGCATGACCCTTTCCTTCCTCCCCCATTTGGATGACCGTCAAGCTGCTTTGGAAGAAGGACGAGGAGCGGGCGCCACAGAGAGTCAAAACGCAGCCTGTGCCGTCCCTGATTGGGTCAACCTGATTCCGTGTCGTCGTTGAGGGTGCGAGTGGAGCATTGTCGTAGTGGAAACTGCGGAGAAAGGCCGGGGGAATGGAGTCCAACACGAATGAGGGGGTCTCTCCACCAATCCAGGGTCTACAAATCCAACCCCGGCTCTCTCAGGCTTGCACTTCTGCCGCCCTCTTCATCCCATGCGTCCAATTGTGCCAGAATCCGCGTTGCGTGGGGGTCGGAGTATTTCCGTCCAGGGAGAAAAGAGAGTTTGATGAGACCGGGGGATCATCGAGGCGCCACAGCGCTTCTCACGAGTAAGCGGTCTGCATCTGGAAAGCCCCCGCCTTTTCCCCAAGTCCGGTGATTGCTCCTCCTATTGGGAATGGCCTCCGCATAAATGACCCATGGTCGGATCCGACTCGCCTTTCCATTGGCTGTTTGGACTACATTAAAGGCTAAAGTTGTGCAGGTCCCTCGAGGTTTTAGCCGGGGTATCACAAAGACGTCAGCAACATACCCGAGGCAATGCCTCTTCAGTGGCCTGACTCTCTGATTCAGGAGATCTTGGCTCGCAGCATCTCCGGTCGCATGAACGTGCATCGGGAGTGAAGTCGGTATCTGTCAAGCTCCAGCCTCCTCAGCCATCTTCTTGTCCTGTCTTGGGTGCCCGAGACAGATAAGCCATGAGCATCTCACCGAGAGAACGGGATTCCGGTCGCTTTCTGTGGTGAGGCCTCGACTCGAAATGGACGATCAAGCGGTCCTGATCGCGATTGCACGCCGGACCCTCAGATTCCACTTGTCCCAACAACTCGCATGTCCTTCTCGAGCTCGTATCATAAAAGCCACCTCCTCATCCTGAAATCTGGTTCCGCTGCCAAGTTCCTCGGCATCCCGGGATTCCGCATTCAGAAAGAAGCTCCCCTCGCCTCGACCGCATCTCGGAGTCTGTCCGTGTCGTTGAGATCGGGAACCAGCCGCGAAAGTGGATACTACAATGAGAAGGACATGGCCAAGAGTGTGTTGTTGTGCCAGGTGTTGAGGGAAGCAGCTCAGCATTGGCTCAGAGACGGAAACCACAAACAACGATCAGGTGCGCTTCCAGGCCCCGGTCTGAACTTTCCAACAACAGTCGGGGACATTATCTCATCTGCTTTGGTATTTTTTCCATATTCTCATTGACCTGGTCGCTGATTTGGGGGCCCCGAATTGGTTCAGGTCAATAGAGACGTCTCGAAGGAACTATTCCTGCAGCAACTCGCGCAACATAGCTCAAGAGCCTGTACATTATGGAAAAGCCCCTGTCATCTTCCCTTTAGGTGGTTGATCGCATGTATCTGCAAATTGTTCTTTCTCGGCGCATTTGCAGCGCATCGCATATATGGAGTTAGGGTACTATTGGTCGAATGCACAATTAGGCAACGCATGCTACACGGCTCTTATATAGCCTTGAGATGTCTCAACCGATACGTGTGCCCATGCCTGGTGGCTGGATTTGGTTGAGCGTTTCATGGATCATAAGGTCCTGATACCATCTCCGTATCTTCAAGAAGATACGTCGGTAGGAGGCGGCGCTCACCGGCAGATCTGTTCGCCGGTCGCCACACTCGCATGAGCTCTCAGGGGAATTCGAGTGGGAAGTTACGGAGCGTTATCTATCCGCGGGAGATGGAAAGTGTAACCGCAATCCACAGGGACCCGATCCGAAAGAGGGAGTGCGCATGCAGAAGCACTCAGCAGCATTATGGGCACAGCCGACCAGTAGGTGATGAGACCCTGGCATAAAATGCTCGCATTATCGCAAGCAAAATCAGCAAGCGCTCGGTAGGGGATCACTACCTCGGAAAGCCCGTGCTGGACCCGAGCTGCCGGGCGCTAGTTCACGATCTTCACGCCGAGTGCGTTACGATTGGTATGCTAGCTTCCTGACAGAGTGGAGTTGCACCTCGTAGCTGTCACGGGCAGGGGAGGCCATATGCTCAAATCTGGGTGCTGTCCGTTCTTTGCGGAGAGTATCTCTCAAAATTTGCCGTTTGGCTAGGGTCCTGCCTTGTGTGTGATGCTCCAGCGGTTTGTGTCGCGATGAGTTCTTCGACTGTTTCGCAGATTGCCGCGACGAATATCTCGTCTGATGCTGGTTCGCTTGACCATATCAGTCCTGTTACAGAGGCGATTAATGTTGGTGTGGAAGCGCAAGGCGAGTGTGCGGGTGACTCAAAACCACACTTATTCAGGAGCTACTTTGTGTGTCCTCCTTCCCTAACGTTGCCTAGCACTTTGGCTGACCTTGCATAGAGAATTATCTCTTACGGAGCCAGAGATAGAGGATTACCCGCGATAGTCCTGGGGCTAATCGCGGCCATGGGGTCCGGAGTGGTAGGTTCTCTTGTGAAGTATGTCCATTGACCGAGACGAAAGCTCATTTATGTAGGCGCTACCACTCATGAATATCATATTCGGTCGGCTGGTGGGAGACTTTACGCAGTACTTTATTCCAGGGACCGGCATGACAAAGGAGAAATTCCTTGCTGCTGTAGCAAGAAACACGCAAGCCTCCTGATACCCACTGCTTCGAGAATGGGAATTGACTTAACGATTGCAGGGCGTTCATCCTCTACCTCTTCGCGCTCAAATTCACCCTCACCTATATCTATAAGGTATGAGACATTGGTCGTTCATTGTCTCACCTACACATACTGATGGTCTCGTGACTAAGTAGGTCTGCTTCAGATATGTAGGTCTTCAGGCATCGAGCACTTTGCGGCTCAAGTATATCCGCGCACTCTTCGACCAGCCTGTCAGCAAACTAGACAAGATGGCTTCAGGCACAGTCATAAATGCAATCATAAGCTCGTCGAATACCATCCAACAAAGCATTTCGGATCGACTGGCAACACTGTTCCAGACAGTGACTCTCTTGATCACAGCATACGCCATAGCTTTCCACTACTCATGGCACCTAACATTGGTCGTGAGCTCGGCAATTCTTTTCATAGCGATCTGTATGTCAATCACTACCCCAATACTAGTTCGCCTTCTCCATGGCATCAACGAGGCAGAAGACAAACACATGTCGATTGCAACAGATGTGTTCAGCTCAATCCGAACGGTGTTTTCGCTCAACGCTGAGAGAGCATTAACAGAGCGGTATGTTCACTGGGTGAACGAGGCAAGTAGACGAGGACTGAAGATAAGTGTTGTTGGCGCCGTTCACCTGGGGTTGATCTTTTTTGGAGTGTATTGCAGTTTTTCGCTGGCTTTCTGGTACGGGCTGAGGCAGTTCTATTATGGCAACATCGACGATGTCAATACAATAATAACGTATGAGATCTCCGCGCTAGGCCGTCCACTGTGCTGACTTGCTGAAGGGTCTTTTTCTCGGTGCTTATCGCCGTGATGGTCATGGGCCAGATTGCTGCGCCACTGATGACCATCTCGAAAGCGGTTGGTTCGACGGGGTCCTTTTTCGATGTTATCAATTCTGGTGAGCGACTGCACGCCGGATTGAAGGACCCTCAAGTGTCGAGCGAAGAGGACATTGTTTTCGAAAACGTGACATTTGCCTACTCTAGCCGACCGACCCTTCCAGTCCTGCGGAACTTCAGCGCTCGGTTCCAAAAGGGAAAGACGACAGCTCTTGTTGGCCCATCCGGATCCGGGAAGAGCACCGCCATGGCTCTAATTGAAGCTTGGTACGAGCTCCCCAAACAAACAGGAGGGGGGATCTATATTGGCGGCCAAAACCTCGATCAAATAGATCCCAGGTGGTGGAGATCGCGGGTGGGGATGGTGCAGCAGGAGCCGTTCCTGTTCAACGACACGATCTATAACAACATCTGTCTGGGTCTCCTCGGGTCTCGATGGGAGGACAAAGCCAACCTCGTCAAATGGAATCTGGTGGTCGCTGCATGCAAGGAAGCATACGCGCATGACTTCATCCAGAAGCTTCCGTCGGGGTACGATACAATTGTTGGCGAGGGTGGGATTACTTTGAGTGGTGGTCAACGACAGAGGCTGGCCATCGCTCGCAGTATTGTCAGCAAGCCATCGGTCCTAATACTGGACGAGGCAACAAGCTCTATTGACATTCACAGCGAGCGAATCGTTCAGGCCGCATTGGATCGTGTGGGGAAGAACTGCACGACAATTGTCATTGCACATCGCCTATCAACCATCCGGAAGGCTGACCATATTATTGTCATGAAACAGGGATCAAATATTGAGGAGGGAGCACATATTGAACTCATGGGCAAGAACGGTCTATACAAAAATCTGGTCGACGCGCAGCGCATTAGTACAGACTCTGGCGGTATTGAACAAGTCGACAATAGGCTTCTGGGACACGAAGGGGAGGAGCAGTTTGAACCACTGCCGAATGGAACCGATAATGGAAAAGACGGGCCAACCTCCGACAGCGGGGCCGAAATGAGGTTCAGCCTACTTCAAGGAGTTTCGAACATTCTCGCTGCACAAAAAGGCCATTGGTCCCTTTTCGTGCTTGCGGTGATTGGGGCAATTGGCGCTGGAGGTAAGCCAGGTTGTTTGTGACCACACGATCTGGTGCTGATAGTTCAACAGTGGGATTTTCTATCCAGAGTTGGCTGTTCGCAAAGCTTATTGATACGTTCCGGTATATCGGACAAGACCTGCTGGATGCGGCCGATTTCTGGGCCTTGATGTTCTTCATCCTAGCTCTAGGGATGGGAGCATGCTATTCGATGATAGGATATTCGTCCAACTCGATATCAATGGTGAGTTACGCTGTGACTCGTCGGCACGTTGCACGTACTAATAAGAAGTAGCACGTTGGATCAGTCGCGCGTAAGGATTACTTCGCCAACATCATCCAGAATCCCATTCCATATTTCGACAAGGAAGAAAACGCCTCGGGTAGTGTTGCTTCCCGACTTTCCTCGGACACGAAGCAGTTGCAGGAATTCTGTGGCATTCCAAGCGCCTTTCCAATGATTTCCGCCCTGAATGTGACTGGCTGCATGATCATCGCCTTCATTTACGGCTGGAAGTTATCTGCTGTCGGAGTTATCGCCGTCATGCCTATTCTGGCCACTGCTGCGTATCTGCGTGTGCGCTATGAGTTGCAGCTGGAGTCACTCAACGCAGGGGTCTATGCCGACAGCTCCAAATTCATCAGCGAAGCCGTTAGGGCGTTTCGAACCGTTAGTGCGCTCACAATGGAGGACTTTATCCTCAACCGATACACCAAGCTTTTGGGTGAGCAGAGGATCAATGCCACGAGAAAGTCGTGGTTCTCGAGTATTGTTTTCGCCTTCTCCGAGAGTATGGAATTCCTCGCGATGGCACTCTCATTCTGGTACGTGTGGTAACATTCCCCGAAGAAAGATGTTGACGTGCTCTGAACGGTAGGTATGGGGGCCAGCTGCTAGCCTCTCGGGAATATGATCCGGTAGACTTCTTCGTCGTCTTCATTGCCATTATCCAGGCTGCTGCTTCAGTCGGCATCTTTTTCAGCTTCGGTCCGGATATCGCACAAACACGGGCTTCCGTGGAACGAATTCTGACCGAGGGCGCCGACGCGAAGCAGTTGCAGAGTAACGAAAACGGTGTGAGCCTGGCTGACGGTCCCATTCATCTCGAGTTCTTGCGGGTATCCTTCCAGTATGCTTCCCGTACATCACCAACGCTAGAGGATTTGAGCCTTCGCATCAACGGCGGAAAGTTCGTCGCATTCGTCGGGCCATCTGGGTGTGGAAAGTCTACCCTCATCTCCCTTCTAGAGCGGTTTTATGAGCCAACGTACGGTAAGATCACTTTTGGCGGCCGGGATCTCAAATCCTTGAACGTATGTTCTTATCGACGGAGAATTGCGTTGGTTAGTCAGGAGCCGAAGCTTTTCGAAGGCAGTATTCGTGAAAACCTTCTTCTCGGTCTTGATATTTCGCCAAAGGAAGCTGAAACAGAGATAATTCAGGCGTGTCGTGATGCAGAGATTCACGAGTTCGTAGCCTCGCTACCCGACGGCTATTCCACCGAGTTGGGGATCAACGCGCAGGTATCACTTAGTGGGGGACAAAAGCAGCGACTCTGTATTGCGCGGGCACTCATGCGGAGCCCTTCACTACTCCTATTGGATGAGGCAACATCAAGTCTTGATTCAGAGTCTGAGCGTGTCATTCAAAACTCCCTTGAACGACTCGCCAGCAAACGTAATATGATCATTGTCGCGGTAGCGCATCGACTTGCTACCATTCAAAAAGCGGACTGCATTTATGTCTTCCGTGAAGGCACGGGAAAAGAAGGTTCGCGGATCGTGGAACAGGGAACGCACCAGGAACTCCTAGAGAAGAAGGAGCTGTATTTTCAGATGGTGAGTTTGTGTGACCCGAATAGCGCGTGGTGGCTGACCAAAGTAGTGTCAGGCGCAGGCGTTAGACTTGTAGGAGGCGAATAGGTTAGACCTTACTTGTGTCACGATAGCTGCTAGCCTGCTACACAAAATAAGTTCACCAATTCATCCATTTGTAGAAGACAGACCGTCAAAACGGGCAATACCATCGATTGAGCACATGGGTGACTTTTACGTAGCAGGATCCAGATAGCTCAGCCGAGAGCTCGAGCAGAGCGTCGCGGGAAGAAACAGTGATTGGGTTAGCGTCATTAGCCGAGGATCGTCTTAAGTGGTCTTCGGAGAAGATTCGGCATTCCGTCGCGTCAAGGGCCAAGAGCAAGCTAAGTTCAAAGAAAGGAACTTGGAAAGTTGTTGAGATGATGAGATCTAACCTGACTCGCGAGTGACGGGTGGAACCCCGACTGCGCTAGTCCCAAAAGGACAATTATTTACGCTAGCCTAAAACGGGGAGCTCTGTGCCGCAGCAGCTGTTGTCGACCTCACGCCATCTCAGCTCCCCAACCCCTCTTCATCATGCATTCTCTTTACCTCATGAGCCTACTGACTTGCATAATCTTTCTTGACCCCGTGTCCGTTCTATACGAAACTCTGAGCCGCAAGAATGAACAGCCGGGGCGCTCTTTCAGATGAGGTAGAGTTGCGGACTCCTGATGCTTGCTTATCATACCCCGCTTAGCAGAGACCGGTCCTTAACTGCATATTCAGGAGGCGCACAACCCCATATTCAGCGAAACGACGCCATCGAAGACACACGCGTTACAAACGGTTGCAGAGATCGGCACCCCCGGTTTAGCATGCCACGACCCGCCGTACTCACGAACCGAGACCGACCGAGCAGTGACGGACGGGCACAACTCTCCCCTGACGGGGTTGGAGGCGTTGAAGAACATATTGGATCGGGAAGGGTGGGACAAATTTGGCTTTGTTCTATTTCGGACATACTACAAAGACGAGCCGTGGTGGGAGCGGTTCGTCGAACAGTACAACACGATCCTCCGCGCGGGATTGGGATCGCCATCGCAAGCCGATACTTCTGAGATCTTGAGAAAGGTGCACATGGAGATCGTGTCCGACGACTGCATGGCGAACAAGATCCCAGCGCACATAGCCTTGGCGTATCGAATATTCAGCGACATCGAGCCTGGGTTAAAGACGAAAATGTGCTTGATTGTTGATAAGGAGAGTATGGAGTCGATCGCGAGCACGGACACTCAATCGGTCCCATTTGTCAAAGCCGTTGACGTTGTCCTTGGCGCGGACGCGGAATCAGCGTTCCCGCGTGTCATCAAAGTGGCGATTTCCTCCTTGCTGGCAAGGTTTTACCCGGCTCTCGCCAATTGTGACACCGTGTGGGAGATTGCGCCAAATGATGACCAGATCTGGATAGACTGGCCGGACGATGCGGTGCGGGAGTAAGGAGGGATCACGGTTTGCCTACTATGCGCTGGTCGCACATATAACCCCTCTCTTGGTTTGATCGTAACTCTTCAATCAGAATCCCGGCGAAAGATATTTTAAACCGTCATTCTAGTTGAATAGAAATAGTCGGTCTTCTTGTTGACCTCACCTACTGATCTAGTGTTTCAAAATCCCTTCTGTGTGTAGACGATGCGACTACTACTCGAGCCGCACACGGGCCCTGGAGGAGGCATGGCCATCTAGGGTCTAAAACATTGACCACTTCTAGTCGTGCAACAAGCCATATGCTGGCCGTGTCAGTGAACGTTAAACAGATTGCTTCGTCCTACCCGCGGATATGGACAATCTTCTCGAATGCTGCTCCGGAATCAACACCCGGGCAACTTCCGGCTGGCTAGACTGCAGCAATGCGAAAATCTGACGATACACAGTACGTTGAAGATGTTAGAATGGACCAGAAAACGTTACACACCGAACTGCGG
The DNA here is from genome assembly GCA_025688815.1 of Aspergillus carlsbadensis. Taxonomy (NCBI): domain Eukaryota; kingdom Fungi; phylum Ascomycota; class Eurotiomycetes; order Eurotiales; family Aspergillaceae; genus Aspergillus; species Aspergillus carlsbadensis. Next base: position 77,143 of record MU628221.1, on the reverse strand, counting down.
ATGGGTACCAGCGTGGCTACCGTCGGGTGTGGATCGTGGCACAATGACAGCAGGGGAACATCGGTCGATGCGCCCACGATGAGTCCTCTTACCTATAAAGGTCAGCAGTCCTAGACTGACAGAGCCTGGAGTAAAGCTCAACAGTGACCTGGATCTTGACTCGGGCAATCTCCCCACCTTCGTTTCAAACTTCTAGTCATTCGCTTGCAACAGAGACCTTTGGCAGATAGTAGCCATGCTCTTCACACTCGTTCTTAACTTGATCGCTTGCCTCTTGTTCGTTCCTCTAAGCAGCGCCCAGGGCAATCCCCCCGAATGCGCCTCGAACATAACCTATACCGTCGTTTCCGGAGATGACTGCCGGAAGATCGCAAGGGCGCATGGTGTCCCAATGGCATCACTGATCTCTGTCAATGACGCTGACTGTGCAAACCTGTGGAGTATGTAAATGTTAGCCCTCTTTGGGTCCTTCCGTCTTCTCACATGAACTAGGTGGCCATGTCCTATGTATCCCCCAATCCTGTCAACTGTACCCTGTAAACCCCGGAAGCACCTGCCAGGCCATCTGCGACATCAACAGAATCACCATGGACGAATTATACGAATGGAACCCGTACCTCAACTCGGAATGCACGAACCTAATCGCCGGGGACGAGGTATGTATCGGCCGCCCAGGGTCAGGCATGCACCCTACAGTAACTACAACCACGTTCGTGACCGCAACATCGGTCAGGACTAGTGGCTATGCTACCGCAACCGTTCTACCGCCTGGTCAGACTCCGCACGGTACGACTCGCAAATGCGGAGCATATTACCGAGTGCGATCGGGAGATTACTGCGAGCTCATTGCGGATAACTTTAGCATTGAGCTGCCGTTGTTCCAAGCGATCAATCCTTCGATTAATAGCGACTGCACGAATCTCGTGCCTGGCTTGTACTACTGTGTCTCGCCGACCAGAGATTGGAACCAGACGACGACGACGACCTCGGTTCATACCTACACCAGCGCTCCGGCGCCGACGCCTAGCGGTACCACGTCCCACTGCTATGATGTTCGTTACCCAAATAATGAATGAATGTGCACCGCTGACTGTAGAGTAGTGGTATGTCGTCCGATCAGGTGACAGTTGCCTGCGCATTGAATCGTTGTACGGAATCACTCTCGATGAATTCAGGTTCTGGAATCCGAGCCTGAACCAGGATTGTTCAAACCTAAGGGCTGGGCATGCGTACTGTATCAATGGGGAGCACGAGCAGGCGGCTGTTCCGCGATGGATCCAGGCCCAGGCAACTCTGGATCCCAAGGTGAAAGAACTTGCGGATAAGATGGCAATCATCGAAAACGGAATACCAGAACAAGAGAAGATACCCTGAGTAACAGCACCTCTTTGCCCCAGGACGCCCATTTCTTGTCCTGGTGGTCTTCTCGGATGTGGGCAAAGAGGGAGTGGCCCTATAACATGTCAGCTTTACCGAATGAAGGGAGAAGTGTCACGGGGCAGTCATGAGAGTAGCCTACCTAGTTCCAGATGGGCCTAAGCCGAATAAAACGAGGTCAGGAGTCTGAATTTATCCATGAAGCAGCATCGTATCATCATAAACCTTGTGAGACACCGTGTCGGCGCGATTGGACCTCATGTCGGCAGTCCACAGCGCATATGGCTCACGGTCGCTCTGTTGCAGGCAGTATACTAGTAGGGCTGATGCCCGACAGCGAATGAACAAAGTTAGGCCCGCAGGCATAGACAGGCAATGATCCGGCTTCAAATTGATCTCGTGTAGGCGCACCCCTTGGCTTTCCGGACACATGGTCTTGAGTCTTTAGCTTTCCTTCATTCCATCTCCAGCCATGTTCTTAATGTTATCCCCAACCACAACACAACTATCCTGTAGCTTCACGAAACAAGACGAGGTGCCCTCAATGCATGTCTGGCAATGTCGCAGGCCTCCCTGGCGATGCACGGGGAGGGTGGGGGAGAAAGGACTGCTATCGGAGGGGTATGAGGGTCTGGGACTCAGGTAATGCAGTCACTGTGTCAGGTCCTCTCCTGCATCTGTTCCTAGGAAGACGAAATTGATCAGTAGCTGCCGCCAAACGTGGAGCGATACCTATGTCCTATTGAATCCAATCAAACCACCACCACCACCATTGAGGGCTTCCAGACTGGCTGAGCTCACCGTAGTTTGGGATTTAGGAAGACCTGTGTTGGGCGTCTCGGATGGTCAACATCAACTAACCACACCATAGCACAGCGCGGTTCGGCGACTCGTCTAGTCGCTCGCTCAAGTGCAGTGCCATGCATAATCACACTGAGACGTATAGAGGTAAAAATCAAGGTCTTTGCGGAGATTCAGAGTTGATGGCACGTGGGAGTGCAACCAACCAGGGTGTTGTGTTAGTCCACTCCGTAGCTGGACTCCCCATCACGAGAGAGACAAAAGTGCGGCGGGACTTGGAAACAATTACTGTCAAATAGCTACCACCGGCCTTAAGGACGCTGCAATACAAGGATAGTCTTATTTTTCGCTTCCAGTAATTTTTTTTCTGGCCGATACGTCATTTGAATGCGCCTAGAAAATGCAGTAGATACTAACTGGCGAAATCATCCCAGATTTTCCCCAATTGTAGAGCGCCACGTTGAACGAGAACATGTAAGAAGATACTCCAACAAAATGCAATCATTGACCCATCTCCTATATGGGGCTGGTCGTTTGGATGCATAGTAAACTTGGACGCAACTGTAAAGTAGAAAAAGCAACAATCGCCGGATACATGCCAGTGTGAAGGAGGAGGGAAGAAAAACAAACAATGAGATTAGTTTTCATCATTGGGGCTTATCTCGCCGACGTCATTGTTGGTTTCACCGTGGCTCTCAGAGGACGGCTCGTCGTCGTCGTCGTCGTCGTCGTCGTCGCCGTCATCACTCTCATCCTCATCGTCCTCATCGTCCTCGGTATTATCAGGGTCATCAGGATGCCAGCTATGGCCGGACATGCAACATGGGCAAAAGTTCTGCGCGGATATCCAGCCGTAAACTGAGTCGAAGATTCCGAAATCGATAGGGCTCATGGTAATACAGACGAATCCCAATTTAGCGGCAATGCGCATGATCTTGGGGTTTAGGGGTGGTTCGTCTTCGGGGCCAATGTCTGCATGCGGTTTGCTCATGTCGCAAAAGTGGCCGACGAGTATCAGGTCAGTCATGCTCGGATATCGCTCAGGAGCTGCTTTGGCAACTTCTCCTAGCTGCTGGGCGAGAGCGTGTTTGTTCACACAGTCGTGGAAGGCTTCAACAGAGAGGGACTCCAGAGAATGGGGCAGGACATCGAACAAATGGTTCTGAGGCGAGGTGGAATCTTCCCCCCAGTTAAGGAGACACATGGATGGAATGCTGAGTTGCTTGAGAGCGGTAAAGTCCAGTATAGACCCGAAGAATACTGGTCCTATTCCTAGTCCGTAACCAGGATCTCCGGCCATCGAGATGGATTCCAGAGTACTCTTGTGCCTGGACAGAGACCGATGGAATTCGGCTGACGCTAATGGTCTCTCACAGTCACACACAAACGCATGATGGTAGACGATTGATTTCAAGCCTGCCACTGCACGGGAGAGACTCGCAAAACCAGTGCTAGAGTTGCTCGAGTGAAGCTGGATGTCGGTGACATTGGAGAATCCTTCTGCCGCTTCCTCATCGGGGCCCTCGTCATCCTCATAGCGTTCAATGACATGGTAGCCCGAGAAACGCTCGAGGGCGGGAAGGCGGAAAAAGAGCAGCACCTCCTCAGTGCTAATGCCAACCTCTGTCCTCCACCACTTGAGATTAACTTCGTGGAGCTTGGTGAAGGTCGATCCAAGGTTGAACCGATTGCCAGTGGCTCCTATTCTTTCCAATACCTTTTCTCTGTAGTTTGTACCATTTTCCCACGCAATGTCCAGCTTCTCAAGGTTCGGCAGCAAAGTCCAAAGCATTGCCCACCAAGCATCTCCTTGGTCCCATTCACGGTCACCTTTTCCAACCAAAGCATCTTTCCACTCCGTAAGCTCCTCTTCCGTGCATGTAAGCTTGCTGAGAACCTGGTGAACACTATTGGGACTGTACCGGGCTCCGCATTTGTGGGAGCAGGGCTCGGTGGGAGCGAAATGCAAATGACGGACGTGGGTTGCTAGAGATGGTTTCTGGGATAGGACGGTGGTAAGACGGCTTAGCGTTGCGATGCAGTCAGGTCTGAGGGTCACGCAGGAGTAGGCTTGGGACAGAAGCAGCTCCTGGAGGCCACGGCAGCAACTGGCGAAGTGAAGCACATCGCTGGTCTCGGGCAGGTTTCTCGCGATGAGAAGAAGGATCTCGTTGGGGAGATCGGTGAGCATTGCGGAGGTCAGTCTCGATGCAGAGAATGATAGAAGTGGTATCGCAATGCTGTGGGAGATTTTCTCGGTTTGAAGCGAGGCGGATGCTGAGAGGAAGATGGGTAACACTGGGGAGAGACGCTAAAAAGTCAACCTTCAGCTGCCTCAGGCGACAGACATCACCACGGCCACCTCGCAAGCTATGAAGGTACGGGAATGGTCGGAACCATACGAGTAGTTGTACCAGCATTACCAAGCGTGGATTCACTTCTCCCTCCAGTAGGTACTTAAATACTACGACGAATCTAGTACCAACCACCCATCGAGGAGGGTCTGATGACTGGGTGCAAACTAAGCAAGTCAAGACCATCAGCACCAGGTACTATGGAATAGTAAGAACGGGGATGGGCTACTGCATTAAAGTCCTCCGCGACAAGACTGCAGCCCGTATCCTCCATCCCTGCTTGAATCCAGCGCTTGCTCTCAACATGTCTTGACGAGCCATTACATTAAGGCCGAGGAAGTCATCAGACAAACACACATCAACGGGCATGGTACAGGAATGGCAGGTATCAGGTATGACCGGACTTGGTATCCCATCAATGTAGTACTATTAGTACTGGTAAGGATAAACAGTGCAACACCATCAAGATCCGTCCCCCACCTAGCATATGGCGGGGATAATATTCCCATCCTGTATAGAACGCATCACCGCAAATCTATACCCATTGGAAGTAATTATAAATATTGGCGAGAGAATTCCCGTTTTATTCTCTTCCATAGAGGCCCGACGAATCTTGCTGCGGCGTTGTTCAGATGGGAAACATTCTCTTGCCCCTGGGCACTGGTAAATACCCTGAGATAGATGGGGCATCTGCTTTGTCATTTATAAGAGACAAGAAGCCTTGAAAATATTTCTACACGCCAGTTAAGCCTGGAGAGCTATCAGTATATGTCCATTCATCACGCATTGGCGCTGATTATCTGGATCACAACAGAGAAAGGTCATTATAGATAAGACGGGTCTGTCTTATCTTAAAGGACCGCCTAGGCTGGATTGATGACTGGGTGAATTTAGGCACCACCTCACTTCCTGCGGAGTACCTAGGTAGTCTCATGCATTTCTACCTAAGTTGGAATCCTTCCAAGCTCCGGCTTGAGTGGTTCCGCGTCGGGCCATGCTTACGACTCCAACTCCGACCAATGATGGAGCAATCCACATGGGAAACCCCGAATTTTGTGGTATTCGATGGTTACATCTAATTTAAATAGACCCGATGGCACATAAGCAATCTTATCAGATCCTGGGGCTTGATCTGTGCCGACATCCGTGTGCTGGACCTCGAGCATAAATAGTGCTTACAAGTTACCACCGTGCAGGGTCCTGTGTTTCTTTCCACTCCTCTAGGTATTTCTTGCTTACCTGACGACCACTGCAACGATGGCCTCAACCCATCAACCGGAAATTGCTCCTGATACTACCACAACGCCCATCGCCCTTTCGGACATTGAGCTCACTCCAATTGGGCCCCAACACAGCAAAGGAACGGACTCGTTTCTTGTCGCGTTTGCAGAGCCATACGATGCAGAGAACCCCAAAGACTGGCCGACTGGCCGCAAGTGGGCAGTCACCGACGTGCTCTCCGCGACTGGCTTTAACCGCATCATGGTCTCAACCATCATGGCACCGGCGCTGTCATTAATCGCCACGGAGTTCGACATGAATTCGGCGGAGTCTGCCATGGCACTCTCCATCTATCTTCTCGCGACCGCGTTTGGTCCGCTGGTTATCGGGCCACTCTCCGAAGTCTACGGTCGCAAACCCATTCTTCACGCGTCAAACATATGGTTTCTGATCTGGAATATTGTATGTGGCTTTGCGAATAGCAAAGAGCTTCTAATAGCGGCGCGCTTCCTTGCCGGCTTCGGCGCGAGCGCGATTTATGTTCTCGCGAATGGAGTCCTTGGTGATGTCTGGCGACCCGAGCAGCGTGGACGGTCACTGAGTGTTTACTTACTCATCCCACTGCTGGGTGCTGCTGTTGGTAAGTTAACGGCCTTGTGACAGTCAATGAGTTGCACTGATCACTCTTTAGGTCCTATCATTGGAGGTTTCATGGCTGGCCGAACTACATGGAGATGGATGTTTTGGTCAACCTCCATATTCCAAGCCGTGATGATCCTCGTTTCACTTACAGCCTTCCATGAAACATATGAGCCCTTGATCCTCCGGTCGCGGGCGGAGCGAATCCGTCGGGAGACCGGCGACAACCGTTACTATACTCTCGACGAACGCCAACACACGAACACTACGCCGTGGCGGGTTCTGGCGCGGGCTCTCATCAGACCCTTGCGCCTTCTAGCATTTCACCCGATTATCCAGATTACCTCCATTATATCCGGGTTCGGATATGGCGTCCTGTACATTGTGCTATCAACCTTCTCTGACCTCTGGACCAAGCACTACGGCCAATCCGTCGAAATGAGCGGTCTACATTATATCGCCTGTGCACTCGGCGAAATAATCGGGAGCCAAATTTGCGCGACCGTCATGGACAGACTATACCATCGATTGACTGTTCGCTCTGAGAGGACCCATTCCCCTGAACTTCGCCTCCCATCCGTCATTCCAGGCGCCATCATCGCCCCCATCGGGCTGCTCCTATACGGCTGGACTGCACAGTACCGTGTACACTGGGCGGTAGTCGATCTCGGGATTCTTATCGGTCTCCTTGGCATGCAAATTAAGGATATGCCGCTTACTGCGTACGTGATGGAGGCATACCCGGACCATGTGAGTAGTGCGATGGCCGCTTCTCAGTTCATGCGGAGCCTGACGGCTTTTCTGTTCCCCTTGTTCGCGCCAAGGATGTATGAAGTGATGGGGTATGGGTGGGGAAATAGTACGATTGCAATCATCACTATCCTCGTTGGTGTCTCTGGACCGGGGGCGCTCTGGGTCTATGGGCAGAAATTGAGAGAGAAGGCGAAGGCGGTTTCCTAGGTAAGGATAGCCCGATGGGTATCTGCTGCCCTACCTGGACCATGCTCTTCGGTGGCACATCAGCCTCGGCTCATTAGGAAATTTTGTAGAGCAGGCAGCCCTTCATCCCCCTTCAGGACATGTTGCTTGTGGATTGTGGAAATTATAGATCGGGGGAAAGAACAATGAAGTCCTTGCTTTCTTAATAATCGGATGCATACAACGATCCGGACCATCGTGCTTCGGCTTATTATGATTCAGCCCGCAATATCAACCCAACTCGTCTCCTTCTGCGGACGGGGAGATTTCCGAGCAAATGTACGATGACAGGCACGCCTTCTCGCGCCTTGAAGATCAGCTATAACGGAAAAGGCTCATATCTTGGCATTTCTCTATGCACATATCAGGATTATGGAAATTCGCCACATTGCGCTGGGCGCTTGGTTTAGTGGTATAACGCTTCGCTTGCACCGACGAGGTCCCGGGTTCTTCCCGGAGTGTCCAATTTTGCTCCCTTATGGCCCTAATGGCGGGGTCGCGAGCAGGTCGGTCAACCCCCCTTACCCCCCTTTCTGGGGGCGTTTCATACATTGTTTTTGGAGTTAGAATAATCCAGAGAATGGGCTTCAGCGCCTAGCATCCATGCATATGGTTGCCCTTTTATTATCCATTTAGTTATCTAGCCTGGCACGCCCTTGTCCCCAAAGTCGCCAGGCATCAAGCAATAATATGAGGAGAACAACAACACCAACAACAGCAATACCTAACATAAACAACGTCTGGGACTCCGGGTGGATCAAGTTCCCCAGGAACAAACAGACCAAGACCATTAGTGCTGACACTAGTGAGTCATCTGTGCTATATAGTATCCAATCCGCCTTCCACCATTCCATGGCTCTCGGCCCCACCAACCCCTCGTCAAACTCAACCACCATCAGCCACCAGCAACATGGCCGTTCACGTCGTGTCCAAGACGGACAATAGGCAGCACGCGACGTTTGAACTCCCCGAGAAACAGCAGCCATTGCAGCCTTCTTCCGTTCGAGTTCGCGCATCTCTCATCACCCTGTCCTCGAATAACCTCAGCTACGCCCTCGGCGGAACTCGGCTGCGCTGGTGGGATGCATATCCCATCCCAGTTACCGCGCCACCCCCGTATAACGACAATTCCGCATGGGGCATTGTCCCAGCTTGGGGGTTAGCGACCGTGATAGAGTCCAATGTTTCTGAAATCGATCCCGGAACGACGTTTTATGGCTTTTGGCCGACCTCTCAACATGCGGTGGACCTTCAACTGGTCCCGGATGAACTGCCGGGACACTGGCGGGAGACTTCAGCACACCGAGCGGCGTTGATGCCTGTGTATAACCGGTACAATACCCTCGATATATCTAACAGGGACAGCGAAAGCCTCGGCTGGGAAGTCGGCATCAAACCCGTTCTTCTCGCGGGCTATGTCCTTAGCCAGTATGTCTTTACACCAGACCCGAAGCTCAATCCACCGGTTCATCCATTCGGTGGGACAGAGGAATGGGGTGCTGGCACGGCGGATTTGTCGAAGTCTGTCTTTGTCAGTTTGGCCGCCTCAACGAAGACGGCGAGGTCGCTCGCGTATTACTTCTACTGTCGCCCTGCTGGATCCGGGCCCCTCCGGTTCTTGCAGGTTACATCTTCGCCGGCAGCAATTGCGGAGGCGGCGGATAAATTCTTGCCTCAGTTCCTAGTGAAGGCGATTGGTTATGATGAGATTGAGTCAGGAGAGGCATGGCTGGGCGAGGCGAAGCCAGAAAGGATTATCATTGCAGATTTTGGTGCCAGGGATGGTGCGCTTGACCGGCTGCGACGTGTTATCGGGAATAGTGACTCGTTGAAGGGATCGACGGTAACTATCTTGCAAATTGGATACCAACAAAAGGGAAGTCCCTGCAGTGCGACTGGATCGACACAAAGCTGACTATAATATAGGTCTACACTCCCCAAGAAGCCCAGGGATTCCAAGCAGACGTGGTGGCTTTGGGCAAGGTCCGGACGAATACGTCCGCCATTCAGGAGACGGCGATTGAGCTTCAAGGGGCTGCTCCGTACTTCTCTGAATACAATAAAAGATGGAAGCAGTGGGTCGAGCATCGCGAGTGTGCCGCACCTGACCTAAAGTTAGTCTGGGGGGAAGGAGTTGTGGGCGACAAGGGTGTCGAAGGCGCATGGGATCGATTGGGACAGGGACAGGTGAGGCCGGAGGAGGTACTTGTTTATCGATTGTTTAATGAAAGGGACGGACGGCCTTAAGAACTGCGGCGTGCTCTTGGCCAGAGTGCAATAGGGTTGGAGTATCTCCCTCTTGAGGTCGGCTGCCCCGGCTCGTGTATGCTTGAGCTTGAGGAGAGGAGGGGCGATGGCCTACTAAGAGGGCCTACTTGAATTGAACCGCTTGGAAATTTCTACTAGTAGTACTACTACTTTTGAGATGATGAGTAGAAACAGTATTGTGCTGATTACATAAGAACCCAGCCACCTCCTGTGCCCATTGAACTGACACGGTAGCTCGCTCTCGCCAACCTCCAGCTAGCCCAGGGGTCCATCAAAACACAAGACTGTCCAGTTGCCACTTTATCCACCAGGAGGCCATGAGGAAGCGTTATCCATGGCTCGGTCAGTCTCGCCTAGCCAGGTCAATTTCAAGCTTGATCCCAACGCGCGGCACCGGACGACGGGGATTCTCCTCCAGCGATACAGCACATGAAGTCTCTGACTTGTTCGAATACACTTCTGGCCGGTGGATGTACGTTTCTCTGTTACAGGATGATCCTGGCGGTTTATTGATTCCATGCCTAGATACAATGATGCACTACGCCGCTCAGAAAGGCGACGTCCTTTCAATGTGACCGAGCTAAAACGCCTTGCTGCTCAATCCGTACAACATCGCGAAGAAGACGTCGTCAGTCTCGTGAAGCTCGCGGAAGGGGGGTTCAATCGAAGCTTTCTCATCTCTCTACGGAGCGGCCTTCAATTAGTCGCCCGGATTCCCTACCCAGTCACTGAGCCCAAGGCCCTGCTCATCGCAAGCGAAGTCGCCGCGATGGACTTTCTCCGCTTGAATGGGGTACCCGTTCCTAAAGTGTTCGAATACTCCGCGATGTCGAGCAATGCAGCCGGCACGGAGTACATTTTTATGGAATATGCCCAGGGAATTAACTTGGGCGACGTCTGGTTTACTCTAACGGAAAAGCAAAGGTCCAAAATTGTGACCAGTCTGGTAGAGCTAGAGTCGAGACTATTTGCCCTGCAGTTTCCTGCTTCTGGAAGTGTATTCTACTCATGCGACTTGGCAGACAACATTTCGCGAGTACCTCTGCAACGACAAGAGTCGAACACTGGGAAGGACTTCTGTATTGGGCCTGATATGTCGTTAGGAATGTGGTATGGGAGGCGGCTCGGTTTATCCGTTGACCGTGGACCTTGTAAGCCCGATTTCATATTTATTCTTCTTGGGCAAGGACGCTGGTAACTAACGAACCAAAGACAAGTGCACTTTATCAGCCCTCACAACTGGTGCCAAGAAAGAGATTGCATATCTCACACAATACGGACGGCCACTACAGCCATTGCAGCGGCTCAGGAGAGAGTTGTATAACTACAAACCACAGTCTCACCTTGAGCATCTAGCGACCTTGAACACCTTCCTACAAGTTGCGCCTCATCTCATTCCCAATGGGAATCCGACCTTTCAACGGCCAGTGATTCGGCATCCTGATCTCCAACCAAACAACATATTTGTCTCCCCAGATCTGGAAATCACCAGTGTGATTGACTGGCAGCATGCTTCGATCCTTCCTCTCTTTCTCCATTGTGGGATTCCTAACAGCCTTCAAAACTACGGCGATCCCATCTCGGAATCCCTGCAAGTGCCTGCTCTACCTGACAATTTTGATGAGTTAGGGGACGAGGAGCAATGCCATGAGGCTAATCTTTTCCGCAAGCGGCAGCTTCATTATCTCTACTTTGCACAGACCGCAGAACTGAACAAGGCACATCATGAAACCTTGAACTACCCCCTGAGTATCGTCCGACGGCGCCTTTTCCGACATGCAGGCGATCCCTGGGAGGGTGACAACATTACCTTGAAGGCCGATCTTGTCAGGATTTCAAGGATATGGACGGGGCTCGATTTTAAGGAGACTAGCTCTTGTCCAATTGACTACTCGGAAGAAGAGTCTGCAGAATATCTCCGGCTGGACCATGCACAAGACGAAGCAGATGAACAGCTCCAAACTTGCCAGGATATTGTTGGAGTTGGGAGCGAGGGATGGGTCCCAGTCGAGCACTATGGAGAGGCGAAGCAACGCGAGAGGAAGCTCAAGGTCGACGCCCTGGAGGCTGCTGAGACAGAGGAGGAGAGGCTGGGTCTCGAACAGAATTGGATATTTGATGACTTTGAAGAGGATGACTACATGTGAGCAGGGGCAATATATGATCGACCTTGAGCCATACACATCCTGCAGGTTTCCACTCTCGTTCCAGGAATACATTACCCGCATGGCCCACTGCTGTTCGCCTATCATGGGGTTTCCGACAGTTACAATGTAGCATTAGCAATGCCTCGAGGAAAGCGTCAAACTGGAGGCAGAGTCAGATAGGAGCGGCAGGCACCTCACTGAACCCGACGTCATCGTTCGCTCTCTGGATAATGCAAATTATATCCGGTTTACTTCGATGCCTCCGACAGTTCAAAGGGCGTACTGTGTCACTACGCCACCCAGGCGTCGCCGCACGCGCAGCCGCATCACAGGCTACCTTACGAAACACCCAGACTCATACATGGAGGACTGGTGGGCGCTGGGAATAATTTTATATCCGGCTGCAGTTGATTTCATGCTGGCCACGGATCCGGAGTTTACGGGCTTAAGACATCCCACCGAAACCATACATATAAAACTCTAGGCGAGCCACCGACTCTCCAGCAACCGTAAGAGTGGACAGACCAGACCCCCTTCCCAGTCAAGTACGACCAAAAAAGAATCCTTCAGAATGTCCTCCCACAAAGCCCTAGTCCTCCACGCGCGCGACGCACCGCTCGCCCTCGAAACCGTCCCGCGCCCCACGGCCTCGACCGGCGACGCAATCGTCCGCATCCTCGCCGCCGACATCGTCCCCTATATGAGCGACGTCCTAACCAACAAGCGGCCCTACCCACTCTCCCTGCCCATGACCCCAGGCAACACCGCCATCGGGAGGATCCACGAAGTCGGACCGGACTCCGTCAGCCTCACCCCGGGCCAGCTCGTCTTCTGCGACATTACCATCCGCGCGCGCGATGACCCGTCCGTCTCGATCCTCTACGGGATCCATGGAGGCGGGTATCCCGCCGCGCAGAAACTCATGGACGGAGTCTGGCGCAATGCGACGTATGCCGAGTACGCGAGGTTTCCCTTGGAGAATCTGTATCCGCTTAATGAGCGGGTTCTCCTGGACAGATTGGGGTATACAATCAACGATCTGTGTCTTATGCCCGTTTGCCTGGTCCCGTTTGGGGGACTTTCAGAGGTAGATGTCAAGCCCGGCGAGATTGTCATCATCGCGCCTGCGACGGGGCGGTACGGCGGCGCCGCGGTGGCCATTGCGCTGGCGATGGGCGCGACCGTCATCGCCGGTGGCCGGAATGCGACGGCGCTCGAAAACCTGCAGCGGATCCATGGGACCGGGAGATTACGAACCGTCCAACTCACCGACGACGCCGGCGCGAACACGGACGCGTTCCGTGCGGCAGCGGGCAACCCCGCTGGAGCGGACGTCTACCTCGATCTCTCCCCGCCGGCGGTCCAGGGCTCGTCGCTGCTCGCGTCCGGTATCCGCGCACTGCGCGCCTTCGGCCGGTGTGTGGTCATGGGTGGCCATTCGGGGAATATCGAGTTCCCGTACCTGGAGGTCATGTTCAAGAGTATCCGCATCCAGGGGCGGTTCATGTATGACCGGAAGCATGTGCTGCAGATGATTCAGATGTTGGAGTCGGGACTTCTGACCTTGGGAGAGAGGTCTGGTGTGACTCGTACGGAGGAGTTTGGGCTTGAGGGGATTGAGGATGCGTTGGTGGCTGCGGGGAGGTTGAGCGGGTGGGGTGGACATGTTGTTTTGAAGCCGTGACAGACTATCCAGATGGTGTCGGAGTAGGAGCAGGATTGATCTTAGCTGTTCCCGATATATACTGTTGCTTTACAGATTATTTTGTTGATAAACAATCAACGAAGCCGAAGTGAAAACCATGTTAATCCTATCATACAAGCGTAGACAAGACCACCACCAAAATGCTTGAGGATATAATCTATGAGGACGTGGAATCCTTTGATGATGGTCCATGATACAAAGCTTGATGCCACAAGAATAGAAGGATGCCCACCTGCAGCCCCCCGCACCCGCACCCGCACCCGCATCTGGTCTATGAGGTAGACCCCGGCTAGACCGGATCGTGACCACGTCGAATCCACGCACGCGTCAGCATCACCGCTACGATGCCCCGTGTACTTAGGTGTATCATCACGCGCCACTGCGAGCGGCGCGCAAATCCAAAGCCTAGCTGCGAGATCAGGGCTGTAGATCATTGAGCTAAAAGTTACACAAAGCCAACGTGTCTATCCGCCGTTGTTGCTGCTGTCTGATAGAAGCGGTATAAGAAGAGCCAGACATGGTCGTACAAACTGCAAGGACAACCCAGTCCCATAGACAAAGATAACGCCAGCCGCATAACAGAGCCAAGGATGACGAACGGCCCCCCAATCCCCATCCCAGACCTCACCGGGAAAGTCGCCATCGTAACAGGGGGACATACAGGTCTGTACGTATGTTTCGTTCTATCGAATCTACTTCGCGCTGTGGGATATCAGTCCCTAGGGGAACTCTGCTAATTCCTCTTTCATCGACAGGGGCTTCGGGACGAGCATCGAGCTCGCGAAACATGGTGCCCGCGTGTACGTCGCCAGCCGCTCGGCGAGCAAGTTCAATGAGGCGAAGCGTGATATCTTGGCCGAGTGTGCGAATGCGGATGTTCGGTTCCTGTCCTTGAATCTGGCGGATTTGAGTAGTGTGAAGGCGGCGGCGGAGCGGTACCTTCAGTCAGTTATTCTAGACGGTGCGAAGAGGTGTATTGATGGTTGCGTAGGGAAGAGTCGAGTCTTCATTTGCTGGTGAATAATGCTGGGGTATGTTTACTATGCGCTCTCGGGTGTTTTGGCAGCTGCTGACATGGGCCAGGTTATGTGCGTCCCATACGAAGAGACCGTGGACGGGTTCGAGTTGCAGATTGCGGTATGTCAATGCACTAGGTAGAGTGTCCACGCAATTACCTAACTGTATGCAGGTCAACTATATCGGCCACTTTCTGTTCACGGAACTTCTCCTCCCAACCCTGCAAAAGACAGCACAATCATCCAGCAAAGGAAGCGTGCGTATCGTGAACGTATCAAGCGACGGCCACGCGAAACTAGCCCCGAAGGAAGGCATAATCTTCTCGGACATGAACATGAAGGATAATTTCTCAGTGTGGGCTCGATACGGACACTCCAAGCTAGCCAATGTGCTGCACTCGAGGGAGTTGGCGAAGCGGTATCCGACTATCCTCTCGATGTCGCTGCACCCAGGCACGGTGAAGACGTCTGTGCCCATACAATGCACTGAATTTTAATATGCGGAACATGTATTGATTGATTTCCAGGAACCTATCGGCGGGGCCAGTCTCGTCAACACCTCTATACCGAATAATAAAGCCGCTTGTCGAACTGGGGGCACCTGGTCCACGGAAGGGTGCGGCGAATATCCTCTTTGCCGCTGTGTCGCCGGCCTTGAAGGCCGGGTCAGATAACGGGGTATATCTGCTTCCCGTAGGGAAGGTGTCACCCACCAGTAAAGCCGGATCGGACGCAAAAATGGCACAGGATCTGTGGGAGTGGACTGAGAGGGCACTGGCACCTTGGGGATTCAGATAGGGAGACTTTGTAATACATCCTGGCGGATAAAGATAGTAATCAGTCGTCACCCAGCGCAGTAAGCGGTTCATCATGTCCACCGAGCCGTCGCAGGAGACGGAAATATCTCCACCCTTGTCTGATCAACGAGAGGCTTTCATCATCCACGGCTGTCAGGACTGTACCGGCGCGGCTGATGAAAGTAACGCGGTCGGCTTGGGCGGGTGATACAGCGGCGCCAGTGAAAACGATCCATGTGAACACTTCTGGCGCATGGCTAATCCAGTATAGTGGCTCCACCCGGTCCAGGTGGTGCAGGATTTGTCCGATCTCATTTTCCTGCTTCTCATTGGCGCTCTGAACCTGGATGGCGTGCCCTTGTCGTTGTTGAAGAGTCTCCCAGAATAGTCGGCAGGTCAACTGACAGCAGAGGTTTATCCGCTCTTTCGTGTCGAAATCTTCATTGTGCCCGGTCTGGATTACTGTATCATTGCCCCGTGCAAACGCAAGCACTGTCTCTACTTCGGCAGATATCCGAAAGTTGTCGGCTTGGACCAGGTGTTCAAGTCGAGAGACAGCTTCGTAGACATCTAAAGTGGCATTGATTGTCTGTTTGTGGTTGAAAGTGGGCTCGTTTTCAAGTGTTGCCCTTGATACTATGTTCCGGAGTAGCGCGTTGGGCCGGACGGCATCCGAGTATAGACAATCCCATATCGGGAGCATGTCGTAGAGGCAGGCAAACGAAATCATTGCCCTGAAAGGAAAAACGTCAGTAGGAGGCCAAAGTCCCGAAGACGGAAGAGGTAAGGCTGCCTACCACTTGACAATGGCGATTAGTGGGCCAATGCCCGCCCGGAAGGATTTCGGCGTCGCATGCAGCATCTTCACCAGTCCTTTCTGGTGAGCGACCGCCGAGTCTCGATCGAGGGCGACCATCTACGTCTCGTTAGAGCATATGCCTGCTACAATTGATATGAATTCGGAACAAACATTGTAATATAACAAGGGTATAACAGCCCCCAGGGTGCCGTAGGTCAAGACCGGCTCGCGCTGTGCGAGGCGTTCATTGACCAGACGAATGGCCCAGGTCTGGTGATACAATGTTAGCGTGGTATTCTGGTGACCACGCAGCATGTCGATTGATGCGGATGCACTAAACAATGTGGCGTGGAACAAGCAAGGGTCGGTCATGGCGTTCTGCATCCACTGCGAGCGGAGGTGGTGTGCCAGGCTATCCGTCATGACGGTGTCTGAGGGTAGGGCGATGGATGTAAGGACTTTGCGGCAACGATTGGTTAGCTTACGCAATAAGGGGGCGCGGACGCTTACAGAATTGCAAGAGCTGCGACATGTATGGGCGGTAGCTGATAGGAGCGTCCAGCGCCACTCCCACCTCTGCGCCTGTGGATGAAGCGAGACTCAGCCATGGCTGCGGCGTATCCGCGTCCGCTCCCGCTCCCGCAGCGTGCGGAGGAGAGCCTGCCCGATGGGCAGTGGCAGGCTGGTATGTGCAGCTGGCGCCGATCCTAACACCCAACGTCAACAAGGCTTGGTGATGGCCATTGGGCTCGGGTAACCCGGAGTTCAGGATCGACCGCACCTCGAACACCGAGAACATTTTGGGACGATGCGATCGCATTTACGTTTATTCGCCCTACACCGTGCGCATGCACTCGGCGATACTCTATGTGTTGTGGCCCCCGGTTGGATTCGCGGAGCCGCCGGTTCATTTGGTAATGGAGCTGGGTATTCACACGGCCTATTCAGCCTGCGCAGGGGCTGGAATTAGTTCGTTTACTTGAGAATCTCGAAACAAGCTCCTCTTCTGAGATGATGTAGACCAACGTACTTTTCACATCGCGAACACACTGGGAGCCGCTTATCGCATTGGCGTTTGCCCGCCTTGCAGGTGAGGCAGACCAGAGCCGCCTGCCGCTCGGACATGTGTACTTTGGTTCTTGCCGTGGAAGAAGCCCTGGTGTTACAGATCTCGGGGGATACAGAGGGTACAGTACCGAGCAGCTGGATAGATGAGGAATGGAATGGGAACTGCTTATTCCCGCGAGGAGCGACGAGGAAAGCGCGGCAGCCAGTCACATGATTCGGCGACAAGGGGCGAGATTGGGCCTTATCTCCGCTGCGGCTGCAGGTGCGGACGTCTCCAATTCCTGCTGGTGATTCCATCCCTGCGAATCATGGTCGGGCATCGAAGTCTCGAGTCAAGAGGCTATAAATGTGCTGAGGCAATTGACGTACCTACCACGACTGTAACACACGGCTTGAAGGTCCAGCCGTGATATAGATTTCTGAACCTCGATGCTGGAGGCTACAATGAATTAAGATCGGAGCAGGTACCTGGCAGTTTGCTCGAGGCTGCGTGAGTATTGGGGGTGTCATTACCTAGTAGAGTAATATATGACACGGGCGCTTTGACAACCAAGATTTACAAGACACCCCTGTTGCATTCTGCGAGGCTATGAGAGGGGTTGTTATGATCAAGCCTCCTCCATAGCCAGTGGATGTCAAGATGAATCACACCGGAATCGCCATCCCATCCGCCCTACAGTCACTTCCACCCTCAAGCACCGTCGGTCCATCCTCCCCATCCAAAACCCGAATGACCTGCCCCCGGCCGAAAACCTCCCTATCCCACCCCCTAACTATCTTAACAAGATGCCCCCTCCCCCTCAGCTCCTCAACAACCTCTTCACTAACCCCCTCCTCCAGGTAAACCACCCTCTCATCCACACCCGCACCACGCTCATGCCCCAACGCCCCAATACAGACCCTCGGCGCATCGAGCGCACGCTGCGCATCCATCCCGAAAACAAGCATATTCATCAGGAGCTGCACATGCCCCTGCGGCTGCATGAACCCGCCCATGATCCCGAAGACTGTATGCAGCGAGCCGTCTACGGGGTCCGTAGCCATCGCGGGGATGATCGTGTGATATGGCCTCTTCCCCGGCGCAAGTGCATTCGGATGGCCTGGAGTTAAGGAGAAATTCGCCCCGCGGCTCTGCAGTGTGAATCCGCACCCGCGCGGGATGATGCCCGTGCCGAAGCCGTGGTAGTTGCTGTTTACGACCGACGCGGCGTTTCCGTCTTTGTCGACGACTGCGAAGTACACTGTGTCACAGGCGTTGAAGGCTGGGCTGCCGTGGGGGATTGTATTAGATGCTCTGTGGGTGTTGAAGAGACGAGCCCGGCTGGCGATGTAATCCTGGGATAGGAGGTCGGGTGTCTTGGAGAACGAGGGATCGGCGATCCACCAGGTCCCGTCGGAGAAGGCGATGCGGAAGACTTCGACTAGGGCGTGGATGTAGTCTGCGGAGTTGTGCTCGAGGCTTGACAATTGAGGGATCCGTTGCGTCCGTTCTAGTTCCTCAAGGAGCCTCAGTGCCATGAGCGCAACGAGGCCCTGCCCGTTGGGTGGATGTTCCCACACGTCGACCACCCCGTTGAATCGAACGTGGACAGGATTGGTCACCGTGCTCTCCATATCTGCATGATATGCGAGGTCGGAGTGGGACAAAAGCCCACCACGGGCCTTGACAGCCTCGAATATCGCATCCGCAATCTGCCCTCTATAGAACCCATCTTTCCCTTCCGCGGCGAGGATGCGGAACGTCTGTGCGAGACCTGGGTTGGCCATGACTTCCCCTGCCATAGGAGCACGCACACCCCCAACCGCACCGGGGTCCGCCTTCAACAGTTCGAGGTAGTTCGGAGAGGCCTCGCGAAGCGAGTGTTCATTTCCCTGCCACTATCACAATTACCCCGTTAGCCACCGGTCAGGTACCTCGCCGCAATGCACCGTAGGAAGTGTATTTCCCTACCAGTCGAGCCGAGACCTCAGAAACCGGAAACCCGCCCTCAGCAAGGCGGATCGCAGGGTCCAAGATCTCCCTCAGCGACAGCCTCGTGCTGCCGAATTGCTGCACAGTGTCCACCCACCCTGCCGCAGCCCCCGGTGTCGTAACGGCGAGCACGCTGTTGAGTGGGATACTACTACCAGTCTCCCTCGGACATATTCCAAGTTGGCGGCGAGCAATATCCAACGTGAGATTCATCGGTGCACGGCCGGATCCGTTCAATCCATGTACCTTTCGCGTTGTGCTGTCGTAGAACAGAACAAACATGTCGCCGCCGATGCCTGTTGACCCGGGTTCCGTGACGTTGAGCGCGGCGGCTGGTACGAGTAGAAAATATCAGTGGGAAGAAGAAGAAGGGAAAAAGGCAGATACACCATGTAAAAAAAAGTCTATAATAGCCATACCAACTGCAACTGCAGCATCCTATACGCTGCCATCAGCTGCCCTGTAGAGCGAAATGGATGGCATCAATGTACTCACCGCTGCATTCCCGCCTTTCGCCAAGATAGTTTGACCAGCTGTTCCTGCCAGTGGCTGCGAGCATGCTATCATGCCCCCTGTGCTGTACACGCCACTGCGCCGTCCCAGGAATGGAGAGAAGGGGGTTCGTTGAAAGGGGAAGCTCATGTTCGGACCGACCTTTGTCTAGCGATGAGGGGTGGAATGTGATTTATTCCAGGCTGGCTATGGATGAATAGAACAGATAGCGTTTGATGGCTGGTTGTATGAGTATATACATGAACAATGACGTCGCACCGGGGGTGGAGTTGTCCGGAGTTGGCTCGTCGTTCCCCGCGTCCACGATCCGCCCACACGCTCGATCTAACCATGCAATGAGCTACGGAATTAGAGCAAAGGATGCGCCAGAGAGAGGAATGGACAGAAAATAGATCGAAAGACATCCATTTCAGTAGTACGTGGTTAGGGCGCAGAGCCTGGGCGTGGCGCGACAGAAATGAGAAGAAATACGGATAAGCACCGTAAGGACGGCTCTGGATATGACCTTCACGAGAGAGGTGAGGCTAATAAACTGATGGCGGCCAGGACATATCGGCAGCTTTACGCCTGAATGGCTGATGAAATGACAGAATAGCAGGGAAGGGTTGATACGAGATCCATCACACGCGCATCGAGTGCAAAGCGTCCAGCAAGCGGAAGATTTCCGGCAATGAAGCGCTCTTGCCGGTGCATTGGAGCCGGATTCTGTTGCTTGTTCTCGTCGACAGATACGGTCGCCGAGAGGACTGCGGCCTCTTTGTAGATGAGACATCGGAACCTGGACTGACAGCCTCGCGCCCCAACACTTTGCATGGACTAAGCGGAAGGCTACAGCGTGGACAGTCCTTGCGTAATAGGATATCGTTCCAAATACACAGTATCAGCCACATGAAGAGGCCTGACCACCTCAGCAACAATATGTCGATCCGCAACCTATTCTTCCTGTTCCTCGGATATCTTCCCGATGCGTATGGGAGTCTGTATGCAGCACATTGGAAGCTAAGGAGCTAGACACGGACTCCTGACTGATCCATTGAAGCTCGGACGAAGAAATGAATGTGTTTTACAGGCTCAAGTCCTTCAAGCCAACGAAGTGTCATTGGGTCACCAGAGACTGGCGGACGAGAGGAGCATCACACTGCCGACAATCCGCCGGGTCAGCCTGAACAAGACACATTCCATCGACCGCCGGGCTACAGGCAAGCGCCCGAAGGAGGAGCATGGAGAACTGGATAATATGCAGCATCACTTCGTCAGTCGTGGAGGCGGTAAAAGAAGAATCTGCTTGCACCCGTTGGATACGAAGGCCATGGTTATGGCACTCCTCGAGGTCGACATGCCAGCTCACACCTTTATTTGCGGTGATGATCCGAAGATGTTTCTCGAGCGGCTTCCACCTGAGAGGAACCATGACTATCTCCATTTCTTTGCCGACCAGGGCATTGACGTACTGCACATCTCGGACGAGGAGGAAAGGTCACTGTAAGGTGGCATACATCTAGAGGCCCGTGTGAGAGGCCTGACTGAAAAGAACAAAACCTTGTTCTGGGCCATGCAAACAATAGCAATCTTACACTTTCCAGGGCGGGGCTTCGCATCTTGGATGGCTTGTGACTTGTGCGGATTAGACCCCAATGCTCTGGTTTCATTCGACGTTGTCGGGAAACAGGTACAGGTGCAGGTGCAAGAAGTATCTCATTACCGTAAGAAAAGGTTCGAATTGGACTTTGATGCTGTTTTCACCAGTCAGCTGAGCAAACGGGCAAACAGTTGGCGATGAGATATTCCCAATGTGGCAGGTCATGCGATCCTGCCTCTGGGCAGATATTAAGTGGCAAAGATGGTCAACCGTACCTCCCTAACTTACACAGCAGCATTGACCGGATTATCCAGATATCCCTGCAGGGTGATACTGAGAGCAACAAAACTCTGGAAGGTCATAAAGACGCCGTGGCAAATGCCTGTGACGAGATTGCTGACCTCCTTCGAGACTTCCGGGCTGAGCAAAAGCGCTCGGCCCGTGGGCGTCACCGTGGGCAACGACAGAAGAGATATCATACTCAGGATATGGAGGGTCAAGACTCTGGCCATGGCACCAGCGGGACAGATGTTCACAGTAAAAACAGTGAGGACCACGAGACATCTAGCGAGCTGCCAATGAGTGGGTTCATCAAGGCCGAGGATTCCCTAACACATGGGAACTCAAGTTATGGCAAGAGCGACCCGCACCAAGAACACCTTCATACAACGGGCCTATTTTCATGCAGAATCTCGACTTTATAGCCAAGTAGCCACTCGAAGACTATTCGCTGGTGAAGGTGGCATGGCTCTCTCACTGACCACTACAATGCCACAATGCTGTCAGTATGGGATTCAACGAGTGTCAACATCGAAACAGGAAAACTTCTACAACTGGTCTTAAGGGTTGTCGCACTTGAGATCTCTTGACATATAGCAACTTTCTGTTAACTGCCTCAGTGAGTCGGGGTCCTGTGAGTCGTTTCTTCCTTGGATGGGCTCGTTTTATATTTCCGCCCTGACCCCGATTGCAGTGGGCAGAATACGTGACCTGCTTTAGGGTATATTGGCATGCCTATTTCAGAGACAATAGCAGCAACAATAGCCCAAATCACACTTGAAGCTGTATGAACGTTGCATACTACTTCGTGTCTGCTCCCTGCAGCTCGGTCCTTACTGGCATGAATAAACCCAAGCGGTCTGGACCGCGGCCCAGGTTTGCCCTGGTCTGACCCGAGAAAGAGAACGCGATGAGGGATATTAGTTGAGCCCGCAGAAACTACGCATACGCCGCCGCGACGCGACGACATACCCCGACTCCCCCGAGCGAGAGGCCGCAAAACCCTCTCGGGGTATCATTCTCCCCCTGGTAGACGAATAGGAGCTAGGGACCACGGACGCAGGATGCCTTGCTCTTGCCGAAGTCTCAGACTACATGGCCTGCAGTGGGGGTGGGGGTCCCACTCTCCCAGCACTTCTTGGGGAGTTGCACGTTCAGGTTTCGCGGAGAACCTCGAGGTTGAGATGGGACGACCTGATTGGAAACCGCAGAGGGCTGGGCGGCGGCCTTCTCGTCCTCCCACTGGACAGTCGCCGCCGCTAGATTTTGGCGTCAACGCCACTGAGGTAGCGTGTCCTGGCGCAGACGAACGAAGAGCGCTGACTGGCTCAGGGTTCAACGACGACGACACTCCCGACACAAACCTTTCGAGACTGGTTCAACCTTCAGGATGACATGGAAGAATATTTAGAGTGGCAACTCGGAATTCCCAAGTCTCGGTGTATCGTTAGCCTACCGACTCGACCTAACTGAGTCATTACAGTAACTGATCACACCGACCAAGCACTGCCCAACCCCAGAGTTCAATACAGGAACAGACCATTCTCCCTCCCCATATCTAGACACCCGACGTATGCCGATCAAACCTTCTCCTCCGCCCTCCCCTCCCAATGCGTCGCCGCCTTCTCCTTCTCCATCGCCGCATTCGCCCCCTCAGGATCCTCCATCGCATGCGGCACCAGCTGGTCCCCAAACAACTCATCAATCTGCTCAAGCGTCCGCCCCTTGGTCTCCGGGTAGAAGAAGTAGTAGCACGCAGCGGCAATGAGGTTCAGCGCGAAGAACAGGTAGAAGTACTTGAATTCGACGGCCGACAGCGCGTCGGGAGTAAACTGCGCGAAGATCAGGTTCACCGTCCAGTTTGTGAACGTCGTCAGTGCGTTGCCCAGCGCGCGCACTTCGACGGGGAAGATTTCGGCGGGGTACACCTGCCACCCACCCAGCACCCATCAGTATTCCATTTCAAGAAAGAATGAGGAAATCAATGAAAGGTTGACGACTCACCCAAGAAATAATCCCCAAAGGCGTATAAAACAAACTGAACACGAAATTCATCGCGACCATCGAGCGCAGCTGATTCGCGTTGTCCGGATCCATGTACTGCCCCTGCACGGCGTTGACCAGGAGTGCGGCGCTGAGGAATAGCGCCGAGACGATGAGCGGCTTGATGCGGCCGATCTTGTCGACGAGGACGAGCCCGATCGAGCAGTAGACGATGGACAGCGCGCCGCTGATCCCGATGATCATCAGCTGCGTTGTGTTGTTTTCGATGCCCAGGATTTCGTAGATGCGCGGGCCGTAGCTGCATCAAACATTTATTGTTAGCATGGGACTGCTGTCCCTTTTCATAAACAGAGACAAACACTGACTAATTGATAACATTAATCCCACTCAACGGCCCAAACGCCTGAACGCCACATCCCAAAATCAACCTCTTGCGCCACGACGGCTTGGTGACGATCGTCTTCCACGATGTATTCCCAACAGCGCGATCGGCGGCAATGACGTCGCGGATCTCGCGGAACTCGAGCTCGACGGTCTCGGCGGGCGCGTTACCGCGGATCCGCGTGAGCACGGCTTTGGCTTCCTCGTGGCGGTCCTTTTCCATCAGCCAGCGCGGGGATTCGTCGAGGAACCAGATCCCCGCGATCAGGATTAGGCCCGGGACGTTTTGGAAGGCGAGGGGGAAGCGCCCTATATGGGGGTTGTTTAGTATGGAGGGTGGGTTTGAGGATGAGTATTGGGGACGTACATGAGAACTCGGTCGTGTTGAACGCACACCCGTATCCCAACCACTGTGCAACGAGGAACCCCCAGCTAAGCATCCACTGCAACAGGCCCGAGAGTGTCGCACGCCACTTCGGCTCAGACAGCTCAGCCGCATACATGGGGATCGTAGATGTGAGCATTCCAACCGCGACACCAGCAATGAACCGTCCGATAATAATCATCTCCATGTTGACCGCGCCAGCCTGCAGAGCGCACCCGAGGACCGACACGACGGCACCCGCGAAAACAGTCTTCTTGCGCCCCGCCCAGTCAGCGCCGATCATGTTGACGATTGTGCCGAGGATGGCGCCGCCCTGGAAGGAGGACACGATTCCGCCGGTGACGGTGTCGCTGGGGTTGCCGAAGTAGGCTTTGAATGTTGGGAGGGAGATTGTGGAGGTGATGATGCCGCTGTCGTAGCCGAAGAGGAAGCCTATAGGTGATCCGGATTAGAGGGCCCGTGTATAGGTAGAAATGAGGACGAACCTCCAGTGGCTAGGAAGATGGCGGAGAATACAGTCTTGAGGGACAACATGATGACCGAGTTGGAGGCTGAAATGCGAGGTCACAGCGGGTAAGGGACAGCAAAAGCCAAGGAAGAAGAGGCATGTATTATATACCCCAGAAAACCCTGTCACAGGTCAAGACCAATAGCCTGACACTGACACGTCCAGCCAAATGCGGGGCCACACGGGGAGTGATACCCCGAGAGCAAATTACCACTTCACCTATCATCGCCAGCCTGGAGTGCCCCCTGACCGCGTGGTCAGACATCTCGGGACCAAAGGTGGAGGTGGACCGGGGAAGGGGACAGACAGTACAACGTTGTAGGGCTCGGCAAATGCTCGGGACTTCCGAAGCGAAGCAGTGCGACCCAGCGACCTGCACAGGAGCGGGTCTCGGTGGAAACACCGCCGATGGGCTGACGAGGTGGATCTGGCCATTTCTTACTTCAAGCTAGCATGGTCGGGTGAGCGCTGAAGTCGAGGTAAATCGCTCTTTTGTTCTGCCTCTGCCCCTCGCTTCCCTCCCAGTTCGTCTCTGCACCGCAAAAATGGAGGTCACTCGCTGCGGCATTCACGGCTTCCACGAGGCCATTGGTATTGATACCGATGAACTGCGCTTCTTTTGGCTCCTCGAAGCAAACGGATCAAGAGCAAAGCAGGCTGCGTATCGGGTGGTTGTGTCGTCCACCAAGGCCGACCTCGCGCAGCCCCCCGCAACCCCGCGATCCGACGGTTGGGACTCAGGACGAGTCGAGAGCGATGCGCAACGCAACGTCGCCTGCACAACTGAAGCTGGATTCAAATCGACGACATTCTACTACTGGCAGGTAACAGTGTGGGATCAGAACGGCAACGTCGCGAGAAGCGCCATCAATGAGTTCTACACCTCGTACACCCGGTCTTCGAGGCTCTTGCCTCCGTACAGCATGAACCAGACATACGTACGCCTCTCTTCTACTCCCTCTCAAACACAAGAGATGATTACGTGAGACTAACCATTTGGTAGATGCCACACACCTCCCTGATCTTCCGCACATGGTTCGAAAACGAGCCCGACCGGTGGAAAGCCGTCTGGATCGGCAACGGCTCCGACAAGCCCTTCTACCTGCGCAAAGCAATCACCCTCGCAGAAACCAAAACCAAGGCAGTCTCACGAGTAATCATCCTCGCATCGGGCCTCGGCCACTTCAACCTCTCCATCAACGGCTCCCCCGCCTCGCCACACGTCCTCGACCCAGGCTGGACAAACTACCACCGCACCGTGCAGTTCGTCGGCTACGACGTGACCGAGCACTGGAACTCGAACTCGAATTCCAAAGAGAAGGGGGAGAATGTAATCGGCGCGCATGTTGGGAATGGCTTTTACGCTGGCGACCAGGGCGATCGCTTCTTCTGGCCCATGTACGAGGATAACACGTATGTCCGGTACGGGAATGAGCTGTGCTTCTTCGCCGAGGTGCATGTGCACTATGAGGATGGGAGTCATGAGACTATCATATCTGATCCGAGCTGGAAGGTTCGGAAGAGCGCGACCACACTCGCGAACATCTATGCCTCCGAAGATCATGATCGGCGCCTCTACCCCGTTGGCTGGGATAGTCCCGGCTTCGACGAGAGCGATGGCTCCTGGACCGATGCGAAGCCGCTCACAGGCCCGAGGGGAAAGTTGAGATACCAGTCTCAGCCGCCTGTTGTTCTCCATAACACGTTTGAGCCCGTGCGGACGCAGAAGCTCCGGCCCGATGCAACCATGTTCGATCTCGGCCAGAACTCGAGTATCATGGTCAATATCTCAGTGACCGGCCCCGCAGGCTCGCAAATCATCATCCGCTACTCGGAAACAATCGACGACGATGGCTCCGTGTACATGCCCGACCCGCTCTTCAAGGAATTCGAGCACGGCGTCTACGCAAAGTTCATCCTCGCCGGCACAGGCCAACCAGAAACATGGACGCCCGACTTCTCATTCACCAGCGCGCGCTACATCCAAATCGAAGGCGCGTCGCTCGATCCCACCGACGCCCTCCCTACAATCACCTCCGTCTCCGCCCGCCACGTCTCCTCCGGCGCCCGCCACCTCGGCTCCCTGAAAACAGACAAGGACGACGTCAACGCCCTTATAAACGCCTGCTACTGGTCCTTCTCCTCGAACCTCTTCAGCTACCACACGGACTGCCCGCAGATCGAGAAATTCGGCTGGCTCGAGGTCACGTCGCTCCTCTTCCCGGCAACGCAATACATCCGCGACATGGAGTCCCTCTATACGAAGATCCTCGACGACATCATCGACACGCAGGAATCCAACGGTCTTGTCCCCACCATGGCGCCCGAGATCCGGTACATGTGCGGCCCGCTCCATGATACGATTACATGGGGGTGCGCGGTATGTTTCCTGCCGGAGATGATCAAACGGTATTACGGGAGCACGCAGGTGTTCGGCAAGATATACCAGCCGGCCGTGCGGTATATGGAGTATATGCGGACGAAGGAGCGGAGCGGGGGGCTGATTGAGCACGGGCTCGGCGACTGGGGACGGGACATCGCGTTTGGGAACCACCAGGCGAATATCGAGACGGCGGTTTATTACCGGTGTCTGAAGAATGTGGCGCTTATGGCAAGGGAACTTGGGTACGGGGACGATGAGAGGCGGTTTGAGGAGTGGGCGGCGCGGATTTATGAGGTGTATAATCGCCATCTCCTGGTTACCGATAGGAAGGCGTATCCCTATGCCTTCTATACATCCCTCGATACACCAGGCGTACACGACAGGACCATGGTCGCACAGGCAATGGCGCTGCAATTCGACCTCGTCCCCGCGGAACACCGCGCGGACGTGATAAAAGCCTTCCTAGCCGACTGCGCCGCCTCCAGCAACAAGATGCGCGCCGGCGAAATCGGCCTAAAGTACCTCTGGAACACACTCGGAGACACGGACGTCGACAGACCGGACATCGTCCTCGAAATGGCGCGGCAAGAGGAACACCCGAGCTACATGCGGTTCCTGCGCAGGGGCGAGACGACGCTCCTCGAGTTCTGGCAGGATGCGTGTCGGAGTAAGTGCCATGATATGCTGGGGACGATCTATGAGTGGTTTTACTCGGCTGTGTTGGGGGTGAAGCCGGTTGGTGATGCGTATCGGGCGTGGACGCTGCGGCCGCCCGTGAAGAGTGAGTTTGGGTTTGTGGAGGGGGGTGTTGAGTGTCCGTATGGGGATATCCAGGTGCGGTTTGAGAGGGGGGAGGACCAGAGGGTTCGCCTTGATGTGAGGGTTCCGACCTCGACGACTTGTACGTTGCAGTTGGTGGAGGGGTGGAGGGTTGTTGGGGGCTTCGATGGGGGGGAAGGCAAGGGAGGGGAAGTTGTCCTTGAGCAGGGAAGCTACAATTTGATTCTTGCAGAATAGTGTAGGGGCTTTTGAAAAATTGGATTGTGGATTTGTTCATGTCCAGTTTCCACTCGAAGTAAATAGGGGCGGCGACTCTGGAGATTGACCACCGAGACCCTCAACTAGGAAAAGATAGAATTCGCCTCGACCAAGATATGTGAAGCCTCTAGATTCAAGGCTGCCACTCAGCTACTGTTCGCAACCGAAACAAAGCAAGATATGGGAGGAGCGAGGTGGTTGACGTCTCCGCGCAGCATCGTCACCCTCGGCCGCACATTCTCAGCACTTGGTAAACCTGCATAAGATGTCTCTACACCAGATCTAGAACAACAAAACTGATTTACATACATGGCATCTTTCCATCTCAATTATCAAGCAGCATAATCAAATCAACAATACGACTCCCAAAAACGCCAATCCACCACTAGCCTGGATACACCCCCACCCCCACCACGCCGCAACGGAAAAATCAAACCTGATCAACATCAACCCTATATCCAACCTCAACCCCAATAACGGACCCGCGCGGATCAAACTTCCTCATCTCGCGATCCCCGCTCTCCCCCGAGGAAACCGAGCCAACCAGTACAGCCGGGCGATGCTTCTCGTTCGACCGCACACTCCCCCCCACTCGCCCTTCGACCCCGGGCGCGGGGTTCCAAGGAGCGAGCGCACGGACGAGCTGAATGCTTTGGAGAACGGCGAGTCGCGCAGTGCGCGGAAGAGCACGGGGAATGTGCACACGCACGCGACGATGATGCCGATGTTTATTTCGACGATTCTGGCGACGTATGGATGTTAGATCGGTAGTGGAAGGGTCAGTCAAGTAAAGAGAGGTCGGTTAACTCACGAGTAGATTGCAAGATCGGCCGAGACCCAGAATGCGTCGGGGTTATGGAGGTTTCTGCACGTGTGCACGAGACGCGCGACGCTGGCGCCGCAGGCACTACATATGAGAGAAAGCACACGTTAGA
This sequence comes from Aspergillus carlsbadensis, assembly GCA_025688815.1. Taxonomy (NCBI): domain Eukaryota; kingdom Fungi; phylum Ascomycota; class Eurotiomycetes; order Eurotiales; family Aspergillaceae; genus Aspergillus; species Aspergillus carlsbadensis. Next base: position 47,996 of record MU628221.1, on the reverse strand, counting down.
ATGGGTTGACTCGATGTACCACGCAAGGTGACGGGACGAACTCACCAAAGCCCACTAGCGAAGGTCAGGCACAGGCCGAACTTCCTCCGATTCGAGGTCTGCAGACTCAGGACGCGCGGGATCGGGAGGACCGCGATGTAAAAATCCGTGAAGACGTTCGCCGCGGAGATCCACAGGACCATTTCCTCGTGGGCGAACCTGCAGAAGGACGTGACGCCCGAGGTGAAGCGTACGCACTCGACGAGGTTTGCGATGGAGAGGGCCATGAAGGTTGATGAGAGGACGATGTTCATGATTATGCCGATCCAGATGAAGATTTTTTCGCGGTGGATGGGGAATAGGCGCCGGTAGAGGAAGAGGATGGAGAGTTTGGCGAAGCACACGGTGAAGAGGTAGGTGATGTTTGGGGAGAGGAGCTGTAGTTGATACTGTTAGACTATCGCGCGGGTCGTAATGAGGGAGGGAGGTGGGGGTTTGTGAGGGGCGTACGCGTATGTTTGTAGCACTCATGACGACTGTTACTGGGACATTCCAGGAATGTTTCCCCATGCCGAGGGATACAGCTGCGAGGGTCATAAGTTTGAATCGTAGATAGGGAGAGAGAGAGAGAGACGGTCAGGGGCTCGTCTCGAGGTGTCATACCGTTGAGGTACATCCCAATATTAGCAATGGAACCGCACTATGACTGTCAGAAGGATTCTACCACAAGTTCTGGCTGCACTTACGGCTGCAAGAATGCAGGTTGCTATAGATTGTCAGTCAAGAAGGCGCCAATGTAGACCTGGTATCACTTACTGTCTTCAATCCCCCACAACTTAAGGACCCGAGTGCGGACATAAACCCTTGCGAGAACCGCCGTCAACATTAACGGCAGAAATACCCCAGCGACGGCCATGATGGCCGTCTGCGCGGGCTCGCGTCCACCATTGAGATCCGACGTCTGCCCCGGCGGTGGCGGAAGGACCGGGAGTTGGTCCAGGTTGGGCGGAAGGGCATCCATGGGGAGGGCGTAAAACCAGAACCAGCGTTCCACAGTCATGGGAAATTATGAAGCAGAGATAGCTCGCTAGGGGGACAGTTATGAACTATGTATTTATCCCACCCTCTCCTCGTCTCTGGCCAGCCCCCTCAATGCATATACATCCAAGCGCTCGCCCAGATCGACGTACAACAAAGATATCCACCTTGAGGTACCCGTGCGCGACGTCGGCCAGCGCCATGGCTGACTTGGCTCTAAGACTGTATCGAGCAGTCATTGTCCCAGGACCCGGAAGCAGCTTTGACGTGGGGATCCTCAGGCTTTGTGCAACTGGCGCGCGTGCACTGCATCGGGGGCCGCCCAAACCCTAATTTTCTTTGTTCCTGGACCGAGAAGCCGCCTGCTCTGATTGGATGTCTATTGAGGATTTCGTCAATAGAATTTTAGTTGCGTCTCTCTGGATAGACTCAAACGGCTCCATAGACTCGATCTCTTTTCCTGGATATTATTGGCAAAGGTAGGCGAAGTTGTTGCACCCCTGCCAATAGTGCCCCTTGGTTACACATTCTCATTCTTACCTGGCCGATTGGGTTGCTGCCAATGGACTCAGCCAAAGGGATTCATTTTCTGGATGCCGTCGGTTTCTAAGTTCCGATCTATTCGAGTCAGTGGAAGCTACGGACATGTTCGAATGAATAGATATGCTATAGCGTCACCAAACCTGCAATGACGTGATAGGAAGACTGGTCCTGCTTTGGACCTGAACCTGTCCCAGAGGATTGAAACATCAGTCAGGAACCACATTTATGAGTCTTTATGCGCAGATCTTTCAACAATCATGATGCTCCTCGACGTGGATCAAGCTGCCGTCGTGAGGGGACAAGCAAGGGTGCTCCGGGGTCTCGTGAGGCAAATGACCCACTGCCGCTGGAGGGGCCAGTCCGTCCCCCGGGCATTGGTTGTTGGTATTGCATAGGAAGGCTGCGCATGACTAGTCTGCTCATGGATAGACCTGATGCATCAATGGAGCTAGGGCAGGTTTGGGGCTACGACAAACTAATGATAGCAAGGGTAGTGAACGCATACCACGGGGCCTTCTTTCACCTTCAGTGCTGCAAGTGAATCACTTCCATGTTGGCTCGCATACCATTCCATGTTCTGGTTACTCCGTATATCGTGGGCCCATAATCTGGCCGTGAGATGCTGTCGGCTCAGCCTCATTCCGAAGACCGGACCCCACGCGGCTTCGCATCGGCATCTATAATTAGCTCTCGGACGTATAACATCTCCTTTGGGTCGCTTAAATATAATGGTGAATATACCAGGTTTTCAAGTCCTTTTGCAGATTCCAAACGCACGCCTGGATTCTATTTCTGGTCACAGCGGACGGATGATAAGCTAATGCTAAAGTACTCAGCCCCAGAAGCCTAAGGTCGATTCTCCAATCCAAAGGGACGCGCCTTAGGGCCGTGCGACTGTACCACCACTTTTCCTATCTATTCTTAGCGCTCGTTTCCTGGATATGAGTCCTCGACCCACTCCGTCGAAAGCTCCATCCTATTCTCAGTCGGAGCAGTCCCCACGGCAGTCACACGGTGCGAATCTATCCACTCCGTTCGGAAGAGATTAACATAGACCGGGAAAGTAAGCACCAGGACATATCCTGTCATGCCATAGGGATCGCCATGGCAGTCTGTGCGTCTTTGTTTGATCAGCAGTGACCCCGGACTTGCATTGAATGCAGTAAGTGACAAAAAGATGGAAAAGAACTTAGCATTCCCCATCACAAAAGGAAACGAAGCCCCGCCAGTATGTAATCACCGCAACAAGGAGGCTCCCGCCGCGCGCGGGCTTCGTATGCCTTCCCAGTCCCCTCATACTGATCAAGAAGATCGTCGCCAAGGAATAACTGTCAAAGACAAACACTAGAATCAACATGGCCACACTCGTTGATCACGATGCAAATGATCGAAAAGACCGCACATGGTCAAGTGGGCAAGAAGCATACTTATCGCAGCTTGGAAGCGGGGATGACCAGTAGACCGCCGGCGATGAACTGGAGGCAATGACAAGGCCGAGGCGAGCGGTTGAGTCATGGTTGGAGATTTTGGATTCCTGAGCGTGCATGCCGGCATCTGCATTATGTTATTAGTAGCGTGATCTGTGGGATCTGTGTAATCTGTGTCTGTTAGTATCGCTAACTGTGATTTCAAGCAGTGGGACGAAAAGGAATGGGACAAAGAGGAGGCCAACGGGCCCTGCAGCTCCGATATACACCCATTGCACGTTCTTGAGGCCCTGGTCGTCATGGACTATTCCACAAAAGGGCTATTGGTACTACTCGAATGCATATCGTGGACACTGAAGCTAAAATGATCAAGGACATACATACACCAGTATGAGGAAAGAACACACGACTCACTGACAATGGAGCTGGAAACCATACAACACCTCGAATAGCCTACGCCAGGTTAAGCCGCATCTAAGAGTACTTGGTAGGACCACAGGTAGCAAGCAACGGATTAGCCTCTGTTTCCAGAGTTGACAGTCCAGCACCGCACCGTTTGTAAACCTCAAACCACAGAAGCCCCCAAACGGCTTTTTAATCCCAGAAGGCCAAAACATGAGGTATTCAACAGCCAGCACGGCCAGACCAATCCCGAAAGTGAGTCGGAAGCCGAAGTGCCGCAGACTCGGTCAGGACATAATGATAAGGAAGAGGAAGTAGGCGCCAAAGTAAGAGGCGACCAGACCTTTGCAGGATGTTCAGGGTCGTTTGGAAGTGCGAGTTGAGGACGTCGAGGAGACGTATGCAAAGCCCCAGAGAAAGAATCGAGGTCCTACCTGGAATGCTCAGTAACAGTGAGCTAGGCAGCGTTGGTGACAGTGTCGTTGGCGACAGTAAGTCGACCCTTCTTGAAGATACCCATGATCGCGTATGTTAATGTCAACGGACGCTGCAACAAAGGCACACATGAGAGCAACGCAAATGTCGTACATGCATCTTATACTCCGTACTAGTCGTTATTCGGGCGTATTCCACCCGACCAACATCAAGCTGCACGGGGTATCTGACCCGGTCTGGACGCCACCGGAACCTCGCAGCAAGGCCCTCATGCATGTGTAGAGGTTCTCCAGGAAATCTCCGCAGTCCACTACAGCAATCTAAAGACGGGGGCGCCATCAGCCGTTACCTCTCCCCGCTGCTTGGTCGTATTCGTAAGGACTTCTACAACAGGCAAAGGGCCAAGGAAGGAGGCGATCCGAGCACCAATCACAACAACCCTATTTCCAGGCCTTGGAACACATGACTGCGTCAGCAATGCTCGTGTCATCCTTGCTCGGGGTAGCTGATGCCGGTTGTTGGATCTACGGGGTCTCAGCCTCGGGCTTGCAGTGGGAGTGGGCTGCCCAGGCCCCGGGGCCGGGGCCCGGGGTAGCCATGCACCTGCCTTTTTGGGTCCGTAACAACCCGCGCTTACCCTGCCAGGTTTAAAGACGGATTCGTTGGGGTTTACCAAGCAAGGATTGGTTACAGTCCTTGCTCGGATTTGCATACCATCGACCCCATGATGGCCTCCTCTATACGAAGTACGAACACTCGCTTGTGGATTCCGTCTTATCCGTGACTCAGGCTCCCTGTGGAGCATGATTATTGGCCACTCGCAGACTAACCACTCCGCTACTGGCCTACGCAAGGAGAGCCTGGGTATAAGGTCGACACTAGGGGCCAGAGCTCCCCAGTGTCAGTGTCCTACTATCTGGGAGCTTCTGCTTTGGTGTCCGAACCCTCTCAACGTGCGCTGGAAAGGTTCTCGCTGTGCCATTATCCCGAACCTCGACCTCAACAGGCAAATCTCCGGGCGTGTAGCGCAAGGGCTTGATACCTCAGCTCTAGTCGCGGCGGCTGTCATGAGCATTGATGTCTCTAGACGAAAAGACCATTGAGAGGAAGAGTTAACTGGCATTGCCCCGCACGCATCGCGTCAATGCCATCCGACAAGAAAATTTGGAGCACGTAGCGCATGCGGGCACTATGTGACTGGCGCATTGCGGGGTCCCCAGTCAGATTCAGGGGGTTCCCCGAGGTCATCGACTACAATGCACCCTATATAGTCCCATTTCCGCTTCAATGGTCGCACTCGGAGGAGGTTTATTCGCTCAACATCTTTTACTATGCTCAGCATCATGCAGAAGCTATCACTCTTCTTGCCTTTCTGTCTGGGAGGCCTACCAGTCTCACTCGCACTGGGCAGTAGCACCTTGCATACATTTGCTGACCCCCCTGCTGACGTGCGTCCACGTTTTCGATATTGGTTACCTGACGCGAGTGTCGATAATGATGTCGTTGCGAGAGATATCAGGTACACATCTGACATTGGAGCTGGAGGTGTAGAGCTGGTCCCATTCTTCGAGTACGGAGGGTCTCTCAACCCCAACCCACCAGTTGACTGGTCCACATACAATTTCGGGACCGCACCATTTGTGAACCTTTTCAAGACCGCCCTAGAGGCTCATGCCGAACACGGCCTCGTTATGGACTTTGCACTCGGGCCAAACCAGGGTCAGGGCGTGCCTGCGGAGCCGGACAATGAAGGGTTACAGTGGGATATGGTACGTCGGTCTTTTCTTCGGGGTACTAGCCTTTAATTGTGCGTAAAGGTTCCCTCTACAACTGCCGCCCCCCCGAGTGGCCGATATAATGGAAAGATCCCCGGCTGGGGTTCGGGCAATCTTGTCGCCCTGGTCACTGCGCGCGTCGAGTCAAATGAGACAATTACCTTCGAAACAATCGGTCTTGCTGGACTTCCCGTCCCAGTTACCTACGACAGGTTTATACTCGACCACAAAACATTAACTGAACAGATAAGCCGGGTTGATAAGCACGGGAATGTGAGCCTACATCTGCCGAATGCACCTTCAGGGACACACTACCGCTTGTTCGCCTTCTATGAACGTTTAGCTGGCGAGAGGAATCTTAGGTTCCCGTTCACTCGGAATGACAGCATCTTCGACAGCGGCTCTTACACAGTTGATCACTTTGATGCCCGAGGTGCTGCGGTCGTCAAGGGCTTTTGGCAAGATCACATCTTGACTGATGAGGTAGCCGCTCTGCTGTCCAGGGCCGGGAATTACGGTACATCATTCTAAGCTGCCCATACTCCGTCCCTGCTAACCATGTGTACAGCCTGGGAGGACAGTCTGGAAATGCACTTTAATGTAACGTGGTCGCGCTCTCTGCCCGAACGGTTTCAGCGGTTACACGGATATAGCGTCAAGCCCTATCTTCCCCTCTTGACGTTTAGACAAAATACAATTGTCATGCAAAAGGATCAACCAGGAACTTTTGAGTGCGTACTGGACACCGAGGACGAAGGCTTGAGCTTTGTCAACGACTTTCGTGCCACGCTGGTTGCTGGATACATGGAATACCTCACTGCCCTCGCCGACTGGGCTCATCGCCTTGGAGTGAAGTTCTCTGCCCAACCAGCATACGGCTCGGTCATGGACATGCTATCTGTGATCCCTTCCCTGGATGCCCCAGAATGCGAGAGCCTTTCCTTCCGCGACAACATCGACATGTACCGCGCATTCTCCGGCCCCGCACGCCTATCAGGAAAGCGAATCGTTTCCAACGAGATGGGCGCAGTCCAGGGCTCAGCCTACAATTACCACCTCCCCTCACTACTCTTCTCAGTCAATCGGGCGTTTATCGGTGGTGTCAACCAGATGGTCCTGCATGGCCAGGCTTACTCGGGACCTTGTCCAAACACCACATGGCCCGGGCATACACCCTTCAACTATCTGTTCTCGGATCTGTTTTCCCCACGATTGCCCGCTTGGGATCACGGGTTGAGGCAGACCATTGACTATATCGCTAGAGGCCAGTCCGTGCTGCAGAGCAGTGTTCCAAAGGCGGATGTGGTGATTTATCACAAGGAGTCGGCGACAAGCATTGGATCTATCTATCAAGGGGAGGACTTGCTACAGGAAGGTTCGTCATCTCATGTCTTGATATATGTCGCGACTTTCGACCTAACCAATCTCCTGGATTATAGGCTGGTCGTGGAATTATCTATCGGCGGACAATCTCGCCCTTGAAGAAGGCAGAGTACGGAATGGAGTCCTCGCGCCCGACGGCCCAGCCTGGAAGGCATTCATCGTCGAGAACACACAGAACCTCACTCTCGACGCCGTTGAAGCTCTAGCTCGTTTTGCGCGCGGAGGTCTGCCAGTGATCTTCAGCGGGGGCACCCCGGGTTACTATCCCACCGGCCGTAACCCGCAAAAGCCCAAGTACGACCGGGATTTGGCCCACCTACTGCGCTTGCGGAATGTACACAGGGTAGCTGCGGGCTCCGTTGCACGCAAGCTTAGAGAACTTGGTCTGCGGCCCAGAGTTGAGGTCAAGACAAACGGCACTTGCTATACTACGTGGGGCGAGGTGGATGAGTACAGTTACGCGATTGTCTATTCCGATCTGGTTGCATCAACAGGAAGTATTACTGTCGATAGCACAGAACCCCCGTTCATCCTCAACCCATGGACAGGTGACGTTTCACCTGTGCTCGTATATACGCAGAGTCATTCGAGGACCACAATTCCCATCAACCTCGCCGGAAACCAGACGCTCTTCTTTGCGTTTTCCAATAAGCTTGCCAACGATCATAATCTTCCTGACTATCATGTGCAAGATGCCCCGCCATATGTTCTCGGTACCAAAGCCACCGAGGAAAATCGGATCGCCCTCCATGTTGCTCGTTCCGAAAGCATATCACACGCCGTTCTTAGCACTGGCAAGAAAGTCCCTCTTGATACTTCGTGCGTCTCTGGACCATTGCAGCTGTCTATTTGGACCTTAACCGCGGAGAACTGGGAGGCGCCAGAGGATTTATATGACAGCCAGCGTACAGTGAAATACAACACAACCCATGAACTCACCACTCCGACATCCTGGACCGAAATACCAGAACTGACAAACACATCCGGAGTGGGCTACTACAACACAACATTCACCTGGCCGCCAACACTAGAGCACAACGCCCCGACGACCCGGTGCTGTCCCTCTGACCTCGACCTCGGGGCATACATCTCCTTCTCCCGCGTCATCGATACAATCACCGTCTACATCAACGAGCAGCAAATCCCACCGCTCGATCTAACAAACCCCGTGGCAGATATCGGTCCCTACCTCCGACGTGGTGAGAATACTATTCGGGTCACTGTGCCGACGACGCTTTGGAACTACTTGCGGACTATCTTTGGCGATCTTGTCACGGCTGGTGCGCCGGCACGAGGCTTTGGTGGGCCTTCGCTGGCGGGTGAGGCTGGGTTGGTGGGGAGCGTGACGTTGACGCCATATAGGACTGTTGTTGTCTAGTGTGGGAGTTGTCTAGTGTGGGATTCAAAGTGTGACAAATGATAGGGGTCGAATTGAAGCGGATGCATTGCAGGTCATCTAGACTGACGTTGTGCCTGGTTATTGGTCCTGATGTCCTCTCCAGTATAGACAATCCTCGGTCCAGTTGGTGATATCGCAGGGCAGCGTTATCCCAGATAGTTCTAGGACAGGAGAGTTAGTATTCTTTGCATTCACCCGAGTCCATATTCCAGGCTTACGATATACTTCTGAATAGGGTCATTCATCCGACTACAATTTCCGTAAAAGGGTCCGGACATTAATTGCTCCCCTTGAACAACAGGAATTAAGCTATCATGGCCATGGCTTCCAGGTGAGACGATACAGTGGCGACTGATAGCCAATATAATATATCTACTTTGATGCCCACTATCATGCAATCAGAATGCCTTGCCATTTCCGAAGCTAGTGGTGAAGACAATGTTTCAGTCTCTCGCAACAGAAGAAAAAAACTCAACTGCCTTGCGTCCAGTCCAACCCAGGTGTAAAAGTACCAAACTAGACAACTGAAAAGTGGACGCTCTCCCCCTAACCTTAACGCTACTACATCCTGCCTCCGTATCGGTAGACCATTAAGCATATAAGAAAGCTCAATCCGTATGCACCGTCGCCTTGGGAAGCAAACACCACGTCACGCCCGTAGCCCCAAGCAGCCCAACAAGCATGGGCTGCAAAACAGCCACTCCGACGCGCGACGCAACGATCCCTGTAATCGCCGGAAAGAGCGAGCCGCCAACTTGGCCGAGGACGAAGATGAAGGCTATTTTTGTTAGCAGTGCTATGCTTGTAGCGGAGGGAGAGTTCGGGGAGCCAGGGACTAGTTGCACGTACCTAGTGCCGATGATCGTATATCTACGGTGAGCATTTTGAATGCGACGGAGATGCCCTAGTACAGTTAGTCATGTGGTCTTGACACAGGGAAGAGGGGATGGGTGACTACTTACGGTCGCGAGAAAGGGTCCGGAGAAGAAGCCGAAAAGGCTGATCGCTACCGCAGCGGTAATGATATTTGGCACACTGCTTGTGCGTTAGACCGTAGACCGGACTTTCACGCAGCTAAATGGGTGGTTTGTGATCAGGGCATAGAGAAGGGAGGGACATACAGCCAAAATACCAGCTCCAGAGCGAGACAAAGCAGCACATAGAGCAAGATCATCCGTCGCTCCCCGAGCCGATGCGTGGGTTCAGCAAGTATCAAGCGGCCCAACAGCCCACCTCCCTAAAGACCTGCGGCCACGTACCCCATATTATCCGGATCACCGTCGCGGACCTGGATCAGGTATTCGACCGTCCAGCCTAGCAGAAGTCAGCGTCAGGCCTCAGCAGATACTGGATAAGAGCAGGTGAAGCTTACCACTAGCCGTGATAACCGCACCGAGGAAGAAGAAGAAGTACAAGCTCAGCACCCAGACACCAGGCAGCGCGAGGGTCTTTTGCATTTCCCTCAAGGCATTCTGCATGTTGGACTGCTGACCTTCCACCTCGAGAGTTTCAGGACGATGCTTGAACCGGAGAGTATCGTAGAATGCGTATAGGACGAGTACCAAATTGAGCAAACCAAGTCCTAACGGCACAAGGTAGAACAGATTCCACCCGCTGGATGAAGCCACCGCAGTCGCAACAAATGGACCGACGAGGCATCCGGCCATGTACATCGCATGGATGAACGCCAACCATCGGTGGCCGGCTTTGATGGATGCGACGAATGTGTTTGCGTGCGTGTCCTGGTATCCCTGCCCGAGACTCGCGAAGACAAACGTCACTGCGAATAGGGGGAGTGGCGGGACCCATGCTCTCAGGACTTGAGCGAGTACCTCGAAGGCGGCGCCAAGGGCGAGAAAGATACCGAGCTCGAGGTATTGCGCCAGCTAGCTGTTGGTTAGGGCAGTGACGAACCAGCCGCAGAAGGTAGCAGCATACCTAAGTGATTGTCAGTACGTGAGAAGGTATGGATTGAGGTCAACATACACAATCGCAATCTTATCCTCCTTGATCCCATAGCTCTCTCGAATATGCGGAATGAGCGGCCCCAAACTGCCATCATTGATGCCCGCCACGAAGAACGCAAAGCCTGCACTGATAAGTTTGAGGATCAGTCTCTGCGGCGGTGGCGCCTCGGTCTCGATGGTCATCGACTCCATTGGAATGCACTGGTCGAGGAACGTGGACGTACCTGAGAAGCCGCGACGCGCAAGCTTATAACATGCCGTCTGTATTTGCCAAGGGTAGTCTGGTGTCTGGGACGATTCCTCCGTGCCTGATCTGGTGGTATAGACTGCGTATGGATAGTGAGGGCGTCATCTCCTGTCACGCGGAAGGCTTGCTCGCCGCATCCGGTGGTACTTTGCACGGCTGCTCTCCCGTAGTTTCCCCGAGATGTCAAGAGACAGTTTAGCCGCGGCTATACCGGACCACTGGGCGTGCTTGGAAAGCTTGGACGCTGACCATCCAGACAGGACTGACGATCAACGTGCCTGCGGGGACCAGCGACCGGGAGAACTTCGGCAGACCTCGGCCACTGACGACAGCGGCGGAGAACGGACCGGAATCCGACGGAGCCAACCCTGGAAGAGGGGAGATGCCCTGCGAGGGGCTGCGGTCCCTTTGGCTGTATCAGGCAGTTGGGCCAGCGCCCGAACCATCACGCGGGGGACACAGAGACCCACCGCTGCGAAACCTGCGAATTGCATCATGGCTGGTCGGCCCGGGATCCCTGGCTCGACGACTCTTAAATCTGGACTTGGCTGCTCGGGGTGATACTCAATCACTTGCAGAGCGCCCTTGCTTCTTAGCTTCCTGATTTCATCTCTGATCTTCAGTATTACAGTTGATTGTCGTCATGGCAAAGCAGTTTGACTGGACGGCCACGCAGCCCGGTCGGTGGGAGAGAGATGTCGACGAGATTGAAGAATTCTACACCTCGCTCGCCAAGTTCTTCGCAGGGACCGGGCGAGTCTTCTTCGCGATGACGGGGTTTATCTCCCTCACTGTTCCTGTGCTGCCAGGCTCGTCTCTACGCGAAACAGAGGCAAAGGTCGAAAAGGCGCTGGCGACGGCGTGGGTTCGTCTGCGATATGACCATCCAACCATTGCATCCAGAGTTCAGTACAATGCGGCCGAATCCAAGTATCAGAAGATTTACGAGACTTTCAGCGACACGAATTCCCAGGATAGCTGGGTGAAGGAGACTTTCCGCGTCGTGGAAGAGAGGGTGTCAGGGCTGGACTGGTGCAACTCAGACCCTCTAGTGCCGGATCTGCCTACACTCTTCCTCGTCAAGCCCCCATCCACCGACAAGGGCGTCTTCCGCGCAGACCTGGTCCTCCGCTCACATCACGACATCATCGACGGAATGGGCACACTCCTCCTCTTCAACAACCTCTTCACCCACGCCGCGCAAGCCTACGAGGACCCCAAGGGCGCAACACCCGTCTTCGGCGACGAGTGGAAGAACCTCAGCCCGCCACTGCGCGTAGCAGCCGGTCTCGCCGCAACCCTCGAGCCAGAGCTGGAAAGCACCATGAAAGGCGTCCTCGAGTACAACGCCGCAATCTCCAAGGGCGTCGAGGTGGCCAGCCCCCCATTCAACAAGGCAAACCCCATCCCCGGAAAGCACCAACGCGTCGCCGTCACATTATCCGCGGAAACAACCGCAAAACTGCAAACCAAATGCCGCAGCCTGGGGCTAAGCGTCACACACGCCTACCACGCCGCCATCGCCCTCGCCGTGCGCGACCTCCAGGAGCGCAAAGACACCGAGCGCTCCGTCCGGTATATCAGCTACTGCCTGATCAACGAGCGACACCACTGCAACGCTCCGTACGGAACAAGCGCGCACCCGGCCTCCGTCTACCACTCCGTCTCGGGCCGCGGCCTCTCCGTCGACCTGGCCGTCCCAGCAACGGGCTCCACCCTGGCAAAAACCAGTAAGGACGAATTCCTGCCAATCGCACAGTACATGCGCGACTACTACATCGCAATCCGCAACAACACCGACCACATCAAGCTCGTCCCCGCGTACTGGGCGATGAAGATCCTCCCGCGGCCGAAGGATGACCCGCCCGCGATCCCGCCGCGGAATGAGGCGCCGTCCGCGTCGATTTCGAGCATGGGCGTGCTGGATAATGTCATTCGGCATCGGTATGGGGGCTTTAGTGTCGATAGTCCGTGGGTTACGGGCGAGGAGCTGGGCTCTGGGCTCGGGTTGTTCCTTGATACGTGGAAGGGGAGACTTACGTTGAGTGCGGCGTATAATGATGCGTGGCATGGGAAGGAGGAGGTTTTGGGGGTTTTGGCGATGTGTAATGATATTGTTCTTGGGGCGCTGGGGGTCGAGTGAGAGTGAGTATGTTAAGCAGTATACAGCTGTAGAGCAGCATTTTACGTGCAGCAGATTCACTGTTCATTCTACCTGTACGTAAAGACTACATTCGAAGCTAGACAGATACATAGAACTAGTGATACTAAGACCCACTCGAGTATCAATCCCTTACTCCACACAGGGTCCTCCGCATCGCCAAAGCAGAGATCGGCGACGATGCGGGGGCTCAGCAGTAGTGTATATGTATATGCGCGCCGACAAATTTCAAATCTGCAATCTGCAGTGGCTCCAAGCTCCATCCCGATTGAACCGAGACAACGCATCCTTCCTAGACCTCCAGCGGGATCGTCCGTCGTCCGTCATCCCTGTACTAACTCGTGACCAGCGGAAACCACGTATAAAAAGCCCTCCCTTCCTCTCCAATCAGTCCTCTTATTGCTACAACGCCCAGTGCACTTTCTTTCCTGCCATTCAAGCGGCCACGACACCACTATGATCCGTCCACTCCACCGCTTCCTCCTCCTCCCCCCTCTAACCCTCTCAACCGCAATCACAGCCCCCCAAGAATCCACCTACGACTACATAATAATCGGCGGCGGCACCGCAGGCCTAACCGTCGCAACCCGGCTATCAGAGAACCCCTCGCTCTCAATCCTCGTGATCGAATCTAGCGATTCTCAACTCGAGAACCCTGATGTCACAGACATCTCCCGCCTCGCATATACATACGATAGTCCCCTCGATTGGGCGTATGCAACGACGGAGCAGGGGTTTGGGGGGAGACGGCAGGTTATGAGGGCTGGGAGGGCGCTGGGTGGGACGAGTGCGATGAATGGTTTGTTTTCTTTCATGCGATGAATAGAGTAATCGCCGAGGTGGGGATGGCGGGTGGGCTAGGATGAAGCTAATGTACTGATCTTTGTGGTTAATAGGAGCAGCCTACGCGCGCGCAGAACGGATCCAACTCGACGCCCTGCACGACCTCAGCAATACGCAGAACTGGTCCTGGTCTTGGCCGTTCACGTGGGAGGGGATGCTCCCCTACTATAAAAAGAGCGAGACGGTCCGCGCGCCGAATGCGTCACAGATCGCCGCTGGAGCATCCGTTGTTCCCGAGTTCCATGGAGACAGTGGGCCTGTGCAGGTTGGTTTCCTGGATATGGGACAAGGCACGACGAACGGCAACGACAACGACAATGATAGTGATAGTGATAGTGATATTGATGGCGAGGTTAATTTCACTACAACTCTGAACCGCACCCTTGCCACCTTGGGTGTCCCCTGGAATCGAGATCTGAACTCTGGTTCCATGCGTGGATTTGCACTGCATCCGTATACTATTGATAGCGATGGGGTGCGGAGTGATGCGGCCGCAGCGTATTATCGGGATATCTCTGACCGCAGAAACCTGCACGTCTGGGTTAATGCCTCTGCCACGAAGATCCTATGGAAGGATTCCGCAGGTGAACCTGGTAACTCGCATGTTGCGGATGGTGTCGAGGTTCTTGACCACGGTAACCGGAGTATCTGCGCCTCATCGGGTCCACGCGCGCCGCGAGGTGGTTCTCGCGGCTGGGGCGATGCGCTCATCTGGTATCCTCGAGTTATCTGGTGTTGGGAATCCAAGGTATGCCATCTTCACGCCCTTTGACCCTTCCATAGGTATAAGAGACTGGGATATGCTAATGCGCACCCACAGCATCTTGGAAAAGCAGGAAATCCCCCCTCTCATCCCCCTCCGCTCCGTCGGCGAAAACCTCCAAGACCAACTCAACACATCGATCGTCTTCACAACCAAACGCAAGATAACTGGAACGCGCTCCGTGGCATTCATCACCGCAAGCGACCTCTTCGGCCCAGAAACGAACTCCATATCCAAGGGCCTCCTGACCGCAATCCCCGCGTACGCCGAAACAATCGCAACCAATTCCAATGGCGCTATCACAGCGGAATCCCTGATAACCCGCTTCGAATCCCAGCATGACCTCATCTTCAAGCATAACGTCCCAATCGGCGAATACGTGTTTATATTGGATAACCCCACCCAGGTGCATGTGGGATACTGGGGCCTGCTCCCGTTCTCGAGGGGGAGCGTGCATGTTTCGAGTGGGGATCCAGCGGCGCCACCTACCCTAGATCCTGGGTTTGGGATGCTGGAGTGGGATGTGCAGGTGCAGATTGCCATGTTGAGATTCCTGAGAAAGGTTCTGCTGGAGGGAGAGCTGGGTGAGATCTTCGAGAACGAAGTTATTCCCGGTCTAGACCGTGTCCCGGAGCACGCGGGCGATGAGGTTTGGATGGATTGGATCGGTGAACAGTGTGAGTACCATTCTATTCCCATCACGGATATCATGATGTCTAGCCTACCAACGACCAACTGATATATCTTTCCCTTTTCCAGTTCTAGATACACCAAACTACCACGCCGTGGGAAGTACATCGATGCTCCCCACCGAAATGGGCGGCGTCATCGACGACCGGTTCACCGTGTACGGGACGAGAAATGTTCGCGTCGTGGATGCTTCGATCTTCCCTATCCAGCTGTGCGGGCATCCGACGGCGAATATCTATGCGTTTGCGGAGCGCGCTGCTAATGTTATTAAGGAGGATGCTGTGGCGTTTGAGCGGGGGGATATTGGGGGGCTGGATGTTCTGGCCTAAGATGGGAAGCCTGGTGGTAAGGCAAGGTGTGGTCAGGTTCAGGGGTTGCATAATTGCCGCTTAGTACGCTGCGCTGTGTGTACTGATTCTGGAATTGTATGAAGACGACGTAAACGAACTCCGAACCGCTGGTCACGGAGGGTCTAGTGTGCTTTCCCACTGTCGAATGCAGTAATAGGACAAGTCAGATAGGAAAACGAGGGGCTGAGAGATAAATCCTTTATGGTCATTTAGCTTGGCAGTCTGTTCTCCACTATTTAACATATTTAACGCATCAGATCGTCCTTGCAGATATTACGGAACACTCCATGCGCGACTCAGGTCCTTCCATATCTTCCACTGTCACGCCTATTCCTCCCTCTTCTTCTGCCTGGGCAACAGACACCAAGCCCCCATCATCCCTCCGTAAAGCCCGACGCAAATCGGATGCAGCACCCAAGTCCCCTTCTTCTGCGCAACCAATCCGGTAACCAGCGGCGCAACTGCACCCCCGGAGCTCCCAGCGCCACTGACAAAGCCCAAGCTCGTCAATTGCAGATTCGCATCCAATACTCGGCAAAACACCGCCATGGCACATGGGTACACGGGTCCCAAGAGCAATCCAATGATTGCAACGGCGACGGCATTCCCCACGATACTCGGCACGAACCAGACGACGAGCTGGAAGGCGAGACTACCCAACACAAAGGCGGCGACGCAGATCCGCTCACCGAGTCGGAAGGCAATCGGCGAGATGACCAGGCGGCCAACAGTAATTCCGCCCCAGAAACCAGCGGTTACGTAGCCGACGGAGGAGAGGTCGCCGTGGCGCGTTGTGACGAGGAAACTGATTACCCAGCCGGAGATGCTGACTTCGGCGCCTTGGTAGGCGAAGATGAAGAGGGCGCCTAGGATTGTGACGGGGCTCTTTAGAGCCAGTTTGAGAAGAGTCCGCTTCGAGGGCTCGGATGGCTCTGGTGTGGCTGGAGTGCCGGTCTCGAGGGAGATGATCTCCGGAACCTGAGGGCGTGCCCGTGGGGTCTCGTAGTTCCAGAAAGCCCATCCAGCGAAAGAGGCGTTGATCGCGACGATGGCGATCGCAACAGCATAGAATCGCGACCAGACTACACCGCTAGATGCAATCGCTGTCCCGATCAAAGGCCCAACTGTACCACCCAATCCGTAGCTGCCATGCAAGAACCCCAGAGCCGTAGTCCCATTGCCGTAATTCGCACAAAATACATTGTTAAATGCGAGGTCCATCCCCTCGCCCAGACCAATGAGCAAGAAAGACAGAACAATAAGCGGGTACGGGGGCGTGCAGATGATAATCACGTATCCAGCGCCCATGAGCGCTTCAGCGAGGATATACGCTCTGCCACGGCCGAGGCGCTGCTCAACAAGATCTGTAAGGGGCGCTGCGGCGATGAAGCCGACTGCATTCGTGACGAAGATAAGTGAAACAATGGCGTAGCTGATTGAGTAGTGCGTTTCCATGTATGGAATCAGGGCTCCTGGGACACTGTCGTTCAGCCCGTTCCCGAAGCCCATCATGCAGGTGCTTAGCAGGCGCAGCTTCTGGATGCGAGTAGTGGGCGTTGTTCGTGACTCCACGGGTCTCGCTGTCGGTGGCGGGGTGCTGGCGAGGGTCGCTGTTGGTGGAGTGACTTGGACATCGTCGCGTATTTGCTGCTTGAGAGTAGGGGCAGGAGGGTCCGGCTCCGACACAATCGAGATGGCACCCAGAGCGTGTGCCATGGTGAGTGCTGGTTGAGGGTGCAGGAGTGTGGGTGGCAGCTGCACATCGTCGAGTTGGAGAACGAGGGGAAGTCTTGCTTAGTGAGGCAGGAGCCCCCACTGTCAGCCAGTGGTCGCTCCTGCCGAATTCGAAACGGAGTCCTGACCGTACGTGGTGGTCAGCTGGAATGGGCCAGGCCTGCTCTTGCAGAAGATCAGCCCTAGAAGCCATATATGGATGGTCTACTTATAGTTGGAACTAGTAGTAGCACCGGCTTTAGTCCCATTAATCCCATTAAGCTCATTGCATCACTCAATCCTCCGCTCTACAATGCTTGATCCAGTGGCGACGAGAGCTCCTTCACCCCCGCGGCGACCAACATCTCCACAATCTCCTGGTCGCCCTCGCCCTTTGCCTGGCTCAAAGCAGCTCTCCCCTCCCGATCCAATACAATGATCTTCGGATGCGCCAGCAACGCCTTGACGACGCCTCTGCGTCCCCGCCCAACCGCGCGCAGGAGCGCCGTATCTCCGTTCTTCGACTGAATGTTGACATCAATCCTCTCATTCGCGAGCAGCGCCTCAATATGGCACAGTCGTGCATTGCCCACAGCCAGCATCAAGGGCGTCCTCCCAATGCCGTCCTGGCAGTTCACATCGACCTCGTCCCTCTGCAGGAAGTACTCGAGCGCTTCGCTCGCGTTGATGGCGGCGAGGTGCATGGGCCGTGTGCCGGTCCCGGTGACGTGGTTGGCGTCGACCCGCGGATCCTCGAGCAGGATCTTGATGATCGACGCGGAATTCGCATGCGCTGCCCAGCAGAGCGGCGTGTAACCTCGGGCATTCGCTGGTGAGGGGTCTGCGCCGCGGGTGATCAGGTGGTACGCCATCTTCGCCAGTCCATTGCGCGCGGCTAGAGAGAGGGCCGTCTGGCCGGAGTCATCTGTAGCCTCTATTTCGGCGCCATGGTCCAGTAACAGGTCGACGATCCCCGCGTGGCTTTCCTCCACCGCGTGGAAGAGGGCCCGTCGACCGTAGACCTCCAGTTGGACATCGGTCTTGGGCGACGCTAGGAGCGCGCGCACACTCTGCTCATACCCTTCCTTGCACGCCATCATCAGAGCCGTCACCGCCAATCCAGCAATGAGGTTCGGGTCGACTCGGTCGTCCGCCAGCAGAGTCTCTACAACGTCGGCGTGGTTCCGGGACGCTGCAACAAACAACGGCGTCTTGTTATCGATGCACGCGCTGTTGGGGTCTACGCCCTCCTGGCAAAGGAGAGCCTGTACAATTCGGAGATGCCCGCCTCGACAAGCCCACCACAACGGAGACAGGCGAGACGAATCTGTCATCGCCGGATCGATGCCGTCGACAGCCAGCAGCCTCTCAACAACAGCCGAGTGGCCATGCTGCGCGGCTTCGCTGAGTGCTGTGCCATCACGCCCAGCGCGCGTGTTCACCTCGACATTGTTGGCGAGCAAGAAGTCGACAATCTCGACATGGCCCGCCCGGCTGGCCAGATGGAGCGGCGTCGCCCCGCCGTATCGCGTATGCGGCGCCTCGAGCACCGCGCCCCCGTGTTCATACGCGTATGCTACCGTCTCGAGGTTCCCCGTCTCGGCTGCGACGTGCACGGCGCTGGAATTATCGTACGCTGCGTTCCATCGGTACAGCTCTTGCCTTCCGAGGGAATACAGACGCCGGTTTGCGCGGATGAACGCGTAGATTTCTCGTTCCTTGTACAGGTGTTTGCTGATTATCTCCAGGAGCAGTTCGTTGGGCAGCCCAAGAAGCGACATGTCGCGATCGAATCGTATGAGGAGGGGGAGAGCGGGGGCTTCAGGTCGTGTTCAGCTGTGTTTGTGTCCAGAGACTCCGCAGGGATTAGTCATGCTGAAAAAGGTCGCTTATTGGTCTGTTTGAGCCATCTTGAGGCTGGGCTGCCGTGAGTACTTATAGGTAGGTACAGTTCAGTACAGTTCCAAGGTTCTCTTTAAGACGTAGCAACGTATCATGAGCTGAATCACTTTTCATCATTCATCCATATCATAACTTCTAGCTATATTGGACTTTGCTCAGTCCATCCACCAGTATCATGTCCATGCAACACACACATCAATAGTACAATGGTACGCGTACACGTCTCACAAACCAACCACCCCAGCTTCCCCTGCCTGTCTCCAACCTCTCCCCATAAGTTCCCCTGCAAGAGCCTTCAAATCCCCCTCAAACCCCCTCAGGCCTCGACGGACGCGGCGGATACGGCGGCGGCGACCCCCTCCTCCCCGCTTGAACCATCCCATCCATCTCCTTCCCCAGCCCACTATCCGCATCACTCTCACTATCAGTACTATCCTTCCTCCTCCTCCACCCAGCCACAGACCCCGGCCTCCAGACAAGACCAACCCTCAACCCCCTCCTCGCCTTGCGCCTTCTCCAGCACAAAACCCCGACGAAGACGCCCAGCGCAACGGCGACGATCACCCCGACCGCAATAACAACCTTCTGCCACGTGTTGAGCCCCGGTTTCGAGTAGTGGCTGTATGTGTAGGTGGAGTCGAAGTCCGAGCAGTAGACGTTCGGGAGGGATTGCGCGTCGCCGGGGATGGTTATGGAGGCGCAGTCGATGCTCGTGTCCGAGTAGACGGTTAGCGTGAAGGGTTTGTGGAGGTGTGTGAGGTTTAGGCTGTGGATGTGGTTAGCTTTGCTTTTGTTTTTGGGTTGGTTGGGTGTGGATTGGATGGGCTTTTAGACCGGAGGGGTGGTTGTGGATGGGGTGGGACTAACCTTTCCATCGACCCTTGGAACTCGAGGTTCTGCGCGTGGATGACGGGGAGGGCTATGCGTGCGCTTTCGCTTGTGTATACGGTGAAGTTCTCCGGGTAGGTTGTCATGTTTGGGAGGTTCAAGCTGGTCAAAGAGTCAGTTCATGTTATCAAGTATGCACGTATATGATGAGCATATGCAGCAGCGTCGGGGGCACGTACCTAAGCAACGGACCCTTGAAGTTCGCGCTCGGCGTCACATTGACGAGGCTGGGGAAGCTGATGTTCAGCGGTACATTCTCGAGGTGCAAGTTTAGGCCCTGGACTACGTCCTGTTGGCCATCAATGCTGCTTCGAGATTCGAGGTTGCTGGTGCTGGCGGTATTGGTGGTATTTGTCAAGCTCGTGGAGTTTGTGGAGTTTGTCATGTTCGTCGCGTTTCCTGCAGTTGGAAATACCATCGGCAACATCCCGACGGCCGTGAGGTTTGGCGCGAAGATTCTGCACGCGACACCCATTAGATGAACAGGCTCTCTCTAGCTTTAGAGTAAGATTGGGTTGAGGCTCACCTTGACACCGTCCCCTTGATATCGAACACTCCAGCAGACTCGAGCGCAGGGAACGAGAGGTCCATTGTGGTTTCCGCAACACGGTAATCTATATCGCAGTCCGGGACATTGCAGATGGAGATTGTTTTGTTGACGCTTCGCAGGGATGGGAAGTCAAGACTATACCATGTCAGTTGCATTGCCAGCAATAATTGAGATCAAATGGACAAGGCTATGTATATGAGCAGCTTACCGTGTAAGATTCCCCACAAGATCCACCCCCCTCACACTCTCCAACGCACCAAACCCAACCCTCGCCCCCTCAACCCAAAGCTTCCCCGAGAGATTCCCCGGAATGGTCTTCAACTTCGGCATCGACACCCTCCTTACCTTCCCCAGCGTGCCCAGCTGAATGGAATTCGACACCTCGACCAGATCCGGCAGCTCAATGGCCGTCAGCCGCGAGTCCCCGCCATCACCCTCGACGAGGATCCCGTCGACCTTGATGGTGGTCACATTGGGGAGAACGAATTCACCATCGAAACTGCTCTGGATCCGCAGCTGCCCGTAGAGTGTCGTGCATCCGTTGTCGAGGAGGGTGTAGAGGTCCGATTGCGAGGCGATGGGGATCGAGAGGGAGTTGCTGTTTGAGCAGGCCGGGGGGAATTCTTGGGCGGTTGTTTCTAGATAGAGTGTTAGGGATGGATTCCAAGTTGCTATAGTAGTGGGTCAATCAATGTATTGAGGCTGTTGCGTACCTGAGATGCTGATCCCCATAGCGAGGGCCGCGAAGCCGACGAGGTGACGCGCCATTTTCTCACAGCGTCGAACAATCGTTTAGCGTCCTAGAAACAAAGGCTGGATAAACAAATACCACAATCATCCAAGAAGGTCAAGTCAATTGAGCACAGATATAGTGTATCCCAAAACGCGTTTGCCTAAACCCAACCAACCCCGTCGGTTGCTACGGGTTTGTTTACATATCTCCAGCTCGAACCGCTCAAGCGCTGTTTCCTCAGGGAATCGAACCAACCACCCGGCCTAGCGTAGTATGTAGCGCGAAGTCAAGCAAGCAGGGACGCCATGGAACAGGATCGCAGCTCCGACTGGCAGATGCCTGATAAAACGGGTCTTCGCTGTCCGATTCCATTGGTTGCTGGGTGGGTTTGGGGGCCAAATGCCTGGAAGCCAGGCTCCACGCCGAAAGGGTCGGAAGGGTCTTCGGGTGCGTCGGTGCGAGGGTCTTTTTTCCCTTGTGAAGCGGCTTAGCCTTGCTTGGCTTGCCATTGGCCAATGGTCCACCTGGATGGAGCTCGAGTGGTTAGGCAGAATCGTTTGCGAGTGGAGATGGTGATTGTTGTGAGGGCCATGCCAGGTGGCAGCGATGTTGCCATGTCGCGATCCTGTCATCCTGTCGTCCTGGAAGAAGCCGGTTTGGACTTCTTGCTCTGAGCTCTCAAATCCATTCAAGACTCAAGTCACGACATTGAAGGATCGATCGATGACTTTTCGAAGATGTTACCGGATAATGCTGATCATTGTTCATGTCCCCAGATATAAATTGGAGCCCCCACCCCCAATGCTGATCACAGATCCCTTGAAAATCGCAAGGATAAAAATAAAGCTAGCAAAAACATCAACGACATTGTCATTTAGGCGACTCGTAATTTATGCCATCTCTATCCTCCGCTCGGATGAACCACATCAGCAAATAACCCGTGATGCCATTTCTAGACGCGTACCTCGAGGGAGGAAAACCACAGCGCTGCAGGAGTGGAATGGATATCATATTTCAACTTAGATGACACTACCTCGTCGCAATGAGCCCAGAATTTTCACTTCTTCCCAGCACGGTCCTACGGCGCGGAATTCATCTTTGACATCACATCATTCCAGTTATCCAACGGCGCATCCTTCTCCACGACGCTCCAAATGTCATCAATCTTTCGCGCAATCTCTTCATCCAACGGACCCTTTTCGACGAATTCCAGAATCTCCTTTGTCTGCTTCGTATCCTGCGGACCGATGAGGATCTTGTCGCCGTTCTCGCCGCGGAGTGCCGAGTTGTGCACGACCCAGCGATATGCTAGCTCGGCGTTGGGGATTCCACTCTCCTTGGAGATGGCGTTCCACTGGCGAAGGCCCTCGACGATTGCCGGTCTGTTGTACAAGGCGTGGTAGACTCTCCCGACGAAATTGGTGGGATCCCAGCGGCCTGTTCCCTTCGGTTCATTCTCGAATTGCTCGGCTTCTTTCGCCAGAAAGCCGCCTGCGATCGGCGAGTAGGCATAGAATGCGATGCCGTACTTTCGAAGTATAGGGAAGAGCTCCTTCTCTGGACGACGGGCCACAGCGGAGTAGTTGCCTTGGTACACGGAAGGCGCGACCCAGTTGTTTTCTTTCGCGATGCGCACCATTTCCTCGATTTCGTGGCCAAAGGCATTCGAGACTCCAAAACGCTTGATCTTCCCCTGCTCGTATAGGGTGTTGATGGCGTCGAGTTGGATCTCGAAGGGGACGCGACGGTCTGGAGCGTGGAGGTTATAGACGTCGAACTGGCATGGCATCTCTTTAGCGTGGCTCATCCTCCTGCAGGAGTTTCTCATAAACCGACCCGGTCAGCTTTCAGCCTCTTCAAGCTCGCCTCGGCGCTTGCGATGATCGCCTCCTTTGTCGACGGCACTCGCATGGCCGCGCCGGACCACTTCGAGTCGATCTCAAATGTCTTTGCAATGCCAATCTCCGCCATCACATCCTCGTGCGGGCCATGGATGGACGCCGAATCGATGTTCCTGACGCCTGCTGCATTGAGAATGGACGCGGCTTCCCTCATCCCGTCATACCCCCCGAAGCTATTTTCCGTCAGGAAGGCGTTCGCCCCCATGACCAGTCCGACGGTGGGTGACATTTTGATACACTGTAACTAAAGGCTCACTGAAGTTGACTGAGAGTGGGCGCTTCTAGGCTGGTGATACAGTGCTGCGAACAGCGGAATCGCTCACCGAGAAGCTGCCCCTCCCGACTATATACAGGGCTCCTGGTGCGGCTGAGGCTTGGTAATCAGATCCTCTTCCCAAGGGAAGCAAGATGCGCTCAGCTCTTGGCCCGCGGCGCTTCCATGGCGGGGTCGCAGCTGAGGGGCGCAGGGCGGATCTGACTGGCTCGTGGGCGAGTTGAAGACTTGAAGCGCCCGCAAGCGTCCGCTAGTCCCGGGGAAGCGCACCCTTCAGCTGGCTGCTGGCCTGAGCTGGCTGACCCCCCGGGGTCAGCAGTGCCCAATCTTCTCCGCATACTAACTCCGTCAAACTAACCCTCAGCATGATCCAACTGGTCTGACCCCATCAAGTTCCTTCTACTTTTCAGCCACCCTGTCGGACAACGCAATATCCGCCGGCATAGCAAGAAGCATGTCCCGCGCATACTGAGCCGCCGCCGCTGCTGCATACGGAATCCAGATATCATTCTTATGCGAATCGGCATAGTCGGAGATTCCCCGAATCACGAGGCAGGGGAATCGCGTGTTCATGAGCCCTGCGGCTTCCATCTCGCAGCAAACTACCCCATGTTTCTCGATCAGTGTCTCTCGGGTCTTTGCATCCTTGATTACCGAGTTTCCGGACGCGATGGTGCCGTAGAAGACATGCGGTGTCGTGCTATCCCGGAGAATACTTCTCTGTACTGTCTGCTCCCTGTCGCACGTCTCGCAGGTGGCACCTCCGACATGTGGGTAGGAGGCTGCATAGAGTTGATCCAGCTCAGCCCCTGGATACGCGATTTGAAGTTGTCCTGTTATAGAGGAGCCGTGGGGGGCCATATAGTTAAGCACGTGCAACAGCTTTTCCGGGGGTGTTTTCACACAGCCCGTGGCGATGAACCCATCGTTGGTGAACTTTCCCATGTCGTACTGGACGACGCCTGTGCCCACCACCACGTCGCCCAGGCGGACATCATTCTTCGCACTCGACAGGCCACCGCCAATCCCCACCATCAGCCCGATCTCTATCATGGGAAACCGGTTTATCATCCGCGTCGCAACCACAGCTGCGATGTTGTTCCCGTACTGCCCTTTTGGCAGGCAGGTTAGCACGACGTTAAGGTTCCCAATTTGCCCTAAGATGTATAGGTTGCAGTCCATGCCGTGACCAAAGCCTCGAGCATGCACTCGGTCAAGCATCCTTCGCGCCGTGCTGAGTTCAACTTGCAGGGCGCAAATCCATCCCACTGTGTAATCACCAGGGTCTACGGGGGCAGAGCCCACCTCTGCCTCGGCAGTCAGGTAAAATGCGTCTATTTGGCCCTCAAAATTCTTCACTGCGCGTCGCAGTGCCGCTAATGCTCTCGGATTTGAGAGTGTTTCATCGGGCTGAGAAGCTTCATCTCCTCCGGCAGCGGCTGCTTGAGATTCCTCGGCAGACAGCCCAGAGGGCTCACGACAACGTCGTTTACCATCGTCGCTGAGAGGGGTCCCAGCGTCCACGGGGCGTTTCCCTTTTGCAATGGTGCTGGTGGCTGAATCACCCGAGGTAGAACCGTATCCAACACTGATCCCGCTGTCGATCGCCGGACTATGTGAAGCGGTCGAGGTCGAGGACAAGGGTACACCCAGCGAAGAACTTGGGTCGCAGAACGGAGCGCCATCGAAGATAATGGCGCCGTGAGGCTCGAGCCCGGTAGGGCTCACAATCCTACCAGCTGACTTCCGGGTCTCCTCCTCAGATACCATCACTTGGGCATAATTGCATCGGTCCCCCGGCTCGTGTCGAGACTCGGCACATCTTTCGAAAATCTTGTCCGGCATGTGCCAGTATATGCTGTCGACAATTCGCCATGGAGACCCGAGGTTGTTACCCTTCTTTCGCATGATAGCAGCAATATCCTCCACCCGGACAGCTAGGTAGTCCTTCCCGGATGGTGCGGTGGTCCATGAGCTGCAGATGTTCACATTGCAGCGCGGCATGAGTAGGTCGCCAAATCCCCTGCCAAATAGGATGGGCGCGTTTATACTTTGGGTAAAGCCAAACCAGCGAGGGGATTTGCCAGGCGGTTCGATCATGCGGGCACTGAAGTGGTCCGTATCCCCCGCCAAGTCCATAAAGTCGAAGCCCTCCAGCTGTGCCTGTGGCAATCGCCCGGCGACCATCCCCGCCTCCCGAAGGAATTTGGTGCGCAGTTGATGGGCAAACACCTTTTCAAGGAGATGGTAGATCTCCTCAACCCGGTCTTGGAACGTCTCACCAATGGCTCGATAGAGTCTCTGAAGCAAATTTTGGGGAGAGTTGAGGACAGCAATCGAGGCAGAACATCCGGCCGTATTGAGCGGAGCTTCCTGCAGCTCTTCGGGCCCAAAGACAAACTCGCCCATTACATCTTCGGCTGAACTGAAGACCATGGAGGCGCGGAGCAGGTGTAGAAGAGCAGTTGCTCCATCAATAAGCCAGGCTCGACTGTCGCCCACGTCATACAGAACAACATATTGCTTGGCCACCCACTGTAGACGGCGGAGGTACTCACCCAGATCCGAACCGAAGGCCATGTCCTTTGTTCCTACAGCAGGGACATCGAGATGGGCGATGGCAGTGCCTCGGGATATGGTCGCACCCGCCAAACCACATCCTTCATCAACCTTTGTCAAACCAGACCACTCGATGTCGTACTCGGCGATGGGTGAGCCTACAGGATGTTAGGGCTGCTACGAGAAGCACACAGCGGCCATACCTGCGAGGGTCGCTACCGTGGAGCACCAGCCAACAACGTGGCGAAACGGATTGAGGTTGCATTCGACAAGCCCAGGGTACAGACCCGGGGTGGCCGCGATTTGGGGATCCACGTACGAGATGTGCCGTCCGTCATCGTTGCTGACCAGGTGCCACACCACGGTCTCCGCATCCGCCTTGGTTGGGACGAGGATCGAAGAGTGGCCCTTGATATAGACCTTGCGGTCAAATTCAGTCACCCACCGCGAGGGAGTGAGACGCCCAAGGACATTCAGCGGGATCTCCAGCCCCATGCTCTTGGAATGTCGCCGTCGGATTGGGAAGCCCTGGACAACGACCGCGTTCTTGAATAACTTGTGCCAACACTCTCCATTGACGAATTGGCGTAGTGTAGGCCACTCGCTGATTTCAAATCTAATTCGGAACGATTTCAAACCCGAAAGGCTGTCGACTTTTCTAAGAACTGGCCGACAATATGCGAGTCTGTCGTCGATCGGGGATGACCTCAGGGCGGCTCCAAGCCAGCACAGCTGCTGTCCGATCCTGACTATCGATTCTCGGAGGCCCCGGGCGCTCACCGTGAGCGTCAAGTCGTTGATGGAACCGGAAAGCCTGATCTCACCATTCTGCTCTCCGATCTCCAAGGGGAAAGCCTGCCCTTTCTCATCGAAGTGCTTCATCAATAACTTCACCAGAGTTAGGACGCAACCTCCGCCTGACGGCCATGTCTGTTGCATGTACTGTGCGCAGCCTAGCGCCTGTGCCTCTATAGAACTGCCGGTCAATGTAATGACTCGATCTATGATATCCTCGCCGTGGCCCGAATATACCTGCTTTCCGAGAAATACCCTCAGGTCCCAGTCAAGTATAAATGTTACCTCATACAAGGCCGGCTCCCCGTATTCATTCCCACTCGATGAATGAGATGTCCAGCGTCTTCTGGCAAATTGATCAATCCCGATCTCTACTTCGTGCATGGCTCCCCCAGTCGTGGTGTTGAGGACAAAGACTCTCCGAAGGCGTCCCACAAGCCACCAGTACGAGGGGAACATCTCGATCAGATTCGCGCAGGTCATATTCGTTGGTTTCCCTGTGATCGCATTCCTTATGATTCTCGTCAGGTTTGTGCTCGAGCTTTCTCGAAATTCCGCATCCAGTTCCGCCTTTTCACTAATCTCACAAACTGCACTGACAATATCACTGCAACACTCATCAGTACCTTAGTCAATCCCGTTCCTCAGTACATAGCCAAGGCACATACTTTTTCCTTTGCCAAGTTGCATCTGCGATTGCTTTGCAGGCGTCAGTTCCATTGCAACTAACCTTGTCCACAAAGTCCACGAGAGCATCTGGCAGTTCCAACAGGAAGGTCCTCATGGTCTGATGGTCAAACGTGTCCGGCACGACTTTTCCCACGAGCGCTGTTGCAAATGTGAGGACAAAATTCGAGCTATAGAGATTTTCATAGAGGATATCACTGTAATCAAGGTCGAGGACCGTTTGTGGTGTGGATTCATCTTCTGATCCGGCCGCGTAGATGTACGGAATACCGACACGTGTATCGCTTTCACGGACGCTGCCAGGTTGTGTCATTTGCGATTGCGATTGCCTTCCACTGGCATCATCGTCTCCGCCATCTTTGCAGTGGCGAAGCAGGCAACCAGACCATTCTGTCCAGCTGGACACTGGCGCACTGCAGATACAACATTCGGGAGGAGGGCTCTGCTGTGTCCTGCAGCATGCAATATCCGTGTTGAATAACGGACTCGCACCCCCATGGACCCATTGCCAATGACTCCGTAATTCTCCCTCTGTGCTCCCCACCCAGTCTCGGTGTGGGCAGCTGAACCCGTACTTGTGATGGTGCTCCTCGAACACGTGGCTTTCGAGGTGGTCGCTTCTGTCGAAAGGTTTCCTGTCCGTTTCAGGACAAAGCAAACACGTAAAGGTCGTTTTGCGCTCATGTCTGTTCCGTATGCGCCTGTTCCGCAGGCCTCTGTACGGCTTGGAAGGTTCGGACGACTCCGAGAAACCCCCGGCCAGCATGGCTGGAGATGGCTCAGACTGGGCCGCGGTGCGCGGACTTGAGAATTATTCTGCTCTCAAAGCGAGCACTGCCTCGTTACCCTGTTTCTCCTTCAGATCTGTCGAGAGTCTCTCGTCAGAATCCTGCGACGGACTAAATTAGGAAAAGCCGTCGTTCAACCCGGGCCGATATAGCGTCTAGAAGCAGTATCGCCTCGCAGATCTCCGGACAATTCTCGTGGCCGAATTAGAGGGAAACCGGTGCGTTAGGGCGCAGGGTTTGGAAGATGAAAAAGAGAAAAGAGAGGGAAACGGTGGGGATGATAAAGGAGTCGGGCAGCGAGGCTGGCAAGGCTGCCACCGGGGCTGAGTTGGTGGCTCATCTGACTGCGCATCCCAGCGAACCAATGGTCACTTGGCGATGGGCCTGGCCCAGGTCCATGAAACACAATGTTACACAGGGTTGAAATTATTGCAAAGGTTGCTATCAACACGAAGAGTTGGAAGTCTTGGGCTGGAAGCCGTCGGATGGCCTCGCAACACGAAGGAGCGCTCACCAGCCCTTCTGGAACGGATCCACGCCCTTCCTCAGCTCGAACCTGTCACACTCTTCCAGCTTGCGTCGCCTTTTTACAACTGCTTCTACCTCGTCGAACCACACCGCTGGCACGGCAATATCTAATCTTTTCCATCTCCTACTCGCTGCCAGCTCCTCCCACGGCCCGACCCACCGTTCCTCGTCCTCGTCCTTCCATTCCCGTTCTTCGCCCTCAAGCCGTTGCCTCGGATTTGGCAGGCCTGCGATCGCCACGGAGAGCTCTTTCAGGCCCGACAGTCGCCGGCCGAGAATGTTGAAGAACCCGCGGTAGAAATCTTGGAACTCCTCGTGCATCTTAGGCGGCACGATTGCTTTACACGCTCGATACACGTCTATCTCAACACGCAACGAGGTGATCGCTTCGAGATGTGCGGACGGCAAGATTCTGTTTAGTCGGTGAAGCTGATCAATCCCATGGCTGAACACGAAAGTGTTTGTGCTGTATAAGATGGGTAAAGATTCGTAATACCTATCTGCAAGTCAGTAAGACGACCCGGGCCTATCAAGAGGCGTCGTACTTACCCCAGCTTGCAGCACCTCAGCCAATTCACTGCAGCAACATAATACTCAAACCCCTGCTTGACCCACGCGACAGACCCGTGTCGAAGCATCGACTCCTCAGCCGCCGCAGTCTCGGCGCAGACAAAGGTCTTGTTCGCCTGGCAGTTGTCTGCATCGTCGCACACACGATGCCACCATCCCCATCGCCCGCGCTTCGTTGATGTACCTTGAAAGTCAAAATCCATATGGATGCGCCGATCGCCAAAGGCGAAGATGTAGATCATGTCTCGGATTTCGGGAGGTAATTTCGTGAAAAACGGGCTTTCTTCCTGTGAATCGAGGTCTGTATCTGTCCTGATATCATTGTTGAGCGTGGTGAATAGAGCGGCGTGGTCTTCAGCGAGCACTGGGAGTTGGCTCGCGGAAAAGCGAGAGCTCTTGACTTTGCAACTCTCGGGCCGGATACCAGGAGAGCCCAAGACAGCACGGTGCCAAGAAGGAATCTGCGCATGTGGTATGTCTCTGTCCGATGTCGGTGATGTCCTGGAGCTGGTCGAGTTTCCTCGTCGTATAATCCGGGGTTGTTCCCCCGGTGGGGAAACCGATGAGCTCCTGGTGGAGCCTCGACGAAACATGCGCTGGAATAAGTCGGAGCCCACCATTTTGCGTCGCTGGCTGGATTCATGCTACAGCTGGGGAGATGGAGGAGGCGTTATAACCTGCGGTGAGGGGTCGACCGGGCAATCCGCGCAGCCCCTGATTGGCCCGTTGCACCCTCGCCCGTGTTTCAAGTCTTCATTGTCCACAAACTCTGAAGCACTAATCGCTCTAAGTATAGAAGCTTCTATCAGATTACTTTCTGACCGCTTGTATCCCCGCCGATCAGTGCCATGCTGCCATGCATGATAAGCATGAACTGCCACGTGGTCCTATCAGTAACACAGGAAAAAATCAATGCGCCTACAACTTCACCCCTGAGCAGCACGCCGAGGCCTCTGGGTGCAGCGTCGATTTGTTGAACGCCTGTGTCGATGGTGGAACATCCAGTGCTGGATTCTTCGTAAAGAACCCATCCGGCTTCAACATGACGCTGACTCGCTCAACAGGCATGACGGGGAAATCTTCGACCCGCGGGTTGTGCGTAAGACCAAAGGCTATCGACCGTTAGTTATCAATAGACAGGGGTACCCTCCCAAGGGCTGAAAGAACAATGAACCATGTGGAAAGATGGGCGAGACTTACTATGCCAGAGGACAACATCCTCGTTCTCCACATTCTCATTCCTTGCAACCCACTTCTCAACCCCAACACTCTCCTTGCTCTGATTCGTAAACTCCCCACCAGCAAACAGCTCATCATCCCGGTATTTGGTCACCCAGATCGGCTTTGTCGCAAACACAGCGCGCTTATGACCAAACGATCTGGGCGAAGCGAGCAGCATCTGAGCCGGCGAGGCCATGAGCTTGTACGCGACCGGCTTGTAGGTTATCGGGTTGATATGCGCATCATTCCTGATTTTAAACACGCGATTCCTCTCAACGCTCGTACCCGCCGTGCCACTGGTCTTGAGAACCGTTTCCTCCGTGGTATACCCAACAAGATACGGATTCTTCTCATCCTCCGGCAGGGGCACACTATCCTGGTAAAACACCGTATTCCTCTGCCCATCAATCGCCGGATCCATGCGGAACGAAAACATATGCTGATGAAACGGCGCCATAACCCCGGGTCCAACATTCGTGCCCCACGGCACCGTCGTCCCAAACGCCTCATTATCAAACGGAACCGTACTCAGAATCCCCGTCGCCCGCACCTCAAGCTCAATATTCGCCGCCTGGTCGAAGATAAACGCGAAAATATACTCGTAGTTACTGACCGTGCAGATCATCTGCACGACGAGCTGTCTGTTCCGCACGACGGTTGCAGCGCCTGAGCGGTAGTTTGTGTGTTTGTGCTGTAGCCCGTTGTCTTGTTCGTGCAGGCAGATTACGTTCTGCAGGTGCACTGGGTTGCCTTTGCTGTCGCAGCGGTAGCCGTCGAAGTATTTGATGTGGCCGAGGCAGTCGCAGCCGAGGGAGAGTTGGTTCGCCGTTATGCCGAAGCCGACGTCGCCGACGTCGAAGGCTTGTTTGCGGTGGAAGGGGGCGCGGGGGTCTGGATTTTATTTTGTCAGCCAGTGCTTGTGCTCGTTCTCCACATCTCCAAAGCAAGCAAATAGAGAAGAGAGGCAATTAGAGGCGCCGGCTACTCACCACCATAAGGAACCGTCATCTCGGAAACCGACAACCGATAAAACACACTCCGCCCGTCATACGTCAAATTATGAATCACAAGCCCCTCGCGACTATTGAACCCAACGCGGAACCGCCACTTCTGCCAGGCCACCTCGTTCCCCCGGACATCAAACGACGGACCCTGCGGCTGCTGCACGATATACGGCTTCAGATCGCTCCGCAATGACTCAGTGAGCAGATCGTGCGCGTACTGGATCGTCTCAACGGGCTTCCAGGGCTGCGTCGTCGATTCAACTGCTCCATCCACCGTGCTGGGCAGGTAGTCCATCCGAACGAGCTGCTGGGTGATTCCATCGAAGACGGGCGAGAATTTGCAGGGGACGGAGTAGTGGTTGTTCTGCGGGTGGTCCGTTGCCACGATGTACATGTAGCATTGGAACAGGCGGCGCGTCTCGGCAGGGTCGTCTGTGCCGTAGATCCAGGGGTCGTTGCAGACGGTTACGCCCTGCGGGAGTTGGAGTTTGGCGATCTCGGCTTGGACGGCGGGGTGCGAGATGCAGAGGGCTTCGATGGCGAGGAGCTCGTCTGTGTCGACGGGGCCCTGCGGTAGTCAATAAGAAACGTTTCAGCGCCCTGGCCGTGTGTGGTAAACGCACCTGAATCTCCTTCGGCAACTCTTTGACATAAACCACACTCTTCGCATCGGCATTCAGCAGCCCCTTGAAGAACGCGCCCGAATCCAAGCGGTGGAAGAGGACCTGCAGCAACCGCGTCGGCTTCGCAGGTAAAGGCTTCCCTAACCGCTCTGCCTCAATATAGGGAAGAACCTCCGCCTTGATAGGCTCGAAGATATCGATCTTCTTGTATCGCAGCGATACACCCGGGAAGGCGGCCTGGAGGATTTTGGTGGCGAGGGTGATCTCGCTGGGGGTGATGGGGTCAAAGGGGTGGAGGGATGTCATTTTGAGATTATTTGAGTTGAAGATATGAACTTGAGGTTGGAATCGAGGAGAGGGTTGACGGTCGTCTTATACCCATCGTCTGCCCCTCACTTACGTTGCATACTCGGCGAGGTTGTTGGAGGTGATAGGGTCGAGCAGCGAGTTGATTGGGCCGGCGAGAGTTTTGCTCCTTTGGGTTAGACTGATCTTGACCGCTCCACAAGTCTTATCAACGAGATCAGGGTGGGGTGGGGAGATCTTTGGTCCCGAGGTCCCGATGGCGGTAGATTTGCCTGATGTGTGCTAGACCTGATTCTCAAAAGGCAGGTCGATGCTACCAAATGAGTCTCAGGCTGGGTCACAGACGGCTATTACATATACCGTATTGAACGCCAGTTTCTGTAGGGTTAGGCCCCCAAAGAGGCTTAGCGGTAATCCCCATACGGGCCGTACGAGACCCAGTCGAGACCGTCGCCGCAGCCTGAGGCATTCACTCGCCCTGCGGAGTAGTCGGAAGCTCCCGACTCTTTGTCGACAAATTCGATATCCAAACGAGAGATAACGGCTTTAGAGGCCTGGCAATCTATGCATCTACCCTCTTCGCAAGTTCTCCCACTCCCGTCTTCGTCTCAACATGCTCCCTCTTCATCTCCCTCTGCTTGACAAACACCCCCGCCAAAACCGCAACTCCAGCAGTCGCGGTGTAAAAGATGAACATATTCCTCACGCTCCAGGCAAACGCATCTCTCACTGCGATCTTCTGTGCTTCCTCACTAAGAACCTTGACGACGTCGACATTCGCCGCAGCACTATCCCCGGCCAACCTATTCAAGATGTCTTGATGAAGACCAGCCGCAGCCAAGCTAGGCCTTCTCCTATCCATTCCATCAGAGAAAACCACACCACCCAGCACAATCGAAAAACTCGTCGCGAGGTTCCTCGCAAGACCCAATGTCGCCGTCGCAGACGCCGTGTCCGCCGCACGACTTACCGAAGACTGGATTGCGAGCACGGGCGTCTGGAAGAGCATCGCGGTCCCGATCCCACCAACGATCTGGAACGCGATGATCGTTCCGAGGCTCGTTTCCCGGTCTAGGTTGATGAAAAGACCCGTTCCCAGCGCCATCAGGACAGTTCCGACCCATGTTATCTCCCTGTATCGGCCGATCCGGTGGATCAGGATTCCCGTTAGGATGTCTGTCGCGGCCTCTGTGACCATCATGGGGAGGATGAGGAGTCCGCTTCGCAGTGGACTCGCTTGTTTCACGCTTTGGAAGTAGAGG
This sequence comes from Aspergillus carlsbadensis, assembly GCA_025688815.1. NCBI lineage: Eukaryota > Fungi > Ascomycota > Eurotiomycetes > Eurotiales > Aspergillaceae > Aspergillus > Aspergillus carlsbadensis. Next base: position 14,290 of record MU628221.1, on the reverse strand, counting down.
GGGAGGTAGTACTCTGTTCCGAAGGAGACCATGCTGTGCGCGAAGGCGAGGATGAACGCTGCATTTGTTGCGCCGGTTTGGAAAAGACCCATCGGGATGAGCGGGTACCGCGCGACTTTCTTCTCCGTCACGATGAAGACTCCGATCATCACGACGCCGAAGACGATCAGGCAGATGACTTTCGGACTCGACCAGGGGAACACCGTGCCTCCAAACTCCATCCCAAGCAGGAGGAGCAGCGTAAGACCGACGATCGCGAGTGTTCCCAACCAGTCTATCGCAACTACCCCATCCCTCAGCTTCGTCCGCGGGTTATGCACGTCGAGGCACGTCAACAGTGGAACCAGCGCAGCCCCGCAAACAGGCAAATTAATCCAAAAGCACCACCGCCAACTCACCCTCTCCGTCAACCCACCCCCAATCAGCGGCCCCGTTGATCCTGCAACCGCCCACATCAGTCCCAGCAACCCAAACCACAGCGCCCGCCGCCGTACACTAAATAAATCCGAGATGGTAATGTACACCATCTGGATGAGTCCTCCGCCACTCGCGCCCTGCAGTGCCCGAGCGGCAATGAGCATCCGCATGCTAGTACTCAGTGCGGCGAGGATACTCGCGGCCGCGAAGCCCGTCACGGAGGCTAAGAGCGCGGGCTTCCGGCCGAAGATGTCGCTGATGCGCGCCCAGATGGGGCCGGCGGCTGCGATGGCGAGCAGGTAGGCGCTCCCGATCCAGGTGTAGCCGGAGGCGGAGTGTAGAGCGGCGGAGATTGTGGGGATGGAGGTTGCGATGATGGTTTGGTCGAGGGCGGTTATGAAGAGGACGAGCTGGGATTGTTAGTCTGGTTTTCTGGGCCGGGAAAGGGGAGGGGAGGAGAGGGGAGGTACGTAGAGCGCAGCCATTATAGCGGCGATGCGGCGCTTTGAGCGTGCGGGTTGTGGTGAGTCTTCAGCTGGTGGTGTCTCGAGATCGAGTTGTTCGATTGCGGCTGGGGTGTTTGTTGTGTTATTCTCGGCTAGAGGCTGCTCAGGCTCGGTTTGGGTAGATTCGGAGACAGCCATGGCCTCGGATGGCTTCTTCGATTCAGCCATTGTAACAAATGATATCTGGAAAATCTTCTTTTCCCACAACAATGAATATACAGATAAGAGAACCTTGCTGACGCTGTAGAAAAACAGACCTCGGAGGCGGCATTTATACTGCGCGGACCCACAGTTTGCGGCTAATCGGCCATCGCAGAAAATCACGTCTTACCATTCCGCCCTGCCGTTGACATGGGCAGATGTCACCTTGCGCCTTTCGAAGGTAACGAGGTTGCGTTTTGGTTATTGGGCTAACGCTTAGGTGGTTATAGTTCAAAGAGGGCTACAGAGTATATGAGGTATTTTGTGCTGTATAATCTCCTTCCGTATCTCGCGAAATCGCGGAGTCGTCAATGTGTGCGGATATATATTTCCCCAAGACACGACACAAGCCGGAGGGTTCGCGAGAGACTTTCATTGACTTGAGCGACAATTAGAGATATCTCCTTATCCCTCGCTGCTTTGACCATTCGGACGATCCATTTGGCAGAGAAAAACATTGTAATTTGGCCTGACAGTGAGCGACTTCTGTGAAACACGACGAAACACGCCAAAGTCGCAGACTGAGCGCTTGCGGCAACTGGGCTACGGCGTCGACATTCAAGTTCAAAAAAGGATTAAGATTGTATTAAGAGGCCTGAGCCGATAGAATGTGCATATTAGGAATTAACTATACATTGACATGACAGCTGCTTCCGCTAGGATATGTACAGCGTACTAAGGGATCGTAGATTGATTTAGCCGTTGTAGTCCAGGTGGGTCACGATGCGGACAGGGCCGGGGACGACCTTGCCGCCGATGCCATCAACCCACTTGTCCTTCTTCATGTAGGCGTCGATGACCTTGGCTGCGCCGGTGGTGATGATCGAGCAGTTGTCGCCCTCGTGCGAGCACATGGACATACCCTGGATGTGCGCGTTAGAGGCTTCGGCCTGGATCGCCGACACATCCCAGCCGGACCAGCCTCCGTTGACCTCGCTGCCGAGGTCGAACTCTCCCCAGGTGCAGGAGTAGCCGCCGTACTCGTCGACGGGGAGCGAGTCGCCGGGGGCGGCGCCCCAGGACCCCTGGGAGTTCTCGTCAAAGGCGACGTAGCGGATCTCCTCGGGCTCGAGGCTGAAGGAGACGGCGGAGTTTCCGTACCAGCCGGTCATCTTGAAGTCAGGGCCGATCTTGTTCCAGACCACCACAGTCCACTTCTCGGTCTTGCTGCCGTGGAACTGGACAACGTACTTGTAGTTGGCAGCCTCCTCGGCGCTAACCTCGATGATGTTGCTGCCCCATGGGACACCGACGTTGCCCTGGTAGATGAACTTGTTGTCGGTGATCTTCTGCTCGGTGCGGCCTCCGAAGCCCTCGTAGGTGAATTCGCCGCTGCTGGGGAAGTTGGTCCAGGCGGAGTGGTCGGGAGCGGTAGAAGAGGACGGAGGCTTGACGGTGGATGTGGGAGCGGCGGTGCTAGTGCTGGTGCTAGTGCTGGTCTCAGGCTCGGGCTCGGGGACGGGCTCGGGCGTAGGTTCAGGAGTAGGAGTGGAAGTAGGCTCAGGCTCCTCAACGACGGGCGTGCTGGTGGTTGTCGGCTCAGGCTCAGGAGTCTCGGTCGGGAGCTCGGTGGATGTTGTGGGCTCGGTGGTAGGGGTAAAAGAGAAGGAGCTGGTGGTGCAGCACTCCCAGACGGTCTCGGTTACGGTGATGGGCTCGAGGTCGTGGAATCCGCCAATTTGCTCGACAGAACCCTGGACGGAGCGCTCCTCATGCTGGTGACGAACGCCGTGTCGGTGCTTGTGCTGGGCATGGGATTTGGCCAGAGCCGGCGCGGCAGTGGCGAGAATAAAAACGAATGACTTCCACTGCATTGTCGGTACGCGATGGAGGCAATTCACATCAACGTCCGAAGAAAGGAATGTAAACAGCTGGTGTTGGGGGTGGGCAAAAGAGCGACTGGTGTTGGAGAGCAGGGAAGAACAGAAGGGAAAACGAGGGATCGCGGGAAGAAAAGGGGACGCGGGACAGAGGCTGAGGGTGCAGGGAGAGTGGAGACCGGGGTGCGCAGGACAGAAGGGAAAACAACTCCAAGAACGACAGTGCAACTTTGGGGGCTTGTCCCTAGCGCCCAGATCGAATCGTTAGTCGCCCAGCTTGGGGCTAGGGCACATGGTAATTAAACTGGTGCGGGCTGAGGCCAATCCAAGACCGTGACCGCAAGTTGAGCCCTCTTGTCGCATTGAATCCCTCACGAGAACCCCTGACGTGGCTCAGGAACGTCTTCCCCAGGTCCAGCGCCAGCGAAGCCCGAGTCATCATCAGTCATCACATTCTTTCCCCTTGGGCCTGACGCGCCCTTGCGTGGTTCATTCCACCAGCGCCCTACGAGCTACTTACAGTAGTTCTGCATACCCACGCTGATCAAAATCTGGTCTGGAGTCTGGACCCTGAGTCTGGAATTGCGACTTTGCGACGGGCGGGCACGAACCAGTCAAGTCAGGGTCAGGCCCCTCAGCAACACGAAAATTTTCCCCTTCGGGTCAGTGCTCCCTTTTTTGCGCTGTGTTCCTGACTAGTCGCGATGAGGGTTGGATCGGCACTCGGCGCGGGAAATTAACTTGGGAGATGGCGTTCTGGGCGTTGGTTGCTCACGGTCGCATTTCATCGCTGGCGCCTATTGACGAAATCATCGGCCTATGGGAGCGAGAGACAGGATAGAGGATGAGGAGAGAACACTTGCCTTGTTAGTCCTCGGCGACCTCGTGATGATGGAGTGTCATAAGTCGTACTCGTGTTGACGATGGGAGTCTCTGACTCTCTTTCAAGTTGTTTGTTGTTGTCCAGGTTTGGGTCAGGAAGCCGACCGCGGTGGGGCGGACTTACGTAGACAATCCATGGCTTCAAGAAATTCTTGACCATCAAAACTTTTCATTTGCCTAGATATCGACTGATCCCCTCATTGATTGTCTGCAAAGAACTCCTTTCAAGATGACAAAGTCGGAACGTGGAACTCCTGTTCTCTCCTCAATTTAAGCTCGTCCCTGATTCAGATAAACGCCAGCCCAATGAACCTCCTCCACCGCGCTAGTGCGCAATAATCTCCAACGCCAGTCCCACCTCTATCGGTCATTCTCGCCGCCCACAACGTTCGCCGTCTACTAGTCCTCCTCCGCGCTATCATACCAGATGTCGTTCCTGACCTTCGGTGGCGAGTCCGACCTCTCATACACTCGTCCTGTTACCATCTTCTGAAAGATCTCCTGTTGTCGGTCGCACCACCACGCAGGGCGCCCCCCTTGCTCGTACGGTGTAACGTCTATCGGGTGGTATGAATGCCCATATAATTTCCGGAATTCGCGGTTACGCCGGGATCGGATTTCTCGCTGCAATATCCTGGGCCGATGTGCGTCGGTATCAATGATGGCGCGGAGAGCTGGATCCTTGATGGTCTGGGTCGACCAGACGCAGAGGAAGTCGGAAAGGAGGAACAGGGTTTTGAGGTCGAGTGACTTGATCCGCTCGAGGTGTTCTTCCTTGGCTCTCAACTTGAGCAGTCCGAGAATCTGATAATAGGCGCGGATCAAGCGCATTTTCTCGGTCGGGGAGAGGGTCTCTGGAACTTGTGGATCGTCATACGGTTGTTCTTTTCGTATCGTCGTGTATTCGGCCACGAAGCCATCCCCGATCTGTTGGAATTCGAGGATACGAGCGATGTTTTTGCGTGAGAGTGATTGTGCGTCTGCAGGAATCTCTCCCATGTCGTTGAGGAGCTGACGCAAGTCGGGATAGCATGGCGTTGTTGTCAGCGCAATGCTGTTGTATATCGCAGTGTGGTGCTGCTTCCACACTTCGTTGAGCTGTCTCGATGTCGCTGCGAGGGTCGCGGCGTCTTTGAATGAGAAACAAGCTTGAAACACAGTCACAAGCAACTCGGTGGGAAGTTCGAGAAGAGGCGATGGCTTCATGACGGATGGCTTAGCCCGAGCCGATTTCTTCTTCGGAGACGATACGCGACGCATCTTCGTCGGCCGTGGACGGAGTGTTGGTGGCATTCTTGTGGAGGATGATTGAAGCTTATGTAGAGGAATCTTCAAGCGGAAATGGAGGTGCCTAGAGGTGGCCTGTGTGAGGAGGCCGAGACTGGAAAGGTTGGAAGTGGGAAAACGCTAGCTAGTGAGGTTCAAGTGAGGTGTATACGTCAACCCGCACCTTGGTGCAGGCGGTGTTTGAACCTAAGAGCCGGACGGCGGAGCAACACACGAGCCGCATCACCTGACCAGGCAACACTGCTCGTATCCGCGGAGTGAATCTTCTTGGCAGCCGTTGGACCCAAGCGGAAGTTTTGTTGTCGCGCGTTGAAGGCTCTCCCTCGAAATCAATCCTGCGTTCCTTGTGAAAAGTCGCAGACTCATTAGTCGATGCCTTCATCTGTCGTTTGAACACTCGATCTCTCACTTGCAATGCGTACGAAGGACAACCGACCGTCTTGACGGCCAAGATCGTATTGCACTCTGCCGACAAAGCGAGCCTGCAGGATTCGCCAGCCATTGGCACCCTCGAGCCATCCAGTCGCGCCTCACTAGGATGAAGCCGGTGCTCTAGGCGGCAAAAATGACTGCCCTGAAACCATGTCTTGTAAGTCGCACCTTCGCCATGATACTGAAGCGAATGATAATAACCCTTCTGAAGCTCGAATGGCGCTTGGCGGTTCCCCCGAGGCGCAACATGGATGAAGGGGCCACCCATTAAGTCTCTCCGCTCGAGCAGCTGAATTGTTGTCTACCGTTGTCGATACAAAGCGAAACATCCACGACAACACAACTGAGATCGGGAGTGGAATGAGCCGCGGAGATGGACCATTATGAGTGAAGCCACTGGGTGAGACCGGTGAGAGTGGTGTCGGTGCTTTCATGAGCCCTGCGCCAGTCCTTGCGCGGATCTGTCCAGTGAGCCCCGCAGGACTTTGCTTCGGCTGTCTGATGTCTGTCTGATGCTACAAATGGCACGCAAGGATTGGAATTGTCGCGTTAGTACGCTTCCTGGGCAAAGCGGCTCCCCACCGGCTATATGCCTGAGCTTCCTTCCTAGACCCCGGTCAATTTCTTTCGAATGCGATTTGATTTCGTGCCAGCTTTGTGTATCACAGTCAGCTCGAAGTCGGCATTTTCGGAACGATGTTTGCGCGATTCGGTGGTGGCTGAGACTGGTCAATAATACTCATTCTGGACTTCCCAAGCGTGCAACGACCAAATTATGGCCTCGTCCTGCCGAACGAGATAAGGCCTTGAATGTCCTTCTGTACCTCATGCCTCAACTTGGAGACTACAGCTCGCTGCGCCCTTGAAAATGCCCACGAGCCTTTCTCATTCAGACTCGACGAATGAAGAGCCTAAGCCAAGTCTAATGTCGCAAATACCTTGCACCAAAGGATTCACGAGGCGCAACTTCCAAGGCGATCAATTGGGCCTTCGCGCGGCTTCACCATCCCGACTTTCCAATCGAGCCATGGCCTTGGGAGTCATTGTTGTTGGCCGACGCAGCCAAGACTGGCCTTTTGAAAATGAGAGACGTCCATTCCAACCGGAGGGCCTGGACTGGGCTGTGAAATGCGGCATCTGTCGTGACCTTGCCAAAAATTCCCTATCCGGGATAATCGTGGCGTTAGCGGGGTAATGCGCCGATATAAACCGGACAAGGGTCCGCTGTCGTCAGCAATGACAACACCACGCGCACACGTCGCTGCGGACTGCTTTCAGGACCATGTTACCATCCCTAGAGCATTAAGATGTGCGCTATAAATACCATGTCCTGTCTCTGGAGCTGGCCGTCCCAACATCGTCTCTCACGCAAATCCCAAACCTCCACAAAGCGGGACTAATCTCCAATCGCAACAATGGCCCGGGTCTGGCACATCAGTGGAGCAAACACTGGCTTCGGCCTTGAGCTCGCGCTCAAAGCCCTTGCGGAAGGCGACCGTGTTATCGCGGCCGTCCGCACCCCTTCTAAAGTCCCCGACAGTCTGAAGCGACCCGAAGTTGAAGTCCTGCAGTTTGACCTCACTTGGTCGCAGGACGAAATGAACGATTATGCCGAGAGGGCCTTTGCCGCATTTAGCCAACTCGACGTGGTCGTCAATAACGCCGCCTACTCGTACATGGGGGCAATTGAGGAATCTGAGTGAGTTTCTGGCATGCTTCACTACTCGTGGAATCTAAGAATAACACTGTACAGAGACTCTGCAGTGAAGGCACAATTCGATACGAACGTCTTCGCGCTCCTCCGCCTCGTCCGTTCCGTACTCCCGGGTCTTCGCAAACAGGGCAGCGGAACAATCCTCAACTTCTCCTCCATCGGCGGACTGCAATCCCTCCCCTCCAACGGCATCTACTGCGCGACGAAATTCGCTGTTGAAGCCATCACCCAAGCTCTCGCCGCTGAAATAGCTCCATTCGGACTTAAGGCTGTGATAGTTGAGCCCGGATACTTCCGCACTTCGTTCCTCACCTCTGTCGCGTCGGGTGCGAACATTGCGCCTGCGCTAGAGGTGTATGAGGGGACGCCGGCGCATGAAGCCCGCGCAGCGTTTACAAAGTACAATGGAGCTCAACCCGGGAACCCCAAGGAAGGTGCGGCAAGGATCTGGGAGTATGTGGCTGATGCAGGACTGCTGAAGGGCAAGGACAAATTGTTGCGTCTCCCGTTGGGAACGGATACTGGGGCTCTTATGCAGAAACACGCCGCCGATTTGAGTGAAACAGCGACTCAATATAAGGATGTTTGGAGCAGCACAGATTTCAAGGAGTAAAGGGTCCGAATGATCGAACCCTGGTGCTTGGTACTTGCTTGGCCGCAAATAGTGGCTGTCATGAGACCTGCAGACATATCGCTTTACTGTTTATGCGCAATCCACAGAATGAAATCGCTGTTTCTTGCTACTCGAGCCACGAGGCCTCAAGTGCTATCGGGATTCCAGTCAGCAATCGTTTCGCATGCCTCTTGTAGACTCCCAGGTTCTCCTGGACCAAATGACGAGTCACAATGATGACCAAGCTGTAACAGAGCTAACTAGTTTTCGGCTCTGACGAAATGAGCAGCCTAGGGCCTGGGCAAGGCCAAGGGTCCCAGATGAAGGAGTGGGGCAGGGATACCGAGGCCCTCCCACGTTTCAGCCTTGACTCGAGGCCTGCAGCTGATATTCCTGCACTGTCCCCGGCAATGATGTTCTGCTTTCTCTCTCTGTCGCATGCGCGATGGAATCCCACGAGAAGTCAGATACTCCCTGTGTGAACTGCCGGAAGAGGAGGCTCAAGGTACGCGCTCATCCAGCGACACGAATAACCTCGGCAACTGTTTAAACCCCTCTCTCTAGTGCGACCGCACGAAACCCGCGTGCCTCCGGTGTCAGCACGCTCACTACGACTGTGAAGGCTATCAGGAAACAGTACCAATCCGTGCTCGGCCTCAGAGAGCAGACCGATCGCAAAGAAGCGCTGGTCGAAAGCCAACCCGTCGGTACCCGGAGTCCGTGACTGGGGCTTCCTCCTCAGACAGCTCTCGAGGCACGTCGTCGCTCTCTCCGCCTCTGGCTGTCTCTCCAGCCGACCAGTCGGTCTGTGTCTACCTACACAATTACGTGCCAGATGACACAATACGCGGCGTCCATATTATCGCGTCCCAGATCGTTCACCATGCAACGTCCAACGAAGCCGTTCGGCTCGCCATGTCCGCCATCGGCTTGGCGATCATGTCCAACATGAGGAATAATCCTCGCTTGCTCGTCGATGCGAGAGCAGACTATGCACGGGCTCTGGAGGTTACAAATACGGCGCTGCGGAGCAAGAGCCAGTGCCTGGAGGAGACGACGTTGAACGCGGTGATGCTGTTGGGCATGTTCGAGGTACTAACCCCTCATTATACTGATTAGGAGACGCTGACTTGGGAAGGTGATTTCGTGTGAAGCACCAAAGTCATTGGAAAACTGGCAGAAGCATATCGGCGGAGCTGCCGCATTCCTTGAGCTATGGAACACACACCAAATTCGAAGCCCGATCGGAATGCAGCTGTTTACCCAACTTCGAACAGAGCTGGTCAGTTTTTCCCGCATGTACGATGGACTAACCTTTGACCGTGAATAGATGGCAAACTGCCTCCGAACCCAGACCCGCGTCCCAAAGACAGTCCGAAAGCTCTCCAAAATCGTCCAATCCTGCCGACCGGCAAACGACGCCCGAGTTGAAGACCTAGTCGACCTAATAGCCGAGCTGAGCGACCTCCTCGCAGACGTTAAAGACAACGGCCTACCTGATCCCGTCGAAGCGATCGGCCGCGCACGCGACATCGATACAAGGCTCCACGTCTGGAGTCTGGGTCTCCCGCTCCAGTGGCAGTGCGCCCTCCGGAGCGCCCCGAAGAAGAAGGGAAACGTGATATCCGAACTCTCTTACAATGACTACTATTACGTGTACGGTGACCTGTGGGCTTGCAATATCTGGTCCTACTACCGAAACGCGCGCATCATGCTGAACCTCCTCATTCGCGACCGCCTCCTCCCATTCCTCGCGATCCAACCGTACCCCGAATGGAAACCATTGATGGAAGAAGCAAAGGCAAACATCGAGCGACTATCGGCAGACGTCCTTCTCACAGTCCCTTTCGCGATCGCAACGCAGTACGCTTCGTTCCAGCGTGGTGTGAACTGGAGACGCGCGGGTGGCTGTCTGGGCGGGTATTATATTTCCTGGCCGCTGTATGTCGCGGCGAGTGTGCAACCGCCGAGATCGCCGTTGAGGGAGTGGGCGTTGGGGCAGCTTCAGGTTTTGGGAAGCAGCATGGGGATCGGGCAGGCGTTGCTTATGAGGAAGGTACTTACGGGTGAGCTCCAGGCGCAGGCGCTGTCGGTTTATGATTACTGTCATTCTTATTATGAGGATGGCAAGACTTGATTTTTTTTCTTGTAAGGCTCCGTTCTAGCAGATGGAGTTGTGTCTGACGGCCATTCACTGCCTGTCTGCAGATACTGAGGCATACGTGTATACTCCGATAGCGATGTTCATGACGTGATATATTTCAATTTTTCCATTTTGGTCTCCTTTTCGTCACTTGCTCAGATCGTTGAATTGACCTTTCCAGCCTAACGAATCTCTCATCTTGCCGTCCGAAGGCTCTTGGAGCTGTCAGCACACACCTTGGTGCGCATGGCACCGCAGAGAACTCAAGGCTGAGGCGTCTGTCACGGAACAAACAGAGTACCTGCGCTGAGCTCTGCCATCGCTCCCCTGCTCATCAAGGGTCGGGCCAAAACGCCAAATGGCCGCTGCGGGGTGATCCTCTTGCCCCGTGTCTCGGAGTCAACCGCCGCAAATTCTGGTTTCGCCTGCACATTATTCAAATGGCTCCAAGCGGCCTCACTAGGCAAGAAACCTTCCCTGTCATCAAATCGCAGGGCCGGCAGCTACCGTAAGGCATGCAGACCTGGTCTCTCGGGAGGCTCTGCGTCCGCCAGTTACGTTCGTTCCTTCCCCATCAGCCAACTACGTCGGACAGGATTTGAATCACCTGAGCTTTCCGAGTCGGTGCCTGCTCCTGAGACGATCCCCTTTTCAACTCACCCCCTTTTTCTGACTCGGATAATGTCGGTGCTAACCATTTAACAAAGGAGCAGAGGTCCGTCCTGGCAGAGTGTTGAGTCACCAATTTCTGACGGAGCAACACTGCGGAGCCTACATATGAAAGTCTGCCCCAGTGACAAGGCGCCTAGACACAGTGCCACATTTTCGCCGTCTAATGAGAAAAACCTGACAGAGTTGGCTACTTGTCTCCCTCATCCCTTCCAAGGGCGCTTCTTCCACCACGTGTGCGGCGCGGCTCTCGCATTCGGCAAGCCGACCAAAACCCGGGGACCACTTGGACGGACTGGTCACTGGTCACTGAACTGGGAAATTTCGGCCCGAACGATCCCCTGCTCCGGAGTTACAATTCTACAGGCACGGCTGCAGCCTGTCTGCCCAGATGCTGACGTGCCAAGGAATGTGTCCAGCCCTGGCTGCGGAGTCCATGCAGGTGGGTCGTCGCAGGGAAACGGCGATCCACAGAATCGATCCCCAGAGTGCGCAGAATGGATTGCTCCGCCGAATTCGGTTGATTTCCCATGCTTGAATTCTATTCCGACAACGTGCTTCCTGACGTAACTATTGTCAGATGCGATTGGCTGTGTTGGAGCGTTGACAGGACCGCGAAGGCTCAGTGATGCCTTGGCCCTCATGGCGCTGGGTATTAGCTGGACAACAGTGCACAATTCTACTCGGCGACTTTTCCTTCCGATGTGAGTACAAGATCCGGAAACGGAAAATGCAGAAGGGGGCAGTGCTAGAAGTCTCAGTGTCGCATGTCTCAAACTTTGTTACACGCTGTCGCAGCGCCGTGAGGCTCCCCTGAGATTACAAGGTGAGAGAGATCGCGAGAAGAGCCTCAATGAGAGTTGTTTCTTGAAAGCAAGTTACCGCAGAACCCTTTGATCAATTGGGGACAAATAGCAGTCCTCAGCAGCGCAAAAGACCAAGGCAGAAAAGGGGCAGCGCATTTGAGTTGGGGCGAGAGTGTCCATCGGGAACGAGGCCAATCCCGCAAGGCTGGAGGTGAAACATCCTTTGGGAATCAGCCATCCATGATCAGCGCAGGGGTTCGCACGCTTGGCGTTGATTCCAACTGCCCACCTGCAGCTCGCCACCGGGGATCCTCCTTTGCAACTTCGTCATGACAATCTATCGCGGTTAAACGCCAGGTTGGGCGGGACGGTGTCGCTCTTTTCATGGCTATCGCGAGGTCTCGTCGCTGAGGCGCTGCTGCATGATGAGCAGACGTCGGGAACAGGTCTCGCTCTGATGAGTCACGAAATGCTCTGGGCAATCTTTGCTGCTCGATCAAGTTCCCGGCATGATTAAACTCCGTCCCTTCTCTCTGTGCCTTCCTCCAATGGCGCAGCTAGACTGGCGGTCGAAAGAGCTTATTGGCTGCGACGTCGCTGAAGAGGGTCTGAAGTCTCCTGGGAGGGGTTCTCAATAGCACTGTGGCTTGACTGGCCATTTGTGAGCTTCCCAGAGCTCCGTCGCCAACAATCACTCCAGGCCGGTCAGGACTTACGCTGCCATCTGGATGTCGTCTCCTTGCAACCCAGCGAAATACCCCAAAATACAGTCAGAACCTCGCTCTAACGGCTCATGTTCGCGCAAATGGGGGTCGCCATCCTTGCGCCATCGGAACGCAGAATCTGGGCGCGATATTCGCCTGGCGAGTGTTATGAGCGTCCTGCAGAGACAACATGAGGCACGCTAGACGCATACTCGACCTGAGCAAGAACAACGAACTGGCAAGCAGGTGAATCATCATGCTCGTTCTTTGTATGCTGTCGCTCATAAGAGCGAACTTGGACCCCCCCGCCGGTTTTCTCCTGGTCAACTCTTTCGCGGACTCATTCTCGATCCACCATGACATCCCATCTTCACATTAACACAAGCACGCCAAGGATACCTGCCCCCCTTCCACCACCAACGGCTCAAGACGCATCGTCGGACAAGAAATCGAGCCTTGCTGAGACGTTTGCGACGTCAGACGACCTCCAGACCGCGCCGCACTACCCCAGCGGACCCGTCCAAAAGCCATGCGCATCGCCGGACGCATCCTCCGACAAGAAGACATCTTTTGTCGCAGTTCATTCGTATGACACGACTTCCATGGGAAGCAACTCCTCTCGGGCTTTGAAAGAATCATCCGACGATTGGACCTCCTTCCGAAGTACCTTCACGAACGAATCGTCCTCATCCTCGTCCCCGTCCTCTCAGACCGGTCCACAAAATGGGAGCTTTTTCCGCTCCACGGCACGCTTGCCGGATTCCTCATCATCTTCTTCCACCACCTCACCAGCGAGCTCGCCGACCGAAGACTCCGATGACGGACTGGCGATGGACATAACTGTGGATGAATCCGGGTTATACCTGCCAACATCGTCCCACGCAGAGATGGATCTGAACAAGCATTTTGAACACAAGACGCAGCATCCAGGCCCTAAGAGCGACATTTCCAAAGAATCCTCCGCACAGCCCAACCCGCCGTCCAACAAGGGACCCGTCCAAATTCGATCAGCCCCGACGAGCGATTACAAACTGGCGAACATACTGGACCTCTTGGATGGAGCGAGGCTGGAAGGCGGCGGTCTTGTTCTGGGTGCGAAGCAGGTCATCGAGACCAGGAACGCCATGGAGGACCTTCGCTGCTACGCGATGCTTTCCTGCATGGGCGACTATGCGGGTCAAATTTGGATCTCCTTCCGCGATGATTGTGCGAGGCAAGACGGCCGACTGAAGAAGGATGTCGCTGATCTTTACAGCTCGTTCATTAAAGAAAACGCCTACGACAGAGATGCCAAGCGATTCCGAAAAGAAGCAGAGCCGCGCAGCTGGGGGGAGGCTGCTAACGAATACATCAAACACGTTGGCAAACCTGACCGCGGGTTGGTCATCGAACATCAGGACATCTACTCGGGTGTCAGCATGTACACTCATCGGAACCGGACTGTCCACACGGGGCTGATGAAAGCGAACAGCAGCGGGGAGTGCGAGGCGATCGCTAGGTCGGACACGAAGCGCCTCGAGGAGCTCTTTCGTGCGCACGAGGCAGGGGAGAAAGATGAATTGGAGGCGCTGAAGAGCATTATCAAGGTCGGGTCGCTTCTGGCGGCACCTGACAAATGACCTTGTCGTCGCATGTCCTTATCGGCCGTGATGGCAGTGATGGCAACGCGGGCTTGCTTTGGTCATCCTTACTTGTTTCTGTTCTGCTCTAGATCTGTTGGCTTGTATTCTTTTTTTTTCTCCATATAGACCGTTTGCTTTGCTTGTATGCCCGGTCCGGGCCACTCATGTTTGTGTAGCTTCTAGATTTCTGGTATGGAGTTACTATGGGATTGGTCACTACAGGCAATTACAGTAACATATAGAAAGTCGTTTCAATGCAGAACAGCAACAAATGATCGACAGGGAACCAAACGGCGAGCTGAAGGCGTCCAGGTCTCCTCGCTACGACTCTGCAGGCCCCTCCAAGGGTGTGTCTCCCAGCTTCGGGACCAGCTCAGTCAGGCTCTTTGTAAACTTCTCGCGCCACGGATACCTCACCCTGGGCGATGGATGGTTGGTAAAGTCGGGCATATACTCCAAGGTTGCCTCATCGTA
>MU628220.1:159138-232216 GCA_025688815.1 Aspergillus carlsbadensis | reverse complement strand
CGCGCCTTGGTGCAGTGCCGAATCATTGGCACCGAGCATCTGTCCACATATTACTACCTACATCTCATCTAATTATAACCTGCTCCCCATTGGGGTATGTGATAATATTCCATAAGATGACTAGCTTGTCATTGTTGGTACTGCGACCAAACACGCCAGGTGGACCATCCCAACGCTCGAAACGAGTCAGGCTGATTGCACGTACTCCCGTGTGGCCAAGCAAACGGCCGAAGAAACGATAGACGAAATCATTAGCAAGGCTGAGATTAAGAAGAAGATGGTAAAGATGGACACGTCCCGGGGCGAAGGCGTGCTTTTTTGCTTTGTTTTTACTCCGCTCGTGCGTGGCTACTCTAAGGATGATAGTCCCCAGGGCTGGGGTGCCAGCCCTACTGGATTGCCTAGAGTAGTGTGCTGTGATGCCTGGGCAAGCTGACTGGGGCCCCTGGCTCTGGGAACAGTGGCGAGGATATGGCAATTGGACCCCACGGAGAACAGTATACCAAGACATCTTTTGAGGAAGTCGATGCCATGCGAGTGGGGGGTGGGGATTGCTCACCTTCCCGACGACGATATGACCCGGATGGCAACTCTTGAGGGTTAACTGACAAATGGCCTGCCGGATACCAACATATGCTTCTGTGCAGTGTCCCTTTCTACCATCGCTTGGAGGATTACCCATGGCGGGCCCACGGAAGCCAATTGACCAAATGATAACCGCTTCTACACTTTTTTTCAAAAGCGGAACTCCCCTGACATGTCCAGGAACTGAAGTTGCCCGATAAAATCTGTGCATGAAGTGTCCTTGATTCCACTGGATGCCTCGCTATGCACTGGTTCAAGCTTCTACATTCGTGCATTGCAAATCTCCAGGGTTTAAAACCCAATGAAGGATTGTCCTTTTCAGACAATAATTACGAACGATCAATGGCCAGGAGAATGGAAAGGATAGTGTCTGCCACCTGACCAAGCGGAGCCTACACCACTAGCTTTTCTCGCAAGACCCATCACTGCAATCCCACATTTCCTTTCTTTCTTTTCCCCTGAGGAGGTACAGAGCGTCCATGAAACGCTGCTCCAAGAGAAGCTACAGTGTCCCGTCGCTCCGGCAAGGCGAGCTACATTCGCCGGTCCTCGGGTGTCCAGCCAAAGAAACCACGCCTCCTCTTTGTCTGGCAGGCTGGCTGAGTACGTGTTGCCATTTACAGTCACATGAGATTCAGGATATCCATACCTTGACTGATTCCGCCGGACTCCGCCCTTATATATGCTGGAGGCAAAGATCCAGTCTTCGAGCGGCCATTCACGGCATAACACCATGCGTGCGGTACCATGCCCCAATCAGGCGGTGCTTTATGCACTGCGGATGGCTAAGCTGGGTACGGTACAGCGGTGCTCCTATCAAGCCAAGGTCATCTGCGAGTTGTTCCCCTTTGTGCTAGGTTGCGGCTAATAGGCGAGGTTTGCGATCTGGGGCGGGATCCGCGAGAGGCCTCCATTCTCTACATCGGAGGTGCAGGGTCATATCATGCAGGTGTCCTCGGAAACTTGTCGAGGGTTTGGGTAGCTTAGTTTAGCTGATCACGTGGAGTACGTATGGACATGTGTGTCTTTGGTCCGGGATTAAACCAGCGGTGCGATACGGTTGGTATTCTCAGCAGCCAGTGGTGGTATTCCGGTTGAGGGGCTTTGGGATTAGTTGGATCTGAGAGCTACACAAGTCAACTTTGAGGGGCCATCCTTGAGATGAGATAGAGTGTTTGTATTACCTACAGTCAGATAAGCCTGGGCGTTAAGGGCTAACAGGACGTCCAGGCCAGGATACCTGTTAGCTGTTGAAATGGTGACAGAGACTAAAACAATGAGAACTTTTCACACCAGAGATGGTCATGAACTGATCCACGTCCGTAGTTTCTAATTCTTCACCCCGGCCCAAACCTTGTTCCACCACCTCTTCCCCCCCTCACTACCCTCCTGACCATGCATTTCCCCGACCTGCGCCTCCTCAACAACAACCCCCCCATTCGACGTCCCATCAACAACATTCTGCGCCCTCCCAAGATAATAATTCGGCATCATCAACCCAGCAAAAAGCGGAATAACCGCCAAACACAATCCAGTAAGAAACATGGGCCTCACCGTCTCCGTAAACGCCGCAATCCCCCTCTCGCGCTCCTCACCCCCCCACACAAACGTATTCCGCGCCGTCGTCGAACTCCCGTAGAAAATCGCCGTGTCGTTAGCTGAGAGGCCTTGGTTTAGCAGGTTCGTGCGGTATGTGCTCGTGTACATGCTCGATGCGATTGCTGAGCCGACGGACGAGCCCAGTTTCGTCCACAGCGATAGCTGCGCGATTATGGCGGCGAGGTCCTGGTGGGGCACGGAGGCTTGCGAGGCGACGCGGGTACCGACGACGGAGCACGCGCCGCCGGCGGAGTTGAGGATCTGCGTGAAGATGAGGGCTGTCGTTGAGGCGTTGGGGCCGACGGCCCAGTAGGTTAGTCCCAGGGCGAGGATACGCAGACTCAGCCCGAAGATCTGGAGGACCTTGTATCTGTGGAAGAAGCGGTGGTAGAGGCCCGCGAGGAGCCCGAACCCCGTTAGACAGACTGTCGTGATGTTTGTGAAATTCCCCCACTTGTAGACGCTCCAGTCCTTTATGACCAGCACCCAGGTGCTGTAGTAGATTGAGCGGACGTTTCCGGAGACCATGTAGAAGATGTCGATGATGACTGCGCAGATGAAGGTCTTGTTGTGCCAGACGCGCCGGTTGAGGATCGGGTACTGCGAGAAGAAGATCTCCCACGAGAGGAACATCAGTAGGACGACGAAGCCGACTGTGATCATGGCGATCATGGAGGGGTTGGACCAGCCGCCTGCGGCGTCACGGGCGAGGGAGAAGGGGAGGAGGACGAGGGCGAAGCCGAGGGCGAGGAGGAGGAGGCCGATGATATCGATTTCGGTGAGCAGGGCGCCGAGGGTTGTGAAGCGGTTGGAGAGGGATGCGCGCTGGATGTTCATCGTGTTGTTCTCGGTTGCTTCGCGGACTTCCAGCCGGCTGGCGGCAAAGGAGAGCTCGCCGGCTTGTTTGGCCTTGTAGTCGGCGTAGTAGAGGGTGGCGATGATGGGGCTGACGAGCACGGGCGCGATGATGCAGAACATGCCGAAGCCCCAGCGCCAGCAGGTGTTGAGGTCGTCGGAGCACACGCTCGATTGGATCTTGGAGCCGACGAAGGGGAGGAACAGGTAGGGGAAGGAGGTCATTGCGCTGGCGAACCCGCGCCACTGGAGAGGGGTGAGGTCGCCGACGATGATGTCGGTTGTTAGATCCAGTCCGGCTTGGCCGGTGGCAGCGATGACTCGTCCGACGCAGAGAGCAGGAGCGGTGGGCGCGGATGCCACGATGATGTAGCCGAGGACGTAGGATGTGAGAATGAAGATGTACGCGGTCTGTCGGGAGAACACATCGCAGAGCTTTGCGATAAAGGGCTTGGAGACGGCCACAATGATGCCCTCGGCGATGTCGATGGTTCCGATGTACGACTGCCGGTTGAAGGCCGCAGTCGCATAGACATCGTACGCGGAGGTCGTGGACTGGTCCAGACAGAACGACACGGAGACAGCAAGAATACAGACATACATGGTAATCGCCACTGGATGGCGGCGGTGGAAGAGACGCGAAAACGCCTCCACACGGCTCACACCTTTCTGCTGCAGATTGTGCGCCTTTTCAGGGTCGACGCTGCGAAAGTCGACATTGCTCTGCGGCGCCGGGGCAGGAGTGATTTCATCGTCGGCGGCGGCGGTCGTCTGAGGACCGCTCTTCTCTGCTGTAGCCATGGCGAATTTGAAGCTGAGACAGAGAGAGGAATCGATCTGATCAGATAAGACAAGAAACAACAGCTGGAATGACCTGTCTTATAAGGTGCGATCGGCACCCTTGTCCGAGGGACAACGCCGTACGAAAATTCTGCACCTGCTAGGAAGACCCTAGTCTTAGATTCAGGCTGTCAATTGGAGTAACAGGGCATCCTGGCGGGGATCAGCACCTTAACGTGCCCAGAACAGGTTCTCCCGGCCAAGAAGTGGTGGGGTTGTCCATGTAGGGTTTGAATCCCGGCGAATCACGGGGCTGGACTGGATCAGATTGCTCTAGCTCGGATTATCTGATTATCTGATAATCACCCTGCACCCCATCACCGTAGCTAAGGGAGGACGGTAGGCTATTGAACGCATGATTTTACTGAAGTTTTTTTTGCCACGTGGTATCTGTTACGTGAAGCTTTTATTTCCTCAAGGTATCTTGTTTTTGTACAACATATCGGGGAACTCAAGTAGTACCTTGCTCATATCGGGAGGCCGAGTTATACTTTCATCCCTGAGGATATAATTGTTACGAGAAAGTTGTGATCATGGCTTCTCCTCGCTTGCAAGCTAGGACATCTAACAGACCATCGAGGATGGCCTGATGTCGCGAAAAAAAGGCCTTGTATTGTTTTTCCCTGGAACTGGGTACTAAGCCTTTTCGTGCCTCTTGTGACTCTTAGTGCATGCGCCAAGGATATATGCCCAGAAGCCCACAGTATCCCGATTGTTTGATCCCACGGAGAATGGAGCAAACCCCCGAAAGACGTTTACGGGCCATGTTACGTATAAAACACCTTTACGAGCTAGTAGGGAAGTACAAGAATCCACGGTCCAAACCACGGTGGGTTACGAGCAGAACATCTTCTTCGGCCTCGACGTCCCGAACAGCTATATCCGCATCCCTAGGAGAATGGGCATATTCGAGCTACGTCGTACACTCGCCATATTCCTCTCTCCAAGGTCACTTCAATGACAGGGCCTTACTCGGAGCACTAAGCACCAAC
Source organism: Aspergillus carlsbadensis (assembly GCA_025688815.1). Lineage (NCBI taxonomy): Eukaryota > Fungi > Ascomycota > Eurotiomycetes > Eurotiales > Aspergillaceae > Aspergillus > Aspergillus carlsbadensis. The sequence continues at coordinate 227,345 of MU628220.1, read as the reverse complement.
GGCAAGTTGTTGCGGCCGAAGCGACGGCAAAGCGCCAGTGGGCCTGCGGCAAGACTCTGAAGATGCGCGCTTCAAGTTGCCGTCCATTAAGATACGCCCATCACACAAGTCAGTCTCTTGGTTCTCCACCGTCGGCCAGCATTTCTTAAGAAGTATGAAGACTGACCCCCAATTCGGTGGCAATAGCCCGAATACGTTTGCGAGACCTAGTACCTGCGAGGACACGCTTTGTCACTGTCTCTCATGGCGAGGAATCTGGTTCATTCTTCGCCTCCCTTCTGCGCCTCCCTAAGGAGTCCGCTGGTAATATCCTTTGAGCGTGTCCCGTGTGCTCAGACGAATAGTATGAAGAGGGCCAGTAAACCAGTCAGTTGGCTGATAGGTCCAGAAGGTGGTTGATACCGACAGAATTTCCAAGATTTCGAAGGAAGCCAGACTGTCCCACATACCTTCAGGCCATGGCGTGGTGCTACGGGCAGAATGGCCCCTTCGGTTCCCGGGTAGGTTGTCGTCAGCGCTTCATCAAATAAATGACTCAGGCAGGCAAGCGAGTGATTAATACAACTCGGAACGCTAGCGGACAGCAATGGAGCCTCTTAAGACCGTTTGAGACAGTGCCGGTGAGTATCTCATTAGTCACTTCATGTATAAGGCTAGCCTGAAGACCACTTGGCACCTGGCCTGGGCAAGCTCCAACGTACCAGGTTTGATTAATCTATAGATGTCTCACTTGGTGACCCCGACATCGCTCCCGAGTTGGGGAGCGGGCTCTCTAACCGGAGGAGAAGGTCCTGCCCAGCCGTGCATTTAGTACGTTAGTCCGCTTGAGCAGGTTTCCCGGTTTCTTCGTTGCACCGACCTTCTTGTGTCTTTTTTTCAAACGCAGTTGTAGAGATAGAATCCTCTGAAAGCGCGATTATATTGGAATTATGGAAGGGATGCCAGTGCATACTAGCGTTCCTAATGCCATTCGCAGCCACCGTGGCCACCCGTAAGCACTTAAACGGCAGGACTAGCCGACACACCACGTTGACTAAGTTCAAGGGCGGGTTCTTCCACGCAATGTTTGCTTCCATGCGGAGGCCGTTGAGTTGCAGCCAAAGAAGATGCAATGGCATGGTTAATTCAAAAGGTAAAAATGGGGATCTGCCATTTCTCTGTCAACGCGCGTCGTACTTGGACTGGTTGGACTCGAGTGACAGGCCCATGTGGCTGTTTCCTACCGTGCGGACACGGCCTTTTCAGTACGCCAACAATGAGATGGAAAGATTAGATTGACTTCGCCGAGACCTTCGTTTGGATAGGTTCATTGCAATAATGCAATGATATATTAGGAAGGAACGCACAAAAGCACAAGTTAAGGATTTGTATAGTAGCCGTCGTTATCTTCTTAATTTCTATCTAAGATTATGAATTAGGAATATATTTGCACCCACATAATACTGTACACCTCTCTTTAAGCAACAATTGTACCAAGAGTGTATTATACATCGTCTGAGGGCGCTTGGTTTCGGTATTACAGTATAGGCATGAACTTTGCCAGGCAGGGGGCATATGACGCGCGATTCAGTATCATCGCGTTTCGAAGAAGCCGCGGTGCTAAAACTCCTCCTAATGGAAGCCGATGCCAGTTAGTACACGTGGGCTATCTTTGGAGGATTTTCCAGTCGCATTATACACGGCGGCATATGTTCCCAGCGTTCACAGATATATCTCATCACCCATCTCGTAGTCATACTATTTGGTCCTTAGTGCTTCTGCCTACTTTGACGTTTTTTCTTCTTAGCGCGAGGCCCTGATCGGAGAGTTTACTCCACATCATTGAAAGGTTGCATTGGATGACTGTTCTACTGCGATGACTAACATCTCGGGCTTGACATTGATCGTAACAGCCCTGGTTTTCTAGATGGACAGGCAAGTACATTTCTTCACGGCCTGCGATACTCTGGGAAGGGTCATCTATTCTCGTTTGATAGATACCTCCCTATTATGGACACACACTCCGCTTAGAGTTCAAATGTCGATTTAACCTAAAGCTTCGCCTCGACACTCCCCTGCTTAAACACAGCATCCGATATCGAGTTCCCCTTCGCATCCAGCCTCGCCTGCGTCGTCTGGAACAACCTTGGCAATCCAGTCTCCCGAAGGTGCAACCCCTGTAAAACCATCTTCGCCACCCCCTGCGCAGCGAGAAACACCTGCGGCATCCCATGCCCCGTGAACCCGCCGATAATCCACTGATCTTCCTCTCCGGGTACGAGACCTACGTGCGGGAGGCCGTTGGATGAGTATCCCATAACTGTATCAAAAGGAAATATCAGCATGGACTTTTCTCACAGTCTAAAGTGAAAGAAATGGAAGACGTACTCCCCGTCCACACCCTATCCGTATACGCAGCACTCCCCTCCCACCCGACGAAATGTCTCTGCATATATCCATCAAAGTACCGCACCGCATCTTCGAGGACGCGACTATCGTCGCTGACGTTGTACCAGGTATCTGGATTATCGATGAACGCTGGTCTGGCCCCACCAACGACAATACTACCGTCCGCACGGGGGATCAGGTAATCGTAGTTCCAGGCATTATGTCTGATCGTGTACGTCCGCGTTAGCTTAGGTACAGCACTACTCGGCGGTGCAACGATCCGACTACATGTTCCGCGCACGGGGACGATTTTATCGCGGTATTGCGGGAGGATGGCGGATGTGTAGCCGTTTGTTGCGACGATGAGCTTCTTCGCGAGGATTGTGCCACGCGGGGTATGAACCGTCCAGCGGTGCGTTGAGGGAACATTGTTATTCTTCTCGATTGACGTGACGGGCGTGTGTGTTTGGAGGTTCACACCCCGTTGGATGGCGTTTTGCAGGAGGTGCATGATTAGCTTGTACGGCCACAGATGCCCCGCTGCGTAGGAGAAGCATGCCACTGCACCTTTCACGCCGGAGAACTATACACAGCCGTTATCAGCATTTCTTCGCCGCTAATGAGGTATAAGAATGAACCCACCTCCTCCGCCTCGCTAGGACCAGTATACCGCGTCCTAACCGTGGGCGCACACCCCGCCGCAACAAGTCGATCATACCCATCCTTCAGCTTCCGCGCATGACTCTCGCTAATCTGGACATCGACGGCCTCTGTCACACCGAGGTCACAGTCGATGCCCTCCTTCTCAACGAGATCCTGAATAACATCGACATGTCGCGCCTCGAACTCGGCTACCTCGGTCGCGGCCTCGAGACCGTATTCTTCGGCGAGAGTCGCGATGCGGTTGTATGAGTCTGGTTTTAGGTGGCCGCCTAGTTTATTCTTCTCAGTCAATGGATCAAAGCAAGGTAAAAAAAGAGTGAGATAGAGAGCGCACCATTCCGCCCCGTCGCACCAGAACACGCCTCGCGCCCTTCGAGGATAACAATCGACGGCGTATTGTCATCTTTCGTCTGCTCGAGGATATGATGCGTCACAGACGCACCCGCATAGCCCGCACCGATAATCACGATATCCGCTTCGCTGGGCAGAGCCTCGCTTGACCGGTGGCTATCCAGCGCATGCGGCTGCGTCCGCCAGAACGAGGTGATGGAATTCGGCGCAAGAGATGGTTTCGACATTGTGGCTTGCGAGTGCAGTATGCAGTGTCTGCGGTCTTGGTAGGAAAATTCCACATGGAGGTTGTTTATTTGTTTCGATACGCGAGGGCACGATCCGCTCGGTGGAGGTGGATAGACTCCCGGTCGACTGCCGGTGGCACTGATAACGTGAGCTGTGATCCCGCCGGAAAGCCGCCGGGATCGTGCCCCATGTGATTGGTTTTCGGTGTGCCGTGGTATCAGGTGGTTGTGTTGGAGTTGGAGTCGAGTTGGAGTAGAGTTGTAGCACAGGCGAGGGGATGGATAGCTTGGCTTATCTCACGGAGGGTATGACAGGAGGTTGTTATCGTTGTTGTATTTGCCTTGATTAGATGGAGAGGATGCTATTTTGGCATGATAGTGATATTGTGGAGAATCTCGCGGAGGCACGGTGTAAGGAAGTTAGGTTCGAACTACCCGTATCCATGAAGATGCTACGTAAGGATGTCTATTGTGAAGAGGAGGTCTCATAAAGATCAATGACTCTTATGCAGGTTTTAGTGACCCTTGCTCGTCCCCGACGAGATCGGAACATAGGTGTCTCTACATCGTACAGTAGACTTCAAATATTTATACGCAAGCTATACCAGGGGCCATCCTGTTGGCATCGTATTAAACAATCAAAGTGAATTTATTGCAGTACCATATACAAAGTGGCGCACTAATGCGAGGCGTGGTGCCCAATAATCTTGTCCGCCATCCCCGGCAGCGTCTCGTCGATTACATCCATCTCCCCAAAGAGTTCGGTCAAGGGTTCCTTCTCCCAGATAGCCGTATATGCGCCTCGGAATCTGCACGTAGTTAGCACATTCACCTCGATACTCGTCAACGGGTTTGAAAATGGGGTAACGTACCCAGCCCTCCTCGCCGCCGAAACATCCCACATATGCCCCGCCGCAAACCACGGCGTCTTACCCCCATTCTCAGCAAGCAATTTCTCAAGCAACGGCTTATACGCCACAGGATCCGGCTTCCCAATACCCCGATCATCACAACTCAACAAATTCTCTTGCGGCATCTCAACCCCCTCGCGCGCAAAATACCCCCCAACCCTCTCCAAATCCCCAGCAGTAAAGCACCAAACCGTAAACCCCGCATCACGGAGCTTAGCCAGACACTCCGCGGCGCCAGGTCTCAACTTCAACCCCGCATACTCGGCCATGATAAACTCGAGGTCCCCCTCCGACGCAAACTCCCGCGGTTCGCTGACCCCCGCCATCCAGAGCATGCGGTGGAAGAGCGCGCGGAAGACCGTTGCGAAGGGCTTGTAGGCGCCGGACATGCTGAGGTAGGTGTATTCGCGTTCGGCGACTTCGATCCAGGTGTAGCCGAGCAAGGACGGTTTGATTCCTTCCGCGCGGAGACGGGCGCCGAGGCGCGTGTCGATTGCGGTGAAGAGGGCGTCGTAGCTGATTAGGGTGCCGACGACGTCGAAGACGACGTTCTTGGAGGTGGACATTTTGCTGGTTGAATTCTATTTGAATGGATTATCGAGAGATGGGTGTAGAAAGGTAAGGGAAAGACAGAGTATTGAATGAATAGCAGTGACCTTGGAGAACAAGATATCGTCATTCTTATCAAACGCCTCGGGCTGTCTTCCCCTCTTATCAAAGCCGGCGGCATCGCTGCAGATCCCCCACTTCAGTCCCGGCGGGAGCCCTAACGCTGCTTAAGGCCAAGATAGCAGTTGGAGTAGGTCAGATACAAGCCACCTTGGCGGAATCTTAGATACGGGTGGCGAGAGGATATGAAAGGCGTTGCTCGTCTCTGCTCGAATTGATGCCGTATACTCTTGACAGACAACAATAATGGCCGAGTTCCCTACCAAGCCAGTTGATCATGGCGTGGAATCGAAGAGTGCGTTCAATCCACAGCCTGATATTGAACGTGTTGCGACCACCTCGACCGAACTGCATGGCTCCACTACTGCCGTTCACCCTGATAATGTCGGGTACCATCGGTCGCTCACCAGGCGGAAGGTCATGATGATGACCTTTGGTGCGGGCATTGGGACTGGACTCTGGGTTGGCACTGGGCAGGCGTTGCATTATGGTGAGCCTCCCACTATTCCCGAACACGGTGACAGTATATACTGACTGTGTGTAGCTGGTCCGGCTGGTCTCGCCCTCACATACACTCTCACAGCGTAAGTCCTCGGGTATCTCGAAATGTGCATAGACTGATTGGGACAGAATCATCGTCTACGCCCAGTACTCGTCCGTCGGCGAAATGACCACCTACATGCCCGTCCACGGCGGCTTCATCCGGCAGTGCTCCGAGTTCGTCGACCCAGCCTTTGGATTCGCCATTGGTATCAATTTCTGGTTTGCGGTACGCCCCTTACACCTTCAAGCCCAGTCCTCTACTTCTCTTTTCTACCTCGACTAACCTCTCTGACAGTGGGTAATGATAATCCCCGCCGAAATAACCGCCGCCGTGAGCGTCCTGAAATTCTGGCCGGAAACCGACGCGCTCCCGCTCGCAGCATACATAACAATCTTCATCGTCGTCCTCGCCGTGGCAAACATGTTCCACGTGAAAGTGTACGGGTACATCGAGTACTACATGTCGTTCATCAAATGTCTCGCCGTTGTGCTGATGATCTGCTTCATGTTCATCATGACCTCCGGCGGGATCAAGGCGACGGGTGGGCCGATTATATTCAGTTACTGGAAGAGTCCCGGCGCGTTTAATAATGGGATTAAAGGGATTGCGAAGAGTTTTGTGCAGGCGGCGTTTAGTTTTGGGGGTGGTATGTGCTCCTGTCCCTCCACGCCCGACCATATCCCTCCTACCCACCAGGTTTCCTTCTCTTCTCTCGGCGAGTAATACTTATGAGTTGCTAGGCGAACACATCGCAGTAATAGCCGGCGAAGTCGCAGACCCGCGACACACGATCAAAAAAACCGTCCGCCCCGTCTTCTGGCGCATGTTCACCTTCTTCGTCGCGAACATCTGGCTCGTAGGGATGTGCGTGCCCTCCAACGACCCGGACTTGATCAACGGCGCCGGAACCCTCGGATCGCCCTTCGTCATCGCATTGAAGCGCGCAGACGTCTGGGGCCTCGCGCACGCAATCAACGGATTCATTTTCCTTAGCGTGATATCCTGCGGCGTGACGAGTGTGTACGTGGCTAGTCGGAGTCTGACGGCCCTGGCGGATTTGGGGCTCGTCCATGGCGTTTTCGGGAGGAAGGATAAGGCCGGGCGGCCGTATGTTGCTATTACGATCTGTCTCCTGCTTGGCGGGGGGTTGTGTTATTTGAATGTGGATAGTACCGGGACGGTGGTTTATGGGTGGTTTTCTTCGTTGGTATGCATTCCTCCTCCTCCTTCCCTCCTCACTCGGCAGCGCGTACTGACGGGGTAACGTGTAGGTCGCGATAGCAACCCTCTTCCAATGGGCCTCAATCTACATCGCACACCTGCGCTTCCGCACGGGCCTCCGCGCACAGGGGAAGGACCTGGCGACCCTCCCGTTCCGCGGTATGCTCACGCCGTACGCGCAATACTTCAGTCTGGTGATCGTCCTCTTCATCTTCGGATGCGAGTTCTACCTCGCGTGTTTTCCCTTCGGAGAGAAGGGGTCTGCGAAGAGTTTCTTCTCAACGTATCTGGCTGCGCCGTTGTTTGTTTTTGATTATTTCGCTTATAAGGTGAGCTTTTCTTCACGATGCCTTCCATGGTTCCGGTGGTCATAGTGTTTAAATGGGGGAATTGCTAATGGGATGAACTGCAGTGGTGGTTCAAGACGAAGATCGTGAAGCCGAAGGACATGGACTTTTCGCCCGCGATTGTGTTTGATGAGGAGGATCGGGCGAGGGAGGAGAGGGTTGAGGAGAAAGGGGACAAGAAGCCTTGGTTAAAGAGGATCCAATATGTTGTATTTGGCTAGGGGGCATGCCAGCAACAAGTGTGCTGGAGCAGGAACGCGGTCATATGTGGTATCTGCGGTACATAAATAGTCATCGAATTACTAACTCTCAAATGGAGCAAAGGCATCGGCATCAGGTCCCAGAGGCAACTCAGCACCTAGCCAATCTGTATCAATCAAGTCCGCCACCTCGTTAATCCGAGGCTGTCCGAAGCTTCCAGGGTCCGAGTTCAGGAAGGACAAAGGGCTAAAGGCCGATAGTTCCGTCATGTTCCCTGAGCCCGCGTCGCTCTTCATTGCCTGCGTCCAGTGCTTGAACTGTGTGTATGCAGAGGGCCGTGAGGCCGATTGAGACACGTCCTCACTAACAAGCGAAGACTGGCGTATAGCAGCATCAAGCGACTGAAGATACGAAATCTCCGACTCCGATGAACTGCCCCCGGTCATTCGGCGGATAAGCGCCATTCCACGGGTTAATTCCTCTTCATATCGGTGCGTTGTGCGCAAGTTCAGTCTTTCCGCCAGAATGACAAGCAGTGCTGCGCGACAGGAACTGAACTCAGTATATGATGCCCGGCAAAGGCCGGTGTGACTCGCAAGTGACTGCAGTGTCGCGATGATTTCGAGCGCGCTCTGCACGCAGTTTTGCACCAGGTTACCCCGCGGCTCGTTGCTCTCGTTGCGTTGATCTTTCCAGTCGTCTGTGAAGAGAAATGGGCGGCCCATGTAGATGTATATCAGAAGGTATGCGAGCTTCAGGTGTGCGTTCTGGCGAAAGAGTGGATGTCCGGGCGTAGTGTCGCGACAGGGCAGCGAGCTCCACCATTCGTCAAGACGTGTGCGGATTTGCATTAGTCGCTCGAGATACTCTGTTATGAAGTGCCTGGGACAATTCCGGAGAAGAGACCTGGCATTGTCAGCAAGATCATCCGCTAAAAGTGAAAAGATAATCTACAGTGTCTCTGCGACTTCCCCAAGCCAGGAACTTAGCTTGATGAAGGCAATCATGTTTGGATAAGACGGCGAGCAAAATGACGGGTCGTCTGCTGGTAGGTCTGTGCTGATGTCTGACTTGTAAATGGATGCTGGGCGGCCGTGAAATATGCCAATCCGCCTAGAAAGCATTAGATCTGAACGTGATAACAATGTGAGCAACCGACCTGTCTAAACTGTATGCGGACCAGAATACCCGGTTCCTCGTCTCGATAATCTTTGAACCACATTCTTCCCCAACGTACTTGCGATGCATTCCGTTCTGAATAGCCATCTTGACCGCAATACCGAGATACGAGTAGGATAGACCACCTGTCGACAGCGGCAGAGCATACAGAGCAAGCAGAAGGAACGCCTGCACGCTTTCATGGGACGCCACAAGGATAACATCCGGTACTAGCCGGCATGCGATGTGGTAGAGTGAGAGGCCAACAGAGTCTTCGGAGCAAAGGTTCAAATCATCGGCTGCGGACTGGTCCTCCATATGTGCGACTTGGGTGCCAATCGCTAGAACAGCGAATACTGAGCACATCCAGGGTATATCGCTTAGGCTGTATTCTGTCGATTGGGTGTAGCAACGATCAAGCTTGTCCTGAAGCCACGATTCTTCCATGTAGAAGACGTTCCCTTCCGAGTATTTAAAGAACATTCCGATGAGGAAGGCCCCGATTGGCCGGGGTGGCAAATGGCTCATCACTTGAGAGATCATATGTGTCGAGGATTGGAGCTGCGTTGGTCGCCAGTACTCCTTCACCTGGGGCAGTTAGCAGAGGACGCAACAAGATTCGCCGATGCAACGCACCCCGAAGCGTTCAATCGACGAGCTGATCTTCCGCCGTAGCTTTTGTGAGAAGTTCCAGTGGGAGAACTCACCTGAGTAATCTATGCAGCATTAGTAACAGCCATGATCCACACTTGAGCGACTAACGAGCAATATTCTTGGAGACAAACTGGACATCAAATGGCTCGTCCACATTGGGTGTATCCCTCTGTGGTGTGGTTCCTAACCGTGCAACAATTCGGCGCACATTATCCTCATCCAGTCGCACATCCCCAAGAAAATGACGGACAATATGCTCGAGTCCTTCCACCCGTGATCGACTTGCTGTCGGTTGGTCTGGCAAAATCTCGGCCTGACGGTGTAGGACACGACCACGCACAGTACACGGTCGGCCGAGCCTTTGACATCTCCAGCACGGAGGACCACCTTCACATTTCTCCTTCTGTCTTCGGCACGTGTCGCATCTGACCCTGTTAGCTTTGCCCACAGCCAATGCGAGGACAACTCACGCAAGAGAAGCACGCCGCCTTGTCGGTCGTGTAGCATGATATGCCTGCCCAACGCCATACGCTTCCATTGCTGGTTGTGTCAGGTAAGACTTCATGCCGTACTGGTGCGGAGATGAGTTGGACGCGTTGATATCGGCAGCTCTGGCTCAGAACTGGGGAAGATACCTTATCTCTGGTATCAGTGAGGGGTACGCTAGCCAGTTACTCCAACGCAATGGACGAGTCAGATGGCTTGCTAGCGATAAACTCGGGAAATGACCCATGATAGACAAGCGGTATTTCTATTCCAGGTCTAGTGTGGAGACTGAGCTATGGTCGCTGCTGGTATCCGGGGCGCAGTTGCTCGTGTGCAATATATATATGTTCTGCGACGGGCATCACAACGCACGCGGATGATGCACGATGTACAATGTATCAGACATTATGAGGGGCTAAGAAGAATATCTTGAAATGAATCTCATCCTTGGAGGCTGTCGGGCTGCTGGTCAGCCAAGAAAGAAGATGGTGAGAATTCCAAGTGTGTTTCTCGCCAGCAGGATCAGGAACCTGGCACGTGATTTGGCCTTCTGCCTGAGGCAGCGATCCGTACACCGAACACTTTCGAGGTCGCGAACACAATACAACGTACTCAGTCACACCCATCTCAGCGGACTTTTTCCCTTTTCATCACTCTCTTTGTGCAGTCCTCAACAAGCAGAAATGGCAGTGTCGTCTTCCTCACGCCCCCGCGGCCGTCCGCTTGAGACTTGCAACCTTTCGCTGATCTCAACCCGGTGAAGTAGCCGCCAAGGTAAGGCTGTGTGATAGGTAGGCGTGGGTACATACTCCGTATCCCACAGCGCTCCAGCGCAACATGGTCTCGCTCACTTTCTACTCAGCATCTCTTCGATATATACGCAACTCTCGCACCATGCTGTCTCAACTGTTTGTGCATGTGCCTTGAGTATGGCGATCCTATTCACCCCCCAGGAAACCCCTGCGCATACGCACGGTTTCTCCGAACTCTCCGGTGGCGCGAAAGTGTGGCTGGCGTCAAGATATGTAACTTTGTGGGTGCCAGAAGAGCGCCTGACGCTGCGCCACATTCCAAGGAGGAATGGTTGAGGGACAGGGATTAGACCGCCCCTCCCATATAAAGCAGCTGCCGGTCGCATCACAGCTCAGAGCAGCCGCGTACGTCGCCTACGCTCGCCTTCTTGTTTCACACAATGTCTGCGACTACCAATACACCAAGCCGAGCGGATTTCCGGATCGCGATCATCTGCCCCCTCCCCCTCGAAGCGAAAGTTGCAAAACCGCTATTGAAGCCCGTCTACGATCAAATCGCGCATCCTGAGCTTGCACAAAAGGCTGACGATCCGAACTCGTACACCCTGGGAAAAGTTGGCCCTTACTATGCAGTCCTTGTGCATATGCCTACTGCTGGCAAAGCAGCTGCCTCTAGCGCCGCCACAAATGTGCGATCGAGTTATCCGGACATTGAATTGGCATTCCTGATCGGCGTGTGCGGGGGTGTTCCACGCGTTGAACGATCGCATATCACCACTGGCAGGACCGACGTATATCTTGGTGATGTGATCGTCAGTACTGGAGTTGTGCAGTATGATTTGGGAAAGCGCTTACCGAGTGGGTTCGTTCGCAAGGATACTTTGGAATCAAATTTAGGGAGGCCGAATCAGCAAATACGGTCTTTTATTTCGAAGATTATGGCAGGGGATGATCACTTGGCGAGGCGACAAGGGGAATATCTTGCAATCATCCAAGATGCGGTGGACGCGATGCGCCCAGGGATTCAGGATGATGTTCTGTTCCGCCAGGATTACAACCACAGAAAGAGAGGGTGTCAATGCGAGAAAAGTGCCCCAACAGACGAAACCCTACTTGCTCGGCAGAGAAAGTCAGATATATTGCCCTATATACACTTCGGAAGACTCGCGTCAGGGGACACTGTTATGATGACTGCAAAAGCACGAGATGCGATCGCGAACAAAGAACAAGTCATTGGATTTGAGATGGAAGGAGCCGGGGTCTGGGAAGCCCTTCCTTGCATCCTTGTCAAGGGTGTCAGTGACTACGCCGACAGTCACAAGGGCAAAGATTGGCAGCTTTTTGCGGCGGCAAGTGCAGCAGCATGCATGCGCGCTCTCCTCGACGAGCGACCGATATCCATCTCCCAGCGATCTACAGGGGCCGGATCTGGTATGTAGAAATTTCTATTGTAAGAGAACAATCCTTTTCCTCCGTTGTTTCCGCTGCTGAGAACCATGCCGATCACTATAGTCAACTCCATACCCCTTCGAACAACAGTACAGAAGCGTCCATCCGATAAAGCTGCGCAGGAGAGCAACGAGGCCTATCTTGAGCTCCTGACATTTACTCGGGCAAACTTTCGACGCAATAAAGTTTTAGCGCCTCATGAAAAGACGTGCAAGTGGATGTTGATGCGGCCAGAATATCAGTCCTGGGTTCATGCAGATACTGAGGGAGTCCCGCGGCGGTTCTTCTGGATCAAGGGAAAGCCGGGAGCTGGGAAGTCTACGCTGATGAAATTTCTGCTTCACAGTGCGACCTCTGACAAAGCCAATGATGTTGTGTTGTCATTCTTTTTCTATGCTCAGGGAACGGAGCTAGAGAGGTCCATTGTTGGAATGTACCGGTCTTTGCTGTACCAACTCCTCTGCTCTCCAGCGGTCTCACCGGAGAAGAAGCAGGTGTTTTTTGACATTGCCGCCGATATTCAAACTGAGAGTGGATTGGTGCACTGGACGAGGGACGACTTGGAGAGTCTTTTGTTGTCTATTATTCCAGCCCTTGTGGGTCGCCGCATAATCATCCTCATCGATGCCCTTGATGAAGGCGAGGAAAAGGACATCCGGCAGATGATTGCATTTCTTCAGCAGCAACTCATCTCATGCGGCAATTCAGATGGAGTTCAATTGAGAATCTGCCTTGCCAGTCGACATTATCCAAGCCTTGTGATTGACAGCGCTATTCAGCTCGTGCTTGAGGATCAGTTAGAGCACGAGTCCGACATAAGAGAGTATGTCGAAGCCAGGTTTAATGGGGGGAGATCCCAAAAAGCCCAGGAGATACGGGCTGAAATTTGCGAAAAGGCGTCGGGTGTATTTCTTTGGGTACATCTTGTTGTCCGCTCCCTAAATGAGGCATTTGAAACGGGCAATCTCCACACGGTCCGTGAACGTCTCGATGGGACACCTGATGACTTGGATGCCCTCTTCATTAGTATCCTCACCCGGGACCAGCAGAGGCTGAGTGATATGCTCTTCTGCCTGGAACTTGTCCTGTTTTCACCTCGTCCACTGTCTAGCGAGGAGGCGTACTTTGCAATGATGTTTCATAAGTGCGGCTTAGTCCAAAGGGACATCCAGCTGCACACTGACTCGATGCTCGCCAACTATATTGTGAATGTCTCGAAAGGGATTGTTGAGGTTTCAAGGTCCAAGGCGCATGCTGTTCACTTTATCCACGAATCCGTGCGAGATTTCCTTCTCCAGCGAGATGGCTTCACCAGGCTCCAGTCCGAACATAGCACGGACTACCGTGGTCTATCCCACGAGCGCATGGCACGAGTATGCTTCGACTATATATGCAAAGTTAGCAGCGACGAGTCCTTTGAGGATGCGCTGAAGACATTAGCTGGTCTTCCTCGCGCGAGGCAACGCGATTACATGAAAGAACATGTTCCTTTCTTTGGTTACGCGCGTTCCAACGTCCTGTTCCATTCCAATGAAGCCCAGGCGGCAGGTGTTTCACAGGTGGACTTTCTACGACAGTTGCGCGATGCCCTTTTGGCATTCAAACACATTTACAACACCGTCGAATGTCCCAAGGTCTCCCGTTACAAAGACAGTGTGAGCCTACTATACATACTGGCGGATCAAAGCTTGTCCCATCTTGTTAGCCTGCAGGTTTCGCTCACTGGATACGACTGGTCCCCGGGAGGCCGATATAAATGGCCAATGGGAACTGCCATCCGTTCTGGTTCTTTAGCTACGACCAGGGCCCTACTTGGCTGCACCACTGCTGCCGAAAGCATAAATGACACTGGTTTATTAAGGACGCCGACCATTGCGGCTATGAAAGATCATCTGGTTGAAAGTCAGGGGAGGGGCGGCCAGTCGGCCACGAAACGGTATAAGCCTTTTCTTGTCGACACTGCTATTGCAGTGGGTGATGCTACCTTCCTGATGCTGCTTGTCCAAACAGGTGAAGTTAATCTCGTGGACGTGATCCACGGCACCTGCGCTAAAGGCCAAGCAAATCTCCTCAGGATACTCCTGGATTGTTGGCGATCCAACCCCAGGACTGCGGGGAAGGAGTATCCCAAATTCTTTCCACCACCCTCGGGGCTTGACAAGGGCCATATGGACGTCATCAATGTCTTATTAGACTATGGGCTTTTAGATATCGATTTTCGGTTTCCAAACCACTGGAACTGCGGTGTGCTACATCGGGTGATAGGATATGGGGACGGATATGGGGACGCAGCTACAGTGAAACGACTTATCAATGCTGGCTGTGATGCAACTTTCCGTGACAGTCGCGGACAAGATCCGCTATGCTACGCTGCAGAGGTAGGCCAGGTGGAGGCAGTGCGCATTCTAACCAAGGTTGACGGTGTTGGTATTGACGCAAAAGATGGTAACGGTCGGACGCCGCTATCATTTGCCGCAGGCGCGCCCCGTAGCGCGGGCTGTGCGACTGTCTCTGCGCTGCTTGAGACTGGGTTGGTTGATATAAACTCCGAAGACAAACTTGGCCGAACGCCCGTCTTCTGGGCTATTGTTTCTAATAACGCAGCAACTGTATCCCACCTGCTCGGTGTCCCGCAGATCAATATTGATTTCAAGATGGCTTCTGGTTATACCCCGCTTTTGTTTGCGGCGGCTCGGAGCTCTGCGAAGATCATCAAACTACTGTTGGCTACTGGGCGGGTTGACGTCAACGCCCGGGATTCGCATGGCCGAACACCGCTATCCTGGGCTGTAGGCCCTTGCTTCCCTTATAAAGGTGTTGAGTGGCAAATGCAGTACAGGAGAACTCGATTGAATAAGGTCATGGCGCTCCTAACCTGTCCGAAGATTCGCCCGACTACTCCCGATGCCTTTGGCTATTCGCCCCTCGACTGGGCTCAAATCTACCACCGTTTAATGCGTGCTGTGTATGGTGAAGGCCGATTGGAGGACGAGGGAGACATAATGATGGGGGAACATGAAGCGATCGTCACACTCCTCGCCCAGCATGGGGTTGTAGAGGGTGTACCCGATGCAAGTCTTGATCCCCGAGATTACCAGTCTTGCTATAGCTGCGATCTGAAAAGGCTCTTCCACTTGGCTGACTTTTGGTATCGTTTGGTAAGCCGTGAGCAGCTGGTCAAACTAGGCCGGGTACGACGTACAACTGGCAGCCGTGATCTGGGCGACCCACGGGATGGGCCCAACGGGAGGAGGTGATGGCCATTCCAGCGCCAGAAATGCTACAGCTGGCTAGGTCTTTAGATGTAGTTCATCATCACAAGACGAATCGAACCTCTACTACTAAAAGCTCAGTGCACACTACTGCTCAATGATCCCTGCATGTCCGAATATCATGAGGGGCTGTAGAAGCTGGAAGAGATCGGACAGCATGGGCAGCCAGTCCCACTGTACCCTCCCTCTAAGCCGGCCGCCTGAGCTACTGGTATCATTTCCCCGGTCCATGTCAGATCCTGAAAACTCACACATACATGCAACACATCCGGCTCGAATACGCGAAGCTCAGCGTCTGTGGCCCGGTCTGCTGGGATAGCTATAACCACCTCTTCGACGAGATCGCGTCCGTGGCGGCGTCCGTGGTCGACCGGACACAGCGACCGGGCTGCCATTGAGTCTCGGCCTCGCAGCTCGACGCACTGTCTAAAGACGGCTGTCTCAAGCCCTCATTTACCATGGAGAAGGGAATCAACGGCCCCATGTTCAAGGTGCAGACAATGTGTCGAGACCCCGCCTTCCTCTCCTCGCAAGAAAAGGATCCAAAACTAGATGTTTAGGTTGTCAGCGAGACGCTCATACCGCGATACTGGCCCTGCTTGGATTCGGCTTAAAGCACGAGTAGGCATGACTGCGAGGAATTCTTGTATTAGCTTAAGTGGACGGACGTCTTGCTCAGGATTTCCAGGCACCCACTGACCCGCCCCGCACCACCCGACACACTTGTAGCAATCAAATAAATGCGTCGGATTATATCGATCTTTGATGCCAAGTAGCAGGTCATAGTGGCTCCCGTAAAATGTTGACTGCCAGTCCTCAACGAGTATACTATCCTCGCTCCGGTACGAGCCACCACCGGGCGTGAGTTCGCGCAGCGGTCCCGCGGCCTCATTGATTCGCGCAATGGTCCCCTGTTGACTAGAGAGGGAGGTCCCCGCCGTCCAACCGCCTACGTGAACGGCATGCAAGAGCGCCGAGCGCCAGGCGGGGTTGGCGGGTTGGACACTCTTACTGTGGTGGATTTGGCATAGAGCACTTCACTTGTAGAGGGTAGGAGGTTGAGCCATGGACTGCCTGCGATGATCTCAGGATTATTGATGACTTTGGCAATGATACAATGATACAATGTTTGTTGATATACCCAGTGTCAAGGGACCCGAATTGGGGTTGATATTGTGCTGTGCGAGGTTCATGGTAATGTCATAGGCTGAAGAGAAGAAGCGAAAAAGAGAAAATGAACGCTTCGTTTTTTTGATAGTACAAGGAAAGTAGAATGAAAACCCCATAATTACTAAAGCTATTAAATGTGCTTCGTAAACCAGTTCCCCCCACCCCAGACCAGGCTGATAGACAGCGGCGCCCGCGCGACCGCAAGCCGCAGGGAATGCACGACCCATCGAGCGATACGTACTCGACGGTCTCTCAACGTCTGTTTCTGCGTCTTGATCCCTAGTACGATCCGCGGAGCATCTGCGGTATACGGTACGGTGCTGCCTTGCCCTAGTCACCCAGCCCTTAAACAGAAACCAACGATGCAGGAACAGCCACGGAGGCCTTTCAACTGCACTAGTACATTATAATGGGTTTGAGAAGGCAACAACAATACCTGCGGACGACGGGAATCTTCATTGAGACCTTTATCGCAATTCCTTCAGGAGACGCACTGCGTAGAAGGTGGATTTCTTTTCCAACGGTTGAAATCCGGGGCCAATAGCTTTTGTGGAGTTCAGGAAGTGCACCTATGATCCTGGAATCACCGTTAAAGTTTATAGGGAGCTGGAGATGGGAAGCCACGCACTGACACTGTGGTCCAGTTCAAACGGTGCATGCAGGGGCCACAGCCAAGCCTAGTCCGTGGCTCATGCCTCCTTGAAAATCAATATATGGCTTGATTTGGCTTCAGCTGCAAGTTTCCAAGTTGTGCAGCATCCTTGGTACTTGCATCTGAGTACCCGGCGCACTGCAAGCTGCCTCATCATGGCAGGAATCCGCATGAGAGCTTTATCAGGGGGCTGGATTCACAATCTCACGGCCGACAGCGACCAAAGGATTGGGGATGACCATCCCATCAAGTCGAGTATGAGATTTGGAACTTGGACCAGAGACGAGCCCCACTTACATCTTCCGAGGAACTTATTGTGGGGCGCCCAGAGGTTGGGGAATTGCAACGCGAACCCGGGGCCGTGCCCCGTGCCCAGTGGTCCGGGGGCCGGCTATGGACGCCATCACGTGTTCCCCGCATCGTCCCTTCCTCCCTCTCTTTGCAGGCCATCATGCCATCTGCGCATTTCAGGGTCTTTGAGGACACAATTCTGCTTCTCCCTAACACTGTATACCGCAGGAAATGGAACCAACACCAGGTCCTGCTAGCGAAGCGACTCGGCAGCAGGGACATACGCTAGATCCCCCACAAACCCGCAGGTTGGTCGCCGCCCCCCCACAGCGCCTTAGTCGGGTGCCAACCCGGTCTTTCTTCCGCGGAAGATGCTGACAGGTTCCTTCACAGGAAAGTCCGTGCTTCTAGAGCTTGTACGGTAAGTATCCCACGAGCCGGGGGCAATTGACATACCGCTGACATCGATAGGCTTGCCATCAACGCAAGGTACGTCCAGCTACAGTCCATCAATCAAGCATTCTGTCTGACGAAGGTGCCCAGATCCGCTGCGACATTACCACGCGCGGTCTACCGTGTACGAACTGCACCGACTACTCGACCGAGTGTAAGACTCACGTGCCGAGGGCCCGGGCCTGGGTCAACCGCAGGCGAAGACGGTTAGTCTGGACAAGGCAAACGTGTTTCAAGATGAAGCTAATCTGGCCCGCTGCCCAGTCAATCACCTGCTGCTCGAGAGGAAGCAAACAAGGAGGACCCTCCGTCTACCCCATCCGAGAGTGCAGCCGTCGCAGCCTCCGCCATGGAGTCCGCCACAGATGAATCTCGCTCCCCGAGAGGAGGCAGTCCGCCTCGCAGCTTGTGGACCTCGATGCTTCCGCCTGAGATTCAAAATTCACTGCCACAGTCGGAATATCTGGGTGAGTCGCTTGGTCTGTTCATGCTACAATCTGAGCGGCGGGACATGGACATATACCACCCGCTGTCTTGGGGGTCCATATCAACGCCATCCGGCCTAGACCCACTCCAGTTTGCAATGTTAAACCAGCAGGGCGCTTTTATGCTCCCATATCAGGAGTTACGAGATGAATTGATCGAGGATTTCTTCGAGCGGGTGGCTCCGGTAGTCCCTGTCGTGAGCAGAACAATGTTTATGGCTCAATATAAAAATACGGATGACACAAATCAGGCATCGTTGCTACTATTGCAATCGATGCTCCTTGCTGCATCGAAGATATCAAGGTCCAGCCTTCTGCTGCAGGCGACCGGTACGAATGCGGCCGCGTCGGCGCTTTTCTACAAACGCGCAAAATCCTTATATGATGCTGGATTTGAAACCGACCGTATTGTGATTTTGCAATCGGTGGTTCTCATGGGCTGGTACTGTGAGGATCCACGAGGTACGCTCCAGACCACCATCCTATCTGCCATCGTATGCTTATCTCCAAGGTGTTGGTACAACGTTTTACTGGAGTAGGATTGCAATCGCTCTGGCTCAAAGTATCGGAATACACAGAAGGTATCTTTGCTGACCACCCCATGACATATATAACTGATCAGCCGCAGTGTGACAAGCTCCGTGCTGTCCCTTCCCGAGAAACGACTGTACAAACGAATATGGTGGACCCTTTTCACCCGAGACCGCCTGCTTTCGGTGTGTCTGGGACGACCGATGGCAATCAATCTTGCAGACTGTGACGTGGAGCTTGTAGAAGACATCGACTTTGACGAGACCGACAATGGCTCTCTGGGGGTATACCCTTCGAATCCCCTCCACACAACCTATTTCACCCAATACGTGAAACTCAGCAAAATAATGGGCGAGATATTTGCAACTTACTACTCCGCTACGTCGAAGGTGTTCCAAAAGGATGCATCGGAGACACATCTGCAGTATGACCAGCGTTTGACCGAATGGCTCCAGCAGCGCCCACAAGAGATGATCTGGGGGAAGGCTCCGCATGAATTCTGGGCAGCGATTCTTCATCTACATTACTGGTTCGTCCTGTCCATTGAGTGCACTGCGGGCAAGTTTATTTACGCTCACTATACATAGTACCGCAATCTGCCTTCTCCACCGCGCCCACATGCCAGCAGGCGCAGGAATGTCAGCATCCGATAGCTCATCCACCAGTCAAGGCGTCCACCTCTCTCGCGAGGCATCATACGACGCGGCGAGCTGCATCACGGATATTATAGAGACGCTCATGTCATGTAGCGAGCTCAACCTTGCTCCACCATTTGTGTTTGTCCCTCCACCACCTACACGTTCCCCTCTCCTTCCACTCTCGAACTCACACCAGGACAGCGTATACAGTCTCTATTCCGCACTCCTCGTGCACGTCCACCGGATCCACTCGACCAGAAGCTCCAACCTCTTCCCGGCAGCATCACGTGCCGGGGTCTGCCTGTGTGCCCTACTGCAGTTGTCCACTGCATGGACCGTGGCCGACCTCGTGTACACCATGTTCTGCCACCTGCTTACCTCGGACCTGAAGAGGCGGCAGAACAACAGCAGCAACGATCAGGATGAGGCACCTGGCCAGCCGGATCTTACGGAAATATTGCCATATATGCGGCCCGTTGAGGATGTTTTGTTTCCGAATGTTGATCCTAGTTTGGTGGCGACTGGGACTTTTGATCTGCAGATGATGGGACTGTTACCCTTGGACACTGGGGATTTACCTTGTAGTATTGACTCATTTGCTGTCGGATGGTGACTTGTTGGGCTATTTTCTATATTGATCATTACTATTTAACTTAGACACACGCAAATATGTATCTGATAACTTTTCTGAGGAAACATTCTACGTAGACAACCCCACGTTCTGACGCAAACCATCAGCATGGCACAAGTCCCAGACACGACTCTTTTTATACCACACACGCCTTGAACAGTAGGTGAATGATCCGGCTCAACAACCTCTTTAATCTTGCGGAGCTTGTCATACTTCTCCAGCTCTCAGAGTTACTCCTGTGACTGCGGTCCGAACTGATCCGCTTCGTTGGTGTAAGTTCCAACCAATCTGTTCAACGCGGCTGGATGATGCGAGCTCCAGAGATCGTGTTTTTGATACGAGCGGAGGCAAGCGCTGCCAGGTACAGGGGGATCTCCTCATATCGATGGCCACGCAACGGAACGAGAAGAACAGACCAAAAGAAAAACAAAGAAGACCACTGCGGTTTTCATTGATTTCTCGCCCCCATCCAACACTCACCTATGTCATCAATCCCGCCTGGCAACCGCCACCCAAACACATCCACAAAACCAACACTCGCGAAACGCGAAATGCAAAATCGCATCACTCAGACTCAGACTCAACAGAGCAGCAAGTGCACGAAACGTGCTCGCGAAAAAACCCCGAATCCTCCACGGGATCCCCCGTAAACGGTGCGAGAAACGTCTCCGCGACGTATGTCCACATCGGCCCGGCCCGTACACGTACACACACCCGGATGTTTCGTCGCGTGCGAGGCAGAGACCGTAGTATTCTTACTCTTGCCCGTCGTCGCCCTAGGTGGGATTTTTTAGTTAGCCCGCACGCGTACCCAGCATCAGAAGGATGGATTGATAAGCATAGATGCTGCGAGGTCGGTTGAGGAGATACGTACCGCAAATGCCGAAGTATACATCCACCGCAGCGCCCCCCAACTGCAGTCCTAAGCACATAAAGCCACTTGTTCATGTTGGAAGGTGAAAGGGATCCACCGGTTGAGTGTCGACGGAGCGGCCGTGAGGAGAAAGTGCACGGTGAATGGCTTTATTTCCCTGCTTGTGTCCTCTGAGATGATGTGGGACATATATGTATATATATATATATATATATATATCTACATAGATGCACAGAGTCCGTCTTAGCAGAACCCACGATATTCCACTCTTCTTCTATTCCATGTGGTGGGTGGAAACAGTGGAACTGACAGAAAAAGAGGTGTATACATAATGAAAAAGATCAAGCAAAATATTTCTAGCTATTCATATACGCAGCATATGAGAGCTTTTAAGTTGTTGCGATCAGGCTACATTAAATCGAAGGACCATGTGTGTGTTGTTAGCCAGGCAGTGAATGGATAGAGGGCCCAGCAAATTCGGTACGAGAGCGTTATGTTGCTTATTCCGGTTCTCTCTAACGCTCCCCTCCTTTTGAGACAGGATGAAGCAAGAAATCCGTTCACGTTAAAATACGTAGTGCTTTCTTCCTGTCGAGCTGGTACCGTACCCTAAGCCCTACAGTATGCATGTCCTCTCCGTCGAGTCCAACCGTCCATGCGTCTAGGATATCTGCACTAGATTATACATATGTCTCGTGTCCAGGAATGGATATTGAACATAAACAGATGTGCTTCTATTCTAAGAGCCCGGAAGCACCAGGCCACACAGATACGGAACACCGCACTCGACGTGAGAAGACGGAATACCCATTTTGCCGCGGACGGAGATGAGGTTCGGCCCCCCGCATCTCCTGATCTCCTGATCTTCCGCCAATGCGATGCTGCGGGGTCATTTCGATACACTTGCTTTGCCGACAGCGCTAAAGTCTGTGGGCGTTCGTCAGCGTGTAAAATCGATCCGGCTGATGTGAATAATACCGTCCTCCGCTAGGTGGATGCCAGGATAGCTGTGTCTAGGCCTGGCTACCACATTTAGGCTAAAGGCGCACATGGGACTAAGTAGTTAAATGAAGCCCCGAGCCTCCGGTAGCGCTTTGACCAATCGCTTGTTATTACCGTGGGCATATCGGCGCCATGAATATATGCCTTTACTAGCGAGAAAGTAAGTCCCCAGATTAAACCAATACGAACAGGTTCGAGTATTGCGAGGCTTAGCCCACCGCCAATAACAAAGACTCCCGAGATTATGCTGCTCTTCCCCGTGTCTCGCGGCGTTAGCCTCATTATCGTTAATATAAAGTTAGAGCACCTCTTCCGCTGACGAATGTCCAGCTACCTTGGCGCATCCGGGGTACGCGAGATCATCCGTGAAGAACCACGGAGGACACCTCCGGGTCGGTTCACATTAGCCGGTGCTGCCATCTCATCGGATAATCCTCGTCGCATCTGGTAATGGTATGTTGCTGAGGGATTGTGGGACATATAAGAAGGCCAGCCTCTCGCATTGAGCTGCACCTTGGGATACACGGCAACAAGCTGAAGAAAGAAAGAGTAAATCCCGAGCAGCATCACATCACAATGGTCCAGCTTGGTTCCTTGACCGTGGCCCTTGTGGCCGCCCTCCTTCCCAACATGTTCGCGTCTCCTTCCCCTTAGTGTGTGCGCTGTCTGACGATATGTTCTCGACACAGTGTCTCGGCCATCGGTCTCCACGAGGCGGCCATCGCCGCCGGACTCCAGTACTTCGGCTCTGCAACCGACAATGGGGAGCTATCGGATGCCCCGTACCTGGCGCAACTCATTAACACGGATGACTTCGGGCAAATCACCCCAGCGAATTCGCAGAAGGCATGTTGTCTACCCTTTACGGATAGCGCCCAACAGACGAGATTGATCCTCAATTGGCGAAACTAACTACTGGCCGAATAGTGGGACAGCACCGAGCCCTCGCAGGGGTCATTCCGCTTCACCAATGGAGATGTCATCGCCGATCTGGCTGAGGATAATGGCCAGCTGCTCCGGTGCCATACTCTTGTCTGGCATCAGCAGCTTCCTAGCTGGGGTACTTACTGTCCAGATATTTTACCGGAAGGTCACTAATGGTGGAAACAGTAACCAGTGGATCTTGGACGAATGCGACACTCACCGCGGCGTTGCGAAACCACATCACGAACGTGGTGACCCATTACCGGGGCCGATGCGTGCACTGGGACGTAGTCAACGAAGGTACGTCACGTCACGTCCCGCCTGGATAATCTCTTGGCCCTGCTCCTGTTCTTCCCCCAGTGAGGTCGAATTCTTACTCCAGTCCAGCTCTCAACGAAGACGGCACCTACCGCACAAACATCTTCTACACAACCATCGGCGAAGCCTACCTCCCAATCGCCTTCGCAGCAGCTGCAGCCGCAGACCCAAACACAAAGCTCTACTACAACGACTACAACCTCGAATACGGCAGCAACAAAGCAGCCGGCGCACGTCGCATCGTGCAACTGATCCAAAACGCCGGTGTTAAAATCGACGGCGTCGGCTTCCAGGCGCATTTCGGGGTTGGAACCCTACCCAGCCGGAGCTCGCTTGTGAGCGTGCTGAATTCGTTCATTGCGCTCGGTGTCGAGGTCGCGTATACGGAGGCGGACGTGCGTATTCAGCTCCCGACCTCTGCGACGACGCTCGCGCAGCAGGCGGTTGACTTCGGCAATCTCGTGGGATCGTGTGTGGATACGGTTCCTGGATGCGTCGGCTTCACGATCTGGGATTGGACGGATAAGTATAGTTGGGTTCCGAGTGTCTTTGACGGGTACGGGGCTGCGCTGCCGTGGGATGAGAATTTCGTTAAGAAGCCTGCGTATAATGGGTTGTTGGCGGGGTTGGGGGTGGCCACTACGACTACCACTAGTACGACGCTGACGACGGCGACGAGTACCACGTCGAGTGCCACCACTACGAGTACGGGGACTGCGCAGCGGTGGGGGCAGTGTGGGGGGAGTGGGTGGACTGGGCCGACTGCTTGCGTGAGTCCGTGGACTTGTACTTTTGTTAATAATTGGTATTCGCAGTGCTTGTGAGGGGATGGATTCGCGTATGTTGGTGGGTGGTCAGCATGAGGATAGGCGAGGCTACCGTCGTGAGTGAATATTATAGTCGAGAACATCGTAACTAGGAGACGCATCACATCTCTCAACTATGAAATCCGCTTATACAGGAGCTTGGAATTGCACCGCAATTATGTAGCCGCTCAGGCGAGCGAGGCCACGTCCAGAAGCCAGATAGCGAACGAAACGGCTTCATCCCCTAGTGAAGGTAAGTTGATAGCCAACAAGCTGTGGCAGAACCTTGTTAAGCCTATACTTTAGGTTCCACCCTATAAATGGACGGGCGAAGCCTAAATGGAGAGATGGTCGAGCAGCAAACTGACGCGGTAGTGCTGCGCAGCCGGCAATTGGCCAATGGAGACACCTGCCATGAGCCGTACGCGGGCATCCGAACGGGTGGGATAGTGGACGATGCGGGAGTAACCCCGGCCCCATCGACAAGGTTCGGAATCCATGTGCAGGTACCTAAGCTCGGCCGGCGTGTAGCAAACAACCGGACACGGGTATCCTCCGCTACTCGGCTCTGTGCCAGGCAATGTTGCATTGTATATACTTCACAGCGGCGGAGCCTGCGGCCCAAGAGAAGCATGGGCATTCAGTTTCTTAGAACCCATGCTGGACAGGGGCAGAGATCTGCTGGACCGAGTTATTGGCGACTCTGAAGGAGTTCAATATCCAGCATTGGAAATGAATTCCATAGTGACATCATCGACTATATCTCTGATCTCCAGCCAAACTGATTAGTGATCTCACCCGAATGCAAAGACTCTTGGCCGGCTTGGCGGTGGATCGGATTTCAGAATCTTCACCATTTGCAGTTCCTGCCTCATCCACTTTCGGAACGTGTTGTTGATTAGTGATATGGGACCCACGGGATTTGCAGGAGACTTTCTGGATCGGAGTCACTTTAACCGTGCAGCACAACGGCGGATGGGGCCATCGGTCCTTGATAAACCCTCGATGTGCTTTCTTCCCGTTCTTTGAATTCTTCCAGTTCAAGCTTCGTGGCCCTTTAGATCAATCTCTCCGGCTTTAAGGTTCAACCTGAACACTTGGAGTTATCTATTCGGGACTAGCAGAGCCACCTCCCGTCAAATATCGAAAAAAGCAACCGTCACCACTACAGCCATGCCAACTCCCACCACCATGAACCCCAAAGACATCCAATCCTATTTCGCCAAATACCAAGGCGACAAATACGTCGAAGGCTGGGCCACCCTCTGGGACAAAGCCGCCGGCGACAATCTCCCCTGGGACCGCGGCTTCCCCAACCCCGCGCTAGAAGACACCCTAGCCCAGCAAGGCGGCACCATCGGCGGACCCATCGCCCCGGACGGTCGGAGGCGGAAGGCACTAGTCCCAGGCTGTGGACGCGGAGTCGATGTACTCTTACTCGCGAGCTTTGGGTATGATGCCTATGGCCTGGAGTGTAGCGCTGCGGCTGTTGAGGCGTGCAGGAGGGAGGAGGAGAAGATGGGGGAGAACGATGGCTGGTACCGCGTGCGAGATGGGAAGATTGGGCGAGGGAAGGTTACGTTCGTCCAGGGGGATTTCTTTGATGATGCGTGGTTGGAGGAGATTGGGATACCGCGAAATGGATTCGATGTTGTTTATGATTACACGGTATGTATACCCACTGCAGCTGCAGCTGTTGAGCTCCACCCCGTCCTTGCTGTTATTTTCTCTCGATTCGTACCCTGCGTTCTACAGAGATTCCCAACCCACCCTGCCTTTTTCTGGTCATTCTAGTCGTTCTAGTCATTCCGTTCATCCCCTAACAAAAATCCAGTTCTTCTGCGCTCTAACCCCCACCCTCCGCCCCAAATGGGCCCTCCGCCACACGGAACTCCTCGCCCCGCAACCCACAGGAAATCTAATCTGTCTGGAATCCCCCCGCAATAAGAGCCCCCTCGCCCCGGGCCCCCCATTTGCCTCTCCCTCTGAGGCGTACATGGCGCACCTAAGCTACCCCGGTGAGCAGATCTCGTATAACGACGAGGGTCTTGTTGATGTGGACCCGGCGCGAGAGCCTAGCAGGGCAGGCCTGGAGAGGGTGGCGTATTGGCAGCCGGAGCGCACGCATGCTGTGGGGAAGGGGGAGGATGGGGTTGTTTATGATAGGGTGTCGGTTTGGCGGCGGCGGGAGTAGGAATTTGCCAGCGTTTGTGGGACCTAAATGGGGGGGAAAGCGTAAATGGAAAACACAGGTCATTTGGGAGTCTCGTCCTGGATTTCAATGGCCCGGCCAGCCTCTAGATGCTAAATTGACAGCTGGAATGAAGATGAAAACATGGTTGAGGATCATGTGGACAGGAGGTACATAGTGGAAACGCATAAGCGTCGCACATACGCGCAGGCAGGCGTAGGATCTATGCTAAAGTAATTTACCTACGGCGAAGATGGAAGACTATACAAATACAGATATCTCCACTCTAACTAGCTATCTATCTTCATAATCAATACAAATTGTTATCTCCGGTCGCCTTTCACAGCAACAACTCATTAAGTATTTAAATTTACAGGATGCCACATACGTTTGGTCATATTGGCCCTAACTTTTCTTGCAAGCTCAGCCATGGGCCATGACTCGTCCGTCTACGAGTTTGACATGGCGGTTGGATACGTGAAGCATTTGGCAAGTCAATTAAAATTACAGAGGTTTCCCCAGGGTTCCCAGGGTTAACGAGGGTTAAAAGGTTAATATAGAATTACCAAGTGACCCGTCTCTTGATTGTCGAGCATTATTACAACGTGTGGCTAGTGCCAATGCTGCATCTTGTGGAGGGGAAGATGGAAGCCAACACGAGAGGTTACTTGACGCGAGCAGCACCTGGATGAATACTGGAAGACACTATTGACATTAACATTTCTGGAAGAGTAACTGTGACTAAAAATGCATTACAACCCGGGATCTCTATGAAAGCCCACCCAGCTATATTGTCTACCTTCTCAGTCTGCCGTCATCATTCTTACTTTAAGGTGTACCGGTAAGTATAGGCTATTCCTACGTATACACTATGCCCAAGTGTAAACTTTTTTTAAGCATAGATTATCCCTAAGTATAGGGTTAGCACGTGCTCTATAGGTACTAGTAACTGTATCTACCCAGGCTGGGGTCATAATTGTATCCTCCTTATTGCATAGCGATAAGGGTTACCACTTCCTGGTTTAAAGCTTTCTTATATAGTCCTGGGCTAACTATATAATACCCTAGCTTTTACTTGCTCGTAGGTTAGATAGTTATCCCCATAATACTTGGTCTCGTATATTAGTAAATTAGGGCCGAGAGAAGCGTCACCGTCTGCTTGGATAAGATGTGAAAATGGCATTGTTCACCTACAACACAACCTCAAACCCATCCCACATAAGACTACATCCATATGCATGCCTTCCTGTGTTAATACATAATCGCTCATTACGTCCCTCGCCCACGGTCGCCCATGCGGCGGCTCTCGGAACCACAATATCCCCGCAGCCAGAGCCACGGTTCAGTAGCCCCCTCACGCAAACATATGGAAATGGCAGTCACATGTAAGGCCAGAATGTGGAACGAAGCGCTCTTGACATCACTGCATCGAGTCCGTCAATGGCTACGATCCAGCTGACCAGTGCGTAGCCTTACACGCCACCCCGCCATTTATAACCAACCGCCCTGCCTGCTCAGCTCCGCAGCTGTCTTGTCGTATCATCGAAAGGACGATTCAATTCAATTCACTTGACTCCTGAACAAACGAATATCCACAATGTCCGACCGCAAAATGTCATCAGACAGAAAGATGTCCTCCGCTTCGGAGAAGCTCGACTCGTGAGTCTACACTACTGCTCACCACGAAACCCTCTCTGACCACCACCCGCTAAGATCCCCCAGCACCTTCGACAACCCCGCCTCTCTAGACGAAGGCAAAGGCGCCGCGGCGAAGTCCATGCTGGGACCCGACGATGTCGGTGGACACCAGGTGCTCCGCGGCGAGGACTATTCCACTATTCCTCATCAGCCGGCGCCGGCGAGGGCGATGAAAGGGAGGAGGGTTTCGCATATCCTGCATGAGATGGCTGGGAAGACGCCCGATGAGTTGTTGTTGCTCTGACTGGTTTTTTTTTATGAGGGTTTTAATGGGGGAGTTGAAAAGCTGTTGGTTAGGTCTAATACTTT
This sequence comes from Aspergillus carlsbadensis, assembly GCA_025688815.1. Classification (NCBI taxonomy): domain Eukaryota; kingdom Fungi; phylum Ascomycota; class Eurotiomycetes; order Eurotiales; family Aspergillaceae; genus Aspergillus; species Aspergillus carlsbadensis. The sequence continues at coordinate 199,100 of MU628220.1, read as the reverse complement.
CTCTTTCTCGTGACATTCAACATTGTTCCTCGAGCGGGGTCCTTTTGAAGTCGTTAAGTAGACTAAGACGACATTCGAAATATGATATAGTCGGCTTCCTCATATTCCTGATGCACATTACCCTTTTGGGATTCCAAATACCTGGGGCCCTTTATTTGCAATCCAGTGCCATGTTAACTCGCATATTACGAGCCCGAATGATATGCCGTCGCTCCGCAACCTCACGACGTGTAGTCAACCCCACGCGAACCACCACACGTGGCTCCCATGAGACCCAGAAGTCCGAACGTGCTTCGGAATGTGCAAGTTGGCATATAACCCATCGCACTTGACTTTGGCAGAAGCAGTCACACACGGGCGCGGAGTGGCCTGACAGGGTATCGACCCCACCGCCACCCAAAGCTTGAGTGGATAGATCCAGAGTACAGCGTTTCCGACCCGCATTTATACCCTGGAAAGGACCGTCCGTCTGGATCGCTGCAGTGACATTTCCGGCCGCGCGGATTCTAGACCCTGACGAAGAAAGCTCTGTGCTATACTATACTGCTCCCATTGCATAGAATAAGGACGAGATTTATGGCTATTCCCATTATCGTCGTCTTTCTGTGTTTCTGTTTCGTGTATATAGTAGCCATGACGTGGTGAGCAAATCATTCTTCTCATCCGAAGAAACCGCTGAGGTCGGCTTAGGCTCATCTACTCGGACCCCGGGCCACAAACACCGCTCGACTCTACGCCGCAAGGCGGCTCGGTAGACTCCCTCACGCAGGCCGAGGTCGCCGCTCGACTCATCCGGCTGAATAGAGAAACGTTGCGAATCCGGTTGAGAGATTGCCCGATGTTCAAGCCGACGGAAACGACGCTTTTGAAAGATCCAGTGCAGCCCTCCGCAGTGATTTGGTACGTATCATACTTCCCAGTGGAAGACGGTGATATAGTCTACCAGAAATATCTATTAACTGTAAACAGCCCCATCTGCCTCGACCAAACCCGGCCCAACGACCTGGTCTACTCCTTATCCTGCCGCCACGTTTTCCACGAGGGGTGTCTGCAGTATTGGTACCTGTACGAGAACAACCGCTGCCCGCTCTGCCAACGGGCTATCCGGCCGGAACAGGAATCGAGGAGGGGGGCGGAGTCGGTTGTTTCGGTTTGATGCGAGAACGATCCTCTCAAACATGGTGTGTAGGCTAGGGGTTATGTGGTGGGTTGTGTGAGGCATAGGCCTTGGAGATTTGGTGGAGTAAGATGGTACTCATGAGTACGAAAGAGCCCAGAAGGTTGGGCGTTTTCGGCGCCAGCTTCGTGGATTCGCGGGGGTTCTGGGTTCTGGGTTCTAGGGCCGTTAGCACTCCACGGGTCATTGGGGAAGAAGATCTCAGTCGTGCAGTGAGTGGCTGGGTTCTTGGTCAATGGGTACTGTAAGTCCATGATATCTGATCGCGTTTCATTCGTCTTCAAGGTCATGATCATTGACTTGGGAACAGCTCTAGCCGTAGACTACATATCATGTATGGTTGGGTTGAGGGGGGGTTGGCGATAATCAGCTATGGCTAAGGGTTTCCAATGACCTCACTGAGCCCATTTCGAGCACTACGGCAGTAACTTGATTTCATCCACGGCCCATATAGTTTGATCTAAACGGCCTATAGTTTGGACTGTTCTTTTTAGCAAGTGGCTTCTTGTTGTCAGTTAACAAATATATATACATTTCGTCGTCTCCCCTCTTTCCAATCAACCATACCATGTTACGTTTATATCTATCCTGTCGCCAATCTCCAGTTACTAGAGGGGTCTCTTGATATGGGATAGATGCATGCGCGGGTACCTGGTTTCGTCACGGGTTTTGTCAACACCTTGATACTACTACCTGTCATGTGTGGCAGGTACGACGCTGGACATGATATTACGCCGGTTCCTTGCCCCAGACCGTCGAATAATCTGCACCTTGATCATCTCACCATCTCACCATCTACCGGAGTAGACGGGTTCTTGGTTAATGGTTCATTCACGAATCCACCCCAAAGCTATCCAATCAAGCCTTGATCCAGGAAGACCGCGAGTGAAACTATATAGAGAGGGAAAAAAATACAAGGAAGAAAGAAACCCCCAAACACCCATTCCTTTTCTCTCCATATATCCCCTAAACCCAGCCCTACCACGGACTCCGAGGCCCTTTCCCAGAGTTCCCAATCCCACCCCCAGTCTCACCCCCGCGCCCAACAAGCTCAACAACATCATCCTCATGCCCGACACGAGGCAAATACGTAACGCGATGCGAAACCGTCTTCTGAATACCAGCGCTGCCGCCCGAAAACGGCGACGTGTCGTAGCGCAGCGAGCGGTTCTGGCTGTCGAAGATGGTCGGGAAGGAGCGGCGCAGCGTTGACAGGATTGCCGGCATGCAGCAGCAGACGATTGAGATGTTGCATTCTATTACGCTGTAGGTTGCGACCATTACGTTGTTGTCTGGAACAGCCAGGGTGGTCAATGGTTAATGAGGGGTTTAGTATCATGAGGGCGTTGGAGGGAAGATAAGAGCGGATGGGGAGGGTATTGGGATGGACTCACAGGTTATGTTTGACGAGGTGGAATATTTCAGCAGGCCGGAGAAGCGGACGATGCTGATGACGGTGATGCTGGAATGCAGTGTCAGTAGACAGAAGTATACAGAGGACGTAGTGGGAGACATACACAATCCCAACACTAAACATAAGAACCAAATAAATCTTCTTCTTGAGCTTAAGCTGCAATTTAACAAGCATTGGAATCGGCATAGCAATAATCCACAGGTCCGTAGCGATATTGATCGCCTAGCCTTGTGTCAGCAATACACCTCCATACCTACCCCATCCTGCTGTATCAACATACCGAATGAGCCCACCAAAACGCATTATTATCATAGCAGATCCCCTCCTGCACGCCCATCCAATTCGTCCACATCTTCTCGACGGGCACACAGGCGAGGATTGCTGCAATGGTCGTCGAGACCATGAACAGGAAACACCAGGTGATTGTCCCGTAGCAGAGCAGGCGGAATTTCGGGCCGGGGAACACTTGCATGAAGAAGCAGACGATTGCGACTTTTGTTAGGCAGATGGCGGGGATGTAGGCTACTTGAGTTACCCAGGTGTACTGATATATGTTAGAATAGACTATTGCTTTGGAGACTGGGTAACTTCTCCCGGACTAGTGGGGGGCTTACCTTGGCGGCGTTTGTGATCTGGGTTGGCGTTAATGTCCACACGTCCTTGCCCATTCCTGCGCTTTTCACTGTATTCCTCGTCAGGATCTATTTTATGGTGTCACGTCTCTCCCTGAAAACATACTATAGAATTCAAACACGTCCATAGGAATAGACCACGCCTGGCAACCGTCAGTATGGCTCTGCGCTTAACGGATCGGGGACATACCAATGCAACAACCGCACACAGATCAGCCCACTTATACTCCTTCCGCGCGACACAATCGTATACTCGGACCAGAACACATATAATGGCCATAGAGCCCGTTACTATCGTCGCGGTCGGAGCAACCCAGCTCTTGTCGCGGATGGGCTGTTTGCACATTGTCGCTGTGGCATTTTGGGCGGCTATTCGCAGAACCAGGGTTAGTTTCGGGAGATAAAGTAAAGAAGGGATTGGTAGAGGGGTCTCGGTGTGGACGTACATAGTCCTTCGACGACCGTGCAGCTACCTAGCACGCAGGTCTGCACGTTTGCCATCAAAGCTTCGTCCGCGCAGATGCAGTCCGCGTCTGTCGCGCTGCATGTTGAGTCTTCGAGGCTTGTGGCGAGGCAGTCACTCTAACGGAGTTGTCAGTTGAGTCTGAGGACATAGTTCCAGATCGCTTCATACCGCACACTTCGGCATCGTCTGGCCCAAAGCGGCTACCGCCAGGGCGAAGAACCCTAAGGCCCATGATGAAAACCTCATGCTCGCTGCCTCGACTACGCCTCGTCCGTGTTTCACTTGGGGGGTGTGGAAACGATCGTCTGTGCAAACACACAACGAGAATCGACAGGGAAGTAGCAAGCAACAGGAGCGAACCGCGAGAAGTGTGTGTCAACGTTGAGAACCGACACGATCGATATATGTACAGAGTATCGTGCAAGACACCCCGGCCATGTTGTATGAGCGTGGCGAAAGAATTTGGAGGTCGCCTCTCCAAATCCCGACAAAACGGGGAGTGAAGATCTTTCCAACTTCTTGAGTAGGGGCCCCTATTCAATAATCCAAGTCTGCAGACGATTAATCGATGGATCAAATCGATACTGTCTTGGGAATATGACGGATAACGGCCCCCAGGCCCCAAGTCGCAGGCCCACACGGACCGTTAGTCGAGCCCACCAATGGACTAGAGTGTGTGGGGGAGAATGAAAGAGAGCTCCGCTGTCTGAGGCCACAACCTTGAACGAATCAGTCTGGACCTGCTAGAAATTATACAGCATGAGAGCCGGGGACTGCTTGAACAACGAGTTCATATCGTTTGGCACACCCATGTTCCAACACTGCATTCTTTGCTGCAGAAGCTAAGTACTCGGTCGCCGCAGGGTAAATTCTTCAGGTCCATTCTTCAGGAACGGTGCCAGGAAGGCGTGACACCCCTGTAATGGCCTGAGCTTGGCTCGCCTCATCCCGACGGAGTCTGGCGTGAGACCTGGATGGCTCATTCGCCTGCGCGAAGGATGCAAGGCGAAGGCCTCCGCCAGCATTGAGAAGTGTCGAACGCGCGAGTCAGTAAGGAGCTCGTAGAGTCCACCCCATCCGGCCACCTTCTATAATCTCCAAACACAAATGTAAGTTAGCAGCAGCTACGGCCCCTCAGTGGTCGACATCCTCTTTCGCTGGGCCTCATACGTTGTATCAAAAGTACGGTAGTCGTGTCCACCCCTGTTCGTCACTGCCAATAAAAGCACAGCGAGCGACATTGACACCTGCATCTCCACCTCGCTGCACAAGCCGCAAGCCGAGTCTGCCAGCGAATCCCATCCCTGACGGATCCTCGCCAAAGGCCGGCTGTGGCGCTGTGGAGATGGCCAAGCCTTCAAAGCGAGAACTTACTCCAACTTGATATTAATCGGCGACGCACTTTCCTCTTTAAAATGATAAACCATGGCAGGATTTCACGGCGAGTCAGTACATCCACTCTTCATGCGCCGTGGGGGCGAGACGAGCCGCGCCGTTTCGAGGCCCGCCTCGGGTGGCGCCTGCCATCCCGGGGAGGACGGGACAAGCCGGGATTTGGGGGAAAATAGCGTAGCGAACTGGGAGCCTCCGCAGACGACCTTCAGACTCTTCGTACATTTTCCAGTCAGGGTTGACGACTAGCTTCCCCGGTAGTTTCGCAGGCGTAGGCTATGGAGCTCCCTTCCGGTGAAGATTCCTCGAGAGATTCGGGGAGAACTTGAACCCCAATGAGCTGTCACTGATTCCTCATTTCCTCACCCCTGCAGTCATTGGCCAATTGCACCATGTGTGCGGTTCGCCTGTTCGAGGTTAGATGGCACCACATGGCACACACACTAGGAGCTGTATTAAAATAGCGAGTCTGCGTCCGTCGACGCCCTCGCCCTCGCCCTCGCGGTCTGCGCACTGTTTTCTTTTCCTCCCCAGAAAATGATCACAGACATCAAGACGCTGCTGCTGGCCGCCCTGGCCACAGTCGCAATCACCTGGCTAATCCAATCCCTCCTCAAACGCCCACCACTCCCCCTCCCCCCAGGCCCCAAACCCGCCCCCCTAATCGGCAACATCCACCAGCTCCCTAAAAGCCTCCAATGGCTGCACCTCTACCACCTCAGCAAGCAATACGGCCCAATCATGCACTTCAGCATGGCCGGGCAACCGCTCATCATCCTCTCAACGCACGAAGCAGCACACGACCTCCTGAACCGTCGAAGTGCCCGCTACTCGGATCGTCCACGCATGGTCATGGCCGGCGAGCTGGTGACGAAGGGAATGCACATGCTCATCCGACCATACGACGAGCGGTATAAGCTGCATCAGCGCATGGAAGCGCCACTATTGACCCTCCGCGCCGCGAGCAACTACCGTCCGCTACAGGATCTCGAGTCGCAGCAGCTCCTGTTCGATGTGCTCGGTGAATGGGATAAATTCGGCGAGAAGGGCGTGGACTTTCACCACCACTTCGAGCGCGCGATGGCGAGTACGATCTACTGTTTGAATTACGGATATCGACTGCAGACGGGGTACGAGAAGGAGCTGCTCGATGGGAAGAAGGTACAGGCTGAATTCGCGCGCACGGGGCAGGTCGGCGCGTATATGGTTGATTCGTTCCCGTCGCTGAATTACCTGCCAAGGTTCCTTGCGCCGTGGAAGAAGGAGGGTGAGGAATTGTATGAGCTTGAGCGGCAGTTGCATGTGGGGAATCTGAGGAAGGGACTTAACAATCGGAGTTGGAACTTTGCGAAGTATATGAAAGATTCGCCAGAGGCTGTTACTATGCCTGAGGAGGAGCTTGCGTTTGATCTGGGGATCCTGGCTGATGCTGGCTTGGATACGTCCACTGTTGCGTTGGACTGGTTTATGGTTGCGTGGCTGACCTCGGGGGCGACGTGGGCGAAGAAGGCGCAGGAGCTGCTTAATGAGGTTGTTGGGAGGGATCGTATGCCTACCTTTGAGGACCGTCCCAAGCTGGCCTACATTGATGCGATTGGTATACTACCCGCCTGGAACCTCAAGTCGACGGAATAGACTGACAAGCTACAGCAAGCGAAACCCTCCGCTGGCGCCCCGTAGTTGTCTCAGGCGTCCCGCACTTCACCAAGACCGCCGACACATACAAGGGCTACCACATCCCCGCAAACTCCACCGTCCTGCCCAACGCCTTCGCCATAACACGCGACGAGTCCGTCTTCGGTCCAAACGTCGACACCTTCCTCCCAGAGCGCTGGCTCATGGAAGACCCACCGCAAATAGAACCGCAAATCGACACCTGCGGCTGCAACGTCTCCGCGCTAAAGGACCTCCCGCAAACGGGCTTCGGCTTCGGGCGCAGAATCTGTACGGGGAGACTCATTGCGCGCAATCAGCTCTTCATCCAGATGGCGCGTATGCTTTGGGCTTTTGAGGTTGAGGCGGGCGTTGTGGATGAGGATAGCGGGAGACGGCATGTAGTTGATGATATGGATTGTACGGAGGGGTTTGTCACCCTGCCGAAACCTTTTCGGGCTGTTATGAGGCCGAGGGGGGAGTGGGTGAGGGAGAGGATTGAGGAGAGGGGGAGCACGCATGGGTTGGACCATGCGAGGATTTTGGAAAAGGCGAGGTTGGATCGGTCGTAGAGGAGGTATGCAGCATATTATGGATGGTAGATGTTGGAGACCGGGACCTTGTAACAAGTTGTCCGGTCATAGTGGCGGTATCCTGTGATTTGGCCCGGTTGTCTTCCTGCTCATCGACAACCTTGTATCCCCCATGACAAATAACTGCGCATGTGTCGAATCCTTACAGACGAGAAGACGTCACCCTCCACATCCAAGTGATCTACTGTTTTTGCGCCAAGTCTACAGTGCTTTCGTACAATTTAGTCGCTCTCACCCTTAGTGCCGCTACATCAACCCCCGCTGTCGACCACAATGTATGTACCCGCCAACGAGGTTTGGCCAACCTTGAATACTCAGTTGCATAGCAAGAAGACATAGAGAACGGTTCCTTAACGCGTGAAACCAATATAGGGAGAGCACCCACATACAGGAGGATAACGTGATGCCTTCCAGAGGCTAAGCCCTAATAACGGTGCGCATAACGTAATGCACCCCGTATATCAACACGCTGCACCCACCCAAGTTGGCCCGAACCCATCACCCAATCCTCTCACCTTTCTCAATATCATACGCTCAGATCTCACCCACCTCTTACACAATTCATCTTGTGTTTTTCATTTCTATTGAGCTCAGGACCCGAAGCCAAAACACTCAGCAATATGCAATCCCTCCTCGCCCTCTCCCGCATAGCAGCCGGCCTCGGCTTCCTCATCCTCCCGGCGCCCATCACATCCCTGCTCCACATGCCCTTCACCCCCGAAGCCGCGCTTGGATGCCGCATGGCCGGCGCGCGCGACATCGTGATCGGTGCTTTGCTATATACCGCCAACACCGCAACCACCACAACCCCCGCCACAAACGAGAAACCCGACACCGCGCGTGCAGGATCAAAGAATCGGGCGTGGAGCGCGACACAGACCGCGCTTGTCGCGGGGATTGCCGTCGATGCGATGGATGTGCTTGCTTGTCTTTGGTGTTATGCTGATGGATCGCTTCCGCTGACGCCCGCGTTGTTGCTTGGTGGGGGTGCCGGGGTGTTGTTGGATTTGGGGGTTTGGTGTTTGTATTTCTAGTGGGTATGATAATCATGGCTGTGATGGTTGTGAGGGTTTTGGTGTGCTTGGATGGATGAGGATAGATGAGATGCACACTGCAACGCAGGTTGCATCTGCATAGCTTGTATGAGGCGGGTGCATTTCGGCGAGGCGGCGTCGGGGCGCGCTTTCCCTGGGCAAGGACTTGTATAAAGCAAAGCATTGGAGGAAGGAACGACCGTGCAGTGATTCCTGCCATCCCCACTGAATTATTCTATATGTATGTATATCTACTACTAGTATGCTTGACATAGGTGTGTTTTCTGTAGTACTATTTTCGTTTTCATGGTCGGCCGTGGGCTCTGGCTTGGTTGATCGCTTGCCACGGCTTGACTATGTGGTCAGGGCATCCAGTGGATGAGTATATTACCTTCACTAAGGGTATATATATCCTCGGCATAACGGCTCTTGATAATACTAGATGCTGGTTGATATAGAAATGCTACGTGGTATTTCAACGTATGCTATTCTGAGAATCGAATACAGGGCGTTCGCCCCGGGGTATACCGTATTCCTCTATTCCGCACCTGGCGGAGGGATCGATCGCTGTGACGTGACAGTAAATCACCCGGACAAGGCAGCAACATGAGTAGGCCGGGGGCTGGGGATCATACATGTTAGGAGCTAATATAAACCAACTACCCCGCCTTCCCGCTGTGGGTCTCAGGTTCTCCCCTCCATTACCCTCGAGTTCCACGACCAATACACGGAATATCCCAGGCGTAACCGACCGACCCTCTCTACTCCTCTGGTGCGGCCGTCCGTCCTGATAATGACCGACAGTGTCCCCTTCGACATCCAGTACTTGATTCTGGCGGGGTTTGCTAGACGCGACCCGCCCGAGATGACACAGCCTGACTGGAGGATAATTGTAAACCTCCTCTGCGTGTGTAGTATGACTCCTGCTCAATCCTCAATCACTGAGCCTTGCAGTACGACTACCTATGTCTAACCTATATTCCGAGCAGAGCTCTGGCACTCATCGCTACAGGATCTCCTGGTCCAACATCTACCCGCAAACGCTCTGCTACGGCTATGCAAGACCGGTCGGGGCGTTGGCGCCATCGCCGTGCAGCGGGCGGTCACCGACTACATTGCAAGAGAGGAAGCGCGACGGGGGACAGATGCGGATGCAGATTCAGAGAAGGAAAACAGCACCGCATCGCATCGTTGGAAAGGAGGAAGCGTCTACTCCACGAAGGCACAGGCGGCGCTTGCCGGTCCCAACGTCACCGACGCCCTCCTCCTCGATCTACAATACTGCATCGACACGGCCGCGGAACGAGGGTACATCGACCTCCTCCGTCTCGGCCTCGAGGCGGGAGTCGAATACGAGAGTCGCGACGCGCTCCGGGCTGCCATTAAATGTGACCAGGTGGGCGTTGTTGAGTTCCTCCTCGACGGCGGCTACATCGACCTCGAGCAGCGGCTGAATGGAACGAGCGCGCTGGGTTTCGCAGTCCGCGAGGGGCGCGCTGCTATCGTGCAGCTGTTCCTGGCGCGCGGCGCAGACGCGGATATCCGGCTCTGGATGCGCGCGGTGGACGTGCATGAATCGCTGAGCCTTGCTTGCTACGCGACGTATAAGAATTACACGGACGTGCTGCGCGTTCTTCTCGAGCATGGCCTGCCCGCTGAGGATGCGCTTGGCCCTGAGCGCGCAATACTCTGGGCGGTAGTGAATGCGAATATCGAGACCGCGACGGTGCTCATTGAGAACGGGGTGGATTTGAGCCAGAGGCTGGCCGGCGATTGGCCGCTGCGCCTGGCTGTGCGGAGGGGGGATATCGACATGGTCAACTTCCTGCTTGAGCGCGGGGGCGTGCCGGAGGAACGCGACGAAATCGAGCTGTTGTTCCTGGAAGCTGAGATGTCTGAGGCGGTCGAGGTCCGGCGGATGTTGGGGAGGAAGTTCGGAGATGTGGCTCCGTCAAGTGCAGGTGGGTCGTTGATGTAGTATTCCTGGGGAATTGATTCGAAATTAAGGTCCGCACCGCCCCTGTGCGGCGAGCGTCATCCCGTCTGTCCTGGGTGCAGTGTATACAAAACTGTCCGTCCGTATGCGCGGTCAGCTTCCCCAATAGGAGCTTATGGGGCGGTGGCTTTCCATCCGTACACTCGCTACCATAGTCCATCTATCCACCTTCGCGTCCATATGAGAAGGCCGCGTGTGGATAACTCACATACCTGCTTAACACCCATTGCCTCGTACCTGTTGAATGTGATTCAATGTGTCCAATCCTAACCGCCGGTGTGGTGACCATGTGAAATGTCGCTGTAGCTGTAGCTATAGCGGTCCACGAGTGGTGCACTGTGTACGCTTCCAAAGGCGATGAAGAGAGTCTACGTCTTCGGAATTGCTGTGTCATACATAGCCGATACATCAGTATGTATAGGTACCCGCTAATCGCACGTTTATTCCAAGCAGCTGGTGTGTCCAGGAACATGCGCTGCGACGGACGCGTCTGAAGTATAGGTATAGGGACGGGGAAGTTCTATCCGGGCTATGCCCATGTGTAGCGACTAGATCGATGCGAGGCATTGCTATATTTTGGGCTAAGGAGGGGCATGGGCATGGCGAGGCGCCAGTTATCTTTAATGGTATTGATATTGGAGTTCTTTGTGCAACCGAGCCTAAGCAAAAGTCTATGTATCGATTCGCGCGCCCATCTCCCCCGCAGATCCACCACTTCCTAGTTTCACCCCTTACAAACTCCCTCCTCGCCTCACTCAATTGACACGGCCCGGGCGCAGCCCTGTGTCTGTAGATGCAGGGCCATCCCGGGGGTGCTTTCGCCAGCGGCCACCCCTTACTTGGCGATGAGCTCTCTCTGAACCTCGGCGAGGGTGCCGTTGACGATTGCTGCGGCGTGTGCGCGGGCAATAAGGCCATAAGCAAAGAGGTACCTGGCAATCAACAGTCAGTATACGCACAACCTCAGGAACACAAAACCGGAGCCAGAGCAAGACAAGACAAGACAAGACACAACAAGACAAGCCAAAAAAGCAGGATATGCAACATACCGATCAATAGTCGGCAACAACTCCTCCAACCCAGGAACATGCCTCCAATCGCGAAACAAATCACAAAGAATACCCCACCACCCCATAAGCGTAACGCCCGCAGCTTCCATCCTCCGATTCGCATCAACGGCAAGCCGTGCATCAAACGTGCCACTCCCCTCCGTATTCGCAAACACCTCATACCCCTCATCGACGAGCGACAGCGCCAGAAACGCCGTACACACCTCCGTGACGATCCCGCCGATGATCATCTGCTTCCGTCCCGTGGCTTCGACGGCGGCGCGGAAGGCCGCGTTGTCCCACGCGTTGACCTCGCCCAGGCGCTGGATTACTGTGGCGTTTGGGTACATGTCCAGTATCTCCTTGAGCATGGGCCCGTTCGCGCCGGTGTCTGACGATGTGGTTAGCACGACGGGGAGGTTGAATGTTTTGCCGAGCGCCGCGTGTGCGAGCATGTGGTTGCGGAAGTCGTTTGTGCCGTGATCGCGGACGAGTTGCGCGAGGCCGACTTGGTAGTCGACGATTAGGAGGGCCTGGGCTTGCCTGTTAGTTATGGGTGAGGTGGGGGGATGTAGGGGATGGGTGGCGGCGTACCGCATTGTCTTTGTCGAGTCTGTTCCATGCATTCACGGCCGTGGACGAGGCTAGGAGGAGGCTGGCCTGGAGAGCCGGGAGGAAACGCATTCTGCTGGTGGGATATGAGGAGCTGTTTGGAAAGATTTTATAGATGAGCAGGGTCGAGATGCTGGATGGTGCTGGTGCTGGTGATGATGGTCGAGAATAGCTGGTCATCCTTGAGGTATTTATGTCGTTTCTCCCATCTGTAGCTCCATGGGTCCCTCCCATTTCCAATCCTGACCGATCCTGACCAAGCAGGTGCACTGCCATCCACGACCAGGATACAATATGCAGTCCTCACCCGCGGTCGTCCGCCGCCAAGTCACGAGTCACGTAGGGCCGCCTCGGGTTGGCGTACATACTCCCCTCCTGGAGAGATCGGCTCAGACAGGTCTGGAAGGGCAGATTCCAAAACAAGTATCTATGATATTTTCTGAAAGCATCTCAAGATCACAAGAGGTGAAAATCTTAGTTCTTTTCTCGATAACATCGTGCCCAGGAGCGGCGACGCGCAGCAATCGAATTGGTCCAGCTGCAACCCTAGTCTAGTTCCCCAACCCCTGCAAGTTTTCCTCAGCCTTTACTCCAGGTTTACGCGAACGTCTTACAGCCGTGCATAAGCCCCCGTTCCACCGCATGTAAATTGTTACTCACATTTCTATACATCGTCCAAAACACACACCGACTACTATCTCCTGCATTGCCTCGTCCGCTCGGCTCGGCTCCGTCGGCTCGGAGCGTCCGCTGTCATCTGCCATCTGCCATCTGCCATCCCTGTCCCTATAAAACAGTCTGGTCTAGTCTGGGCAGACGGTGCCAAGGTCCTAGCACCTGGTTGGTAAAAATTGGAAATCCGGAAACCCCGAGGGAGAGCGTGCGTGACGCTGCAGGTGCGTTTCATTCGTAAGAGGGGGCGCCGAGGCGCCCATGGTCATACTGTACTCGAAGTGTGATGTGACGCTTGTTCTAGGTTTCTAGATTGCAGTCTGTATGCAATAGGACATCAGGCCAGACACCGAATGGGATCGTCCGGCGACCAGTCATCTGCGAGGGGATGTTATGATTACTAAAGGAAGCGGCGCACACGTGGTGGTCACAGTGGACGCAGCAGGTGTTACCATCTGGGTTAGTTAGCTATGGTGCAGATATAAACTTCACATTAGCAGTGAGATTGAGCAACCTGGGTCAATTACCGCTTAGCATCACAATAGGAACACTGGGCCCTCCCCAAAGTCGAGCGTTGTTGGCTTGGCTCACCATTGCAGGGAACTTGAACATGACGTGGTCTATCATGCGCTGCGGGTGTGTGTAGATGCTGTCTGCTGTAATGAGTCTGGAACAAGGTAGCCACGCGGAACAGGAGCAACGTTTTTCATTCAACTAAACATTTCAGGGCTCCCGTAACATCAGCCAATCCATGGAAGACCCTTCGAGGTTTTAGACCCTGGCTAGGCAGTGGGCAGGTACTGAGCAATCTGCATGGCCAACACAAAGCATTGAGCGGCTGCCGCCTCCAGCGGTTACGGTTTCTGCGTGGTGGTTACGCACCCAGCGAGGCCTGCACCATGAGCTTAAGCCCCTGCTCAATCGCATCCTCGTTCCTCCAGTCCGACCACGTGTGGTCCAGGATTCCTAATTCGCCACACGGTTAGTGCACATCCCACAATTGAAATGAAGAGAGAGAGAGAGAGAAAACATACCCCAAGTATCATCCGAATCCTGCACCCCAGACCGCACATAATAACTCCCACTAATCGTCCAAGCCATCCACCCGGCCTGCTGCTCGGGGATCCACTCGCGAATACAAGACGCATACACGCTCTGCCACATGGTATCATCCTGCGCGAACCCGAACTCCGTGAGGAGGACCGGCATGACATTGACAATGGCCTCGTTGTCTGTATCATGCGCCTTGAACCCTCCGTTCCAGAGTGCCCCGGAGAGGTCGCCGCAGTTCGTCGCGCCGGTGTTGTAGTTGTGCAGTTCGAGGACGAGGCGGTCGGCGTAGCTAAAGTCCGAGAGGTTGAATGTGCGGCCGTCGCCGAGGTCTGCGCCCGTGGGGATCGGGGAGAGCGTCGTGTCGTAGTTTAGGCCGGAGAGGAAGATCAGCGCGTCCGGGTTCGCGGCGTGCACGACGTCGGCTGCGGCGACCATCTCGTCGTACCATGTTGCCCAGTTGTATGGGTATTCTGCGCTCTCGGTGTCGGGGGTGCGAAATTCATTCCGTAGTCCAATTGAGGTGAATGCGTCCCAGGACGCAGCATGCTCCGCCATATACGCCAGTCCGCGTTTCCAGTTATCCACGTCGAAGTACTCGTCGCCGAACCAGGCGTTTCCATCCGTGCCCGAACAGCACCACATCGCCTTGGAGATGTGGTTGTCGAGATGAACATAGATCCCCTGGCGGGCAGATTCAGCAGCGACGAGGTCATAGACCTCCAGTCTTGTAGTCCGCCTCGTGATGCGCGGGTTATTGCGCCTGACCTGGTTGAATACAGCTGTGCCGTTCGTTCGTCCAAGGGCATTGATGAACGAGTCGAGGACAGTCGTGTCGTGGCCCTTGTCGTAGATGTCGTCGACGAGCTCAATGGGGAAGGTCAGTCTGATGACGTTCATTCCGAGGGATTTTATCTTCGATAGCGTGGACTGGATCGAGGCGTATTGCAGGCCTTCGGGGACCATGGCTTCGCCGGCGCCTGGCCAGTTCACGCCGGCCAGGGTGACGGGGGAGTCGGTGGAGTCGAGGATCCATCGGCCGGAGACGCTGAAGGGGGTGTTTAGCTGGGCCGTGGCGGGGAGGAGGAGCCCCAGTAGAGGGGCGATCAAGTGGAGCTTCATGATGAAGGTTTGAAGAGTGATAGCGATGCGAATGAGCTGTGCATTTCGACAGACGAGGTGAACACTGGCCGGTATTTATACCTCAGCGGTTGACATGGCCTGAGGTGGACAGCGACGAAGTCTCGCACTGACGTAGCCCGTGGCTTCCATGCAGGATGAACAAGCGTGGGTACTAGCCACCGCTGCTCGACTCTCCATCTCATGATATTCCCTCCCATCCGACATCCCCGAGCAAAAACCAGGAAAGGCGGGGGCCACGGGCTTGGATGTGGGGGAGAGTGGAGATCCGGAGAATTGACACGGGTAAATTCGTCCGGAGTACAGACCACGCAGCACTTGCATGATCATGTCTGCCCCGCCGAATTCTGACGGATATCTGATTCGGTCGCCTTCTCGTCTCTGACGGTATCCATCTCCCAACCCCGCTGCCGACGGGCGCCGGCGCAAACCCGGGGTAGTCGACGCCGCCCGCCCGACTTCCCCGCAACATCACAGTGATCGACATGGGCGTCGGGCAAAGGGCGGAGGAAATCGATCCTGCACGGGACGCGGCTAGACATGTGTTGTTTCCAAGATTGTGCAAGGCACGCCGTATAACTCGCTTCCTATAGAACCTTGGAGAAAGACCCCACACTCTTCATCAACTCGCCAGCTCCTCTGCAGTCCACGTACGCTTTTCAAACTTAACGCTGGTCCTGCACCATTCAATACTCTGCCCTTGCTCGACATATCGCTCGGTTATGTCGCCGCTAGGATGTAGAAGACAGTTCGGCCCACAAAACGGATGGTTAAATGCTTCACTGCCTCGCCTTTCACTCTTGTTCTTTCGCGAGAGATGCCAATCGCTTGTGACAAAGCCTAGGGTCCCGCAATAAAATGCAAGAGTCTAGACTCAGGGCTAATGAAGAGTACATGGCCAGCCCACGACGCATCTGGCCTATGCATCTTACGCGCCGAGTTGATCGGGGATATCGGGATTTTACCACCCTAGCCCCCCTGCATGACCCCGCTACATTCTTTTTGGCCAGGGCGGGGGAATGTGGGATGATCAATGCACGTAAGACGCAGTTTGATCATAGCTTGACGAGACCCCCTGCCTCAACGTGGCCCCGGCCCCCGGATTCTGGAAAGGTTTGTCGACCTAGTCGCAGTGTACTCGGCCCTGTTCAAGTCGCGGGTCCTCAGGGACATTACATCACAGATAACTATATACTAGGTACCTCATATGCCCATATATCTGACCTTCATCTTGCGTTCCAGTACGATCTACCTACTGCTATCGCAACCTAGTCTTTCACAAACCCACGCCGAATACCCGCCACACTAGTATGCCCCGTCATAGCGAGGGGCTGCCCTACTTGTATAATATACAGTGTCGGAACAGTGCCTCTACCAGCATTGCTTTCCTTGCAATACTCGGAAATCTATTCCTGGCGTTGGGGATCCGTACTGGGAGGATGAAGGAGAAGGAGAAGCAGAAGAAATTAGCCAAGAGCTCAGGAAGCCGTCCATAATGACCCTTCTGTATCATAGACTGGAGATAGAGTGCAGCATCACCGGTGGAGATTATGGGACTGTTACGGGAACAGAGAGTAAGTCTGAGCTCCACCGTTCAATATACAGCTCCAGCGATCACAGCCAGAGCGCCAACCTGCGTTGCGAAGGGTGCAATATAGCATGTCTGGACCTTTATTTTCCCTCCTACGGGCAAAATATCTGCTCACCAGGACCTCCATCGCCTGTTTACAGACATGCCTGCTATCATCTCCCTGGGCCTTATTCCACGTTCCGAGCGAGGCTGGTCCATCGCCCAACAGCATCAGTGGCTACGACCGCGTGAGTCTGCCCAGCTCCGTGATCCTGCCTGGCCAGTCTGACGGTGGATTCGTTGAGGGCGGACCCCTATACAAGGGTATGGGGGAAGAGAAGATCGTACGTTCCGGCTGGTGGAGATTCGGGGGCCAGTTCGGCGGGCATGCATGTGCTCAAGGTAACACGGGCGTGGACGGATCTACCAGGCCCAGGTCTTCCAAATGGCCTGCATCTCGTCGTAAGGGGTGGAGATGGCGCTGAGAGGCATGGGAACATGCGCGACAGGGTGGGATTTGATCGGTCCAATAATGTGGAACAGGTCGTGTGGACGAATCTGCCGCCTGGGGAGATGAAGCTCATCGTGCGCGCCTACCGCATCTTCAAACGGTCCGTTGCCCAGCCGTGCGCCCTTTAAAGTAGAAAGACCAAGACACTAAGAGAGAGAGAGAGAGATAAAATTGATTGATTGTATGGCTTTCAAAACGAGGGGGGAAAAGCCCGGTTTGAGCTGGAGGCCACGCTTATTCCGCTGGGCCGATTTCAATTTGATAAAGATGCCGCGAATGGAATTGCTCACTGGTGTGCGTGTCACTCAGCCATTACCCGTACCATCTACATTCCACTGTATTCACTGGATATTTCCTAGGACTGCTTCAGGCGTGGTAGCATGTAATGCTGGATGTGCGCGTCACCATTTCCTATATTGAATCTATACAGAAGACGGATTGATGGCTATTTTCTCATCTGTATGCACGTCAATCCTCTATTACATCGGGGACCTACCATACAATCCCTGA
This sequence comes from Aspergillus carlsbadensis, assembly GCA_025688815.1. Lineage (NCBI taxonomy): Eukaryota > Fungi > Ascomycota > Eurotiomycetes > Eurotiales > Aspergillaceae > Aspergillus > Aspergillus carlsbadensis. The sequence continues at coordinate 181,629 of MU628220.1, read as the reverse complement.
GTGGAATTTTGTAAGAGCATTCGCACAAGTATGGATCCTTGCTCCAGTGTTCAGGCTCCTGGTGGGGTAATGCTGTAAATCTTGCTGCCGCCAATGGAATAAACTATTCTTATGGTGTACTCTTTTTCTCTTGTCTCTGACGCCAATTGCAAACAACCATCAGATCCAGCACACGCGCTACCGCAAGTTTGTTCGGGCAGACCACCAGCGAGGATGCCCAGCGATACGGAGGAAGGCCCTATGGTACAGAAGTTCATTCATTACACATTGGCCGGTGGTGAGGGATTATGCAGGATTACCAGAGGAGTCGAAGCGGTGCGTTCCCGTATCACAGGGAGGCTTTTAAGCGCTAATTAATATTCTGCTGTAGTATCATACATCTTGTTCCTTGTGTTTGAGAGGGTTGCGAGGTCACTGCTTGACCCAGCAATACATGGACCAAGACGCATTCCTTCTTCCGCATAGTGTCGGCATGGTGCAGTCCAGCCAAACCCTAGTTGAGGGCCCAAAATCTGCCATCAACTCTCCCGCTGCACTGGCATTGCTCGGGACGCCACACGCGCGTCCACGGTGCTGACAGTATTGCCAATTGAGCTACACGATCCAACGAGCCTGTTGGGCTTTTGTGAGATGTGCATGATGATATTGTATCTACTGCACCCAGCAAAAAGGAATTCACTGTGGGCAATATCAGGTATCCAATGCCACCTTGGGCGGGCCTTTTCTCCTATCGGGTTTCGCAGCGCGCCTAGCGCGAAAGTAGGGTCTTTTTTTTTCTTTGATTCGTCCTTCGATCTTCTGCTGTCGTGCTTGAAGCGGCGTTGTTATCTGGTATGAGATGTAAATGTACCTAGGTACTTCCACGGAACCCCCTCGCCCTCATGTTGAGTTTTATCTATAGTAGCTAGGGCTAGTGGCCTATAATAAGCTACTAGGGTGATACCGCTCCAGGACCAAGTAAGTAGTCAATCTACCACACATCATTCTATCCCAGAGCCAAGGTACAATATTCCGCTTATAAAAATTACCCTGTAGCAAAGTGATGCTTCAAAGCTAGACGATCTGTCAGGCACGGTGGTTCTGGCGTTTGATACGGGGTTTGGGTATTGACTAGGGATCGCTCTAGTCGTTAAAAGAGTGGACTGACTAAGGGCTTAGTCTCTTAAAGTCCCACGTATTAGTTACGACCCTACTAGGGAAAGGCTACTTGTGGCTATCTATAATATCCCCCGACTCCCCAGTTGCAGTGCTTAAAGCTGCGTAGTAGTTAGGGCTAATTTAGGTGATCAGGGGTGCGGAAGAGGACTGATAGCAGTGACAGCAGTTGAATTAGAGCTATGATTCTAATACCACCTTTAAACTAAGTTGTATAAAGAGTGCATTGCCTAAGTGGGGATGTGAAGCAGCCATATAGATAAGCTTAAGTGATTCATATAGCAATTATATATATGCGGGTCCCTAGGTTAGCATCTTCGGTACGCAGGCAAAAAAATATATTTCCATTTCCGCCATCGGCAAACGATTCTAGAAATCCCTCAAGTACCCTAATTTACTACCGTAGGACCCTATCTGTCCCCTTCAAAAGCGTTGAATCCGCGAACTCTTGAATTCCCTCGACGGGGGGAGGCCGAATTTCCCTCACACGAGTCAAAAATCGGGATTTGGCCCCTGGATCTCCATCGGTAGCGCACAGGCTAAGCACAGCCGCCCCGCAGCCAGCGCAACGCAGCGAACCATATCCTCGCCTCAGATCCACAGCGTAGCAATTCTTATCGATAAAGGAAGGCACCTGGATTAAAAATTCCCACTCCGCTTATCCAGGCTTGAGGTTCCCTCCGCCGTCGGAGTCAGGACTCTGGAGTTCGCAGCCCCCGTCCCTGTCTGTCCCAGTCCCTGAATCCAGGCAGGCAGGCACCGACAATAATGGCCAAATCAATCAAAGAGCGCATCGTCTCACTACGCGAAATCCACAACCCGTCAAAAGATGATCCCTACGACAGTAACCTCCCAGAAACGCAGACGCGTTGGGGTTGGGGCCGCGCTCGCGCTCGCACACGCAGACACAGACGCACAGGCGGCGGATGGAAGCGTACGCTGTACTTCGGCGCAATCTGGGCATCCATGATCCTCCTCCTCAACCTGGCTTTGGTCCTCTGGGCGACGACGCGGCGGTCCTCGTCGGAAGGCGCGTCGGTGCTGTATGCGGGGGACTGCGCGCGCACAAAGCAGCTTAGCTCGTGGGTGCATGTTCTCATTAATATGCTGAGTACGGGGGTGTTGGGGGCGAGTCATTTTGCGATGGTATGTTTGTTTATGTTTTTTGTTCGATTCAACTGTATTGTAGGGATGTGTTGTGGCGTGCTGTGCTAATGGGCCGTCTAGCAATGTCTCAGTGCGCCGGCGCGCGAGGACGTCGATCGCGCGCATGCGCAGGGGAGGTGGCTGGATATTGGGGTCCCGAGTATGCGGAATCTACTGAGTATACCGCGGCTGCGCCGGTGGTTGTGGATCGGGCTCGTTGCGTCTTCCGTGCCGCTGCATCTGTTGTACGCACCTCTCCTGATACTATACTGGTCACTATAGATCCTAACCCAGATGCCTCCAGCTACAACTCCACCGTCTACTCGACAATCTCAGTAAACAGCTACGACGTCTTCGTCGCAAACGCCAGCTTCGCATCGCTGGAATTCCGGGACGTAATAAGCACCTTCACATCCATGTACAACGAAACCTTCGAGCAGCTCTACTCGACGAGCTGGGCGCTAAACAGCCCGATCCGCTCGGCGGAACGCATGCTCGCCTCCGCGCACGCGAATAACCTGACCCGCCTCACGCCGCTCGAATGCATCACGGCGTACGCAACCGCCTGGCAATCGAAATACAGCGGCGTAGTCCTGATAAGCGATGCGTTCAACGGATCTGAATCCGCGGTCGACTACGTCTTCCAGCAGCTGGTACCCCGGCCTGCGGATAGCCAGCAGGATCCCTTCGGGTGGGTGTGTATGCAGGCGGACGTGATGTCGGATTCGGCGCGGCAGTGCCAGTCGGAGCTTGACGCTGTCAAACAACGGGCGAACTCGACTGGGGAGGGGTGGGTGGTTGATGGGTACAAGGTTGATTACTGCCTGGCCGAGGAGACGCCGCAGAAGTGTACGCTAGAGTATAGCCTGGCGCTGTCGATTGTGGTTCTTGTGACGAATGGCGTGAAGATTGCGGTCATCCTGGCGACCATTTTGAGTCTAAGGGCGAATCCGCTTTTGACACTGGGCGATGCGGTGGCCTCGTTTCTCACCGTGCCGGATGAGGGTTCGAGGGGGATGGGGCTGCTTACGAAGGAGATGGTTACTGCGAAGAGGAAACCGGGTTCCAAGCAGGATAATCTCCCCGCGTATAACTCGCGACCAAAGCGGAGATGGACGTCCGTGTCTCTTGAGCGATGGGCTGTCACTTCCTTCATGTATGTCACACCTCACCACCCGCGCTTCTCCCCTCCCTCCTTCCATCCCCTAACGCTATTTCTTCCTCTTTCCTTCTAACCAAAATGCTATATTCTAGGTACACATCCTCCGTAATCCTCGCCTCCGTCCTTCTAATCTACGGACTATCCGTAATGCGCACCACAAAATCCGGCCTGTGGACCTCCGGCTTCGCAACAATCGACACGCGCACAATGGTCAGCACAGACTACTGGTCCCGCACACTAATCTCCAACACGCTGGTCGCAAACATCCCGCACCTCATCTTCTCAACCCTCTACTTCCTCATCAACGGCGTCCTAACGACCATGGCGCTGTCAACAGAGTGGTCCGCCTTCGGGGTCTCACGAAAGGGTCTTCGCGTCTCAACACCCACACGCGGATCGCAGCGTCGCGCAAGGTTCCTCTCCCTACCGAGACGATATAGTCTCCCCCTCCTCGCCATCTCGGGACTATTGCACTGGCTCATGTCGCAGAGTATTTTCCTCGTGCGTGTTCTTGCGCGCGACGCGTATCAGAGAAGGGATACGACGCGGGATACCACAACCGTTGGGTGGTCGCCGCCGGCGATCTTGACCGGGTTGGCTGTGGGGTTGCTTTTGCCCGTGGGTGTTGCGTGGCTTGCTGGGAGGGGGTTTCGGTCTGGCATGCCGGTTGTTGGGAGTTGTAGTTTTGCGATTGCGGCGGGGTGTCATTCCGCTGCGGGGAAGGGGATTGGGATTTGTCTGGGTGGGGAGGGTGCGGGTGATGCGGAGATGCAGAAGGAGGGGCTGGAGTGTAAGGAGTTGCAATGGGGTGTTGAGTCGTATGCCCCCTATCCTGGTGCTGCGGGAGGGGGTGGGATCGGACATTGTGCGTTTTCGGATGGGTTCGTTGCTGCGCCGATACCCGGGTGTTCTTACCGATGAGATGAGTATATAATATAGGATCTGAATGAGACATCTATTTATTTGCCGTATTTCTTGCAATGTGCCTATCCTTAAAACCGTACGCGGTCGCTATCCGCCATGCCGGGCTTGCTGGGCCTTGTGTGTGGGATTGCCACAAGCATTATCACGTCATGGCTGGACTTGTGGTAGACAGACGCTGGACACTCGCTGTCGCGGCTTCTCCAATCTGTGTACAACGGACTACCTCCCGAGGTTCCAACATGCGCGTTGCTGTTTTGGAAACGCAATGGGACGACCTCGGAGGCGTCGATTTATAGGACATTCAGGTCTTGGGAGTGCGAATACTAGGTAGGTAACCGACCTTCTCTGATCGCTGAGCGATCTATAGTGGTGGACGCTGAGGAATCTACCTGTTTCACGCCAAGTATTGCTCTACCAATTACCGCGCGGCGCAATCTGGATTATCGGAGTATAACTTTGCTATCATTGGAAGAGGAAATGGATATGTTTTCCGTCGCAATATGGCGGCGATAATTCCATGGCAGGCTTAAATGGCTTATGAGTAATTGAGCCCCCCCGCCTCGTCTGATCAACAGCAAATAGGAGCTTAAGCGCCAGCAACTTTTCTTTGAGCTTGATTGCTTATCATTCTATATTAGGGACTGCTATACTCCCCAGGCTTGGTACTATGAAGGGCCTGGCAGTTTTCCCACATCATGTGGCCGCCACATCACATGTTCTCAACTTGAGGACAGAGTCACCACAGTGTTTGATCCTGATCCTGTCACTCTCCCTTTAAACGTAACGTGCACGGAATGAATGGCTCATTTAAAACCTCGGTTTTCACCATCGTGGTTGCTTTTACTACTGTCACTGCCCCTCCCTCACCCCTCGACCGGAGAACAATATACATGTGGGGGGGGGAAAGGGCAGCTAGTGCCTGTAAAATGCTAACCCTCCCGGCCAACGCAGCGCTCCAAGTAAGGCGGTAGCTCCCGTCATCTGGCCCTTTACCCTAGTCCATATGCTCTGCGGTTGTGCGACGATATTCATACACTTTCCAATCTGTGAGGCACCCCTTGAGAAGAGCGGTATGTTGGTGTGGCGCGTGACCTCGACCTCGATAAAAGACACACGGAGCGGAATCTGACTAGATGCAATGTTCATCAGAGCTTGCAACGTCATCGCCCATCTCCTCAACGGAGTCGCGGAATAAGCTCCCCTTGAACCTTCCTACAGGGCGCCGATTGGCGCAAGTCTCAAGCAGACCTCGAGTTCTCGGCGCATACATACCGACCACTCGCGATCTGATCTACTGACGAGCGGGAAAGGCGGGGTGTGTTGGTAACATACAGTGGCCCGGACGCAGGTAGATGATAGTATGTTGAATGGCGATGTATTGAGCCGCGGTCCATCGAGATCTCGAGTTAAGGCCCTTTGCTGGTAGACCTGGATACCCGGCTGAGAATTCTGCACGCCCTCAAGCCCCCGGGAATCAGACGGTCTGGCTCTGCTGTCTCAAGTTGACCCGACTAGATCAAAGCTTCAAGCGGAGCCACGCAACCCCGTTCGTCAGAGCTGCAGCAGCTGCAGCAGCTGTCAAAAGTACGGCGCTAACGGTCTCCGTGCGTCTCAGCTTCAAGCTGGCGGTGTCCTGATTGGTTTGTTTATACAGGGGTCCAGGCCGCGCGGACACGTCTGGCACTTTGGTTGGCTGGCACATCTCATAGCGTCGGCTCGTATGCACTTAAGCTGTTAGAACGTACACTAGAAGTTTGGCACGGGAGGGAACCGTGCGAGCAGCGATGGAGCTGTGATGGCGGGGAAATGAAATGAAACGAAAGCAGGGTATTAATATGGGGACTATGCGCACGGGGGAGATTTCCTGGTTTAATTCTTCTTGGAGCAACGACGCCTGCCTGCCTATGCGTCCACTGAACTAGTCGCCCAACAGCCTCTCGCCTAGAAGGGCCGAATATCAATCAAAACAAGGCGAAATAGGCTAGACATATCCCCAATGGAACCAGAAATAACAGATCTCGTGATAATCGGCGCCGGTAAATACCTGCATACCCCCTCCCCCCCGCTTCCCCCCCGATCAATCCCGATTAGACACCACCAAGCCCTCGCTACATGACAACCACGAACACTAACTCCACCACTAGGCTGGCACGGCCTCGCAGCAGCAAAAACCGCGCTGGAACTCAACCCCTCCAATACCCTCCTCGTCCTCGACTCCGCCTCCACAATCGGCGGTGTCTGGGCAGCGGAGCGCCTATATCCAGGCCTCCGGACGAATAACCGACTGGGCTCGTACGAGTATGGTGATTTCCCCATGCAGACTGCCGTGCCTGGTTTGGTGAGGCCCCACGAGCATATTTCGGGGCGCGCGGTGCATGAGTATCTCAAGGCGTATGCGGCGCGGTCTGGGGTAGTTGAGAGGGTTCGGTTGGGGTGTAGGGTTGAGAGTGTGGTATACACCGATGGAGATGGAGATGGAGATGGAGGGGCAAAGGAGTGGATTATTCGATGCACAACGGCAATTGCAGAAGGAGCAGCACAGGCGCAGGAGAGGGTCATACGCGCGCGGAAACTCATCCTCGCGACGGGACTCACCTCGCAGCCGCGGATTCCCACATTCGTGGGGCAGGAGTCGTTTGGTGCCCCGCTATTCCATGTGAAGGACTTCGCCCGGTACCAAGACACGCTCCTCACCAAAAACGAAGACAAAGAGGAAGAAGAAGGGATTCGTGACGACCGCGCCCCAATCGCCGTCCTCGGCGGCAGCAAATCCGCCTGGGACGCCGTCTACGCATGCGCATCACAAGGCCACCACGTCAACTGGATAATCCGCGCATCGGGGACAGGTCCATCGTGGATGAGTCCAGCGGCTGTCTTCTCGCCCCTGAACCTCCTCCTCGAAAGCCTCCCTCTCGTGCGTGCGTTGGGCATATTCAGCCCCTGTATCTGGACCAGCTCTCCGATCCGCTGGTTCCTGCACGGGACATGGCTCGGTCGGATTATCGTGCGTCTGTTCTGGGCGTCGCTTGAGTGGGATATGCTCCGTGTGAATCGGTATAAGGATCATCCTGAGACGGCGAAGTTGCGGCCGTCGGTGGACCCAATTTGGGCGGGGACGTCGGTGGGGATACTTAATTTCCCTGGGGATTTCTTCGCCTTGATTCGCCGGGGCTTGGTTAAAGTGCATATTGCTGATATTGAGCGGCTGGAGCCTCAGACTATTGTCCTCTCGAATGGAGACAGTCTGGACGCGCGAGGGCTTATCATGTGCACGGGCTGGAAAGCGTCCCCTGGGATCCAGTTCCTACCAGAGGGAATCGAGCACGAACTCGGGTTCCCATGGACCGCGGACTCGCTAGATCAATCGCTCATCAAAGAGGCCCGCAAAGACATCTACACGCGCCTCCCGATGCTCCGCAGCGCCCCAGCGAGCCGTATATACAGCGCAAAAGACGCCGAGGGCACACACATCAACGAAGCAGTCCTGCACCCCTTCCGCCTCGCGCGCTTCATCGTCCCCCCAGCCCTCTGGGACTCGCACAGCATCGCGGTCCTCGGGACCGTAACGACATTCAACACAGCCCTTGTCACGGAAGTGCAAGCCCTCTGGGCGCTGATCTACCTCCACCACGGCGACCAGCTTCGCAGCCCGCAGGGGAAAGAGGGCATACGTCGTCAGACGGCACTGCACACGGAATTCTGCACGCTGCGCTCGCCGGCGGACCACGGGGCGCGGAACGCGGACTTTGTCTTTGAGGTGCTGCCCTATTTGGATCTATTGCTGGGGGATTTGGGGCTGCAGACCGCGAGGAAGGGGGCGTGGTGGAGGGATTTGTTCCTGCCGCATCTGCCGAGGGATTATGCGGGACTCGTGGCGGAGTGGAGGGCGCGCGGGTCTGGGGTCCAGGGGGGAGGGAAGGTGAAGGATGTCTAGTCTAGGGCCTTGGATTGGATAGGGTATTTGATGGATGGTGGGTGGGATTACTGGGGGTGGGGTGGGGATGTCTCAATAGCCTCGGTCATGGTCGTGAGGCTGAGGCTGAGGCAGAGGCAACGAAGGTCAAATTTAAATATATATATATTATATATATGAGACATAACAAGGCAGCATCGATCACCTAGAGCTGGGGCCTCCAGGCCTCCATACCATACATCACTGGACTGGTGATACTGTGGTTAAATCGACTATGCCATGCCAACTTGATACCCACCCACGCCAGGTGCATTACAAATGTATCTACGATGACCAACGCAGCGCCACACATCTACATCATAGGCATAGTCATTCAAACGATTCAGTATAGAGTTTAGGTATATGGTACTCGAGCACAATTAATCCTCTCCGGTAGCCAGTATAAAAGAAGATGCGCCTCGAGCCCACGAAGTCTATCAAACATAGGATAGGCAGGGTAAGACTCTGCAGCATAGTATGGGGTAAGGGTACGACATGCATGCCAAGATGCAAAATAGGTGATGACACTTAGCGTTATCTACACGCAAAGCAAACCCCAGGCTACATACACGTGGGATAGATCCCCGTATACCATACAGCATACCATCATCGACCACGGCGTTCGAGGCACCGTGATACTACACGCAAGGGAGGGTAATATACCTGGGTCTTAGTTCCCTTTTGGAATTGACTCAAGGCAAGGAAGAGGTGATAGCTAGCTTACGCAACATGCAGGGTCATGGTTTGAGAGGCAGCTGGACTGTAAGTATGTAGTGTACAGCTTGATAACCGAATTGAAATGAGGGAAACACCATGTCCTATTGATACAACAAGCCAAACAGAGAAGTAAAGAAAGAGAGACAGACAGAGCGAAAGGAATCATGGACAAGAAATATAAAAAGAAATCCAAAAGGACAAACCTCCCCCCCGGCCACAACCTAGAACTCATAAACCCCCCGGATGGGCTCAGCACCATACCACTGTGTCGCGACGACGACCTTATCCGCAAGCTGTCCAAAAACGCTGTCCATACCAGACCCTAAGTACGTGATGGCGCTGTAAATGTGCTCGTACTCTTTGGCAATATTAGCTGCATGGTCCTTGGGGAGGAGGCGCTCGGCCATTGAAGCGCGCTTCGTGAGCCTCTGGATCATCGTATATGAGAGCTTCGCGCCGGGAGGCGCGGTTAGGAGCTGGTCCGCCTCGGAGTACGGGAAATAGAGCCGCTTCCAATCGCGGCTCTCCTCGGTGCACTCCTCGACGGTGAACTCGTGCAGCTTGGCGAAGCCGCCATCGCGCAGGAACTCGAACACGTTCTTCCAGTTGTCGAGGCCCATGTCCGAGAGCGTGAGCTTCGTGAGGGTGTCGCGGTGTTGGGTAAGGACGGGGCCGAGAGCCTGTAGGTGGCATTCCCCGTCCTCAAGGTGAAGCTCCTCCAGCTTGAATGTGTCGGCGTACCGGGCGAGTTCACGCAGATTGGACTCTACCCCGGCACGGACCAAGCTCAGCCGCTTGAGGTTCGGCGCGCCGGCCAGCAGGTGGCCGAAGCGGGTTGGATTCCCACCATTTCCTGTGAAATCGAGGGTGAAGGACTCCAGGTGTGGCCATGCGACGGATGCGGGGCTGGAGAGGAAGAGTGCGTCGATGGCCTCACGCTCCTCGTCGTCCTCTCCCTGGCAAAGGTTCAACCCGCTGATCTCTAGAGAGATGATCGGAAGGCCGGATCGCCGAACGAACGGCATGGTGACTGCAAAGGCATCCCAGAGCGTAAACTCCTCGGGAGGTGCGTCTTCTCTGGGCGGTAGGCAATGTGTGCCCTTGAGATCGGTGTTGATGCGGATGTGCTTGAGGTTGACGAGTCGCCTGAAGAGCTCCTGCCACTGTCGGACGACAGGCTGCTCGAGGTCCAGCAGCCAGCGGCTGTGCGCTGGCCGCTTCCAGGAAAATCCAGTTCCCATCTCGAGGGCAGAACACCTCAGGGGCTCCTCCCACTTTTTGACTTTGGCCGAGATGGAGAGGGTGTCGACTGCGGCTAGGTAGGCCGGATCGGCGAGCCGCTGCTGGATCGTAGCAAAGTCCGCTTTGGAAAAGTCGGTGCGGAGAACCCGGAGATAGTTTTCCCTGAAGTGGAACTGGGCGCATTCGGCGGCGTATTTGTTGCTCAAGCGGAAGGCGCGAATGGTCTTCAGGTCCATGAAGCTGGCCATGCAGGACACGACCTCAAAGGGCAGTTCGTGGAAGCAGCCCGGGCGCAGGATGAGGCGCCCGAGCTTCTGCGTCAGAATGTCCATCGGCTTGATGGTGAAAGTCATCTTGAATAAATAAGGATAAAGTGATACTGTAGTTGTGGGTGTCTTGTTGGTACTGTGTGAGTTGTCATGTCCCTCCCTCCCATCGACTTGTAATGGAGCTTATATAGCAGAAAAGGTACAGCCTGAGACATGATAAAGGATCCATGAGGAACAAGCCAAGGGTAGACAAAAATGCCTGACCTGTCTCGCCTTCTTTCACACTCTCCCGCCACACGACATTTTCTCTTTCATCCCAGCGATATTCGGAAGCCACAGTCAAAGACTCCCATCCAACAGGTTGAACATCTGTAACAGTTTCATAAGTCGAATCCTTTTACCCTGTAAACGTACTATAAAATAATAAGGTTGGTCTTCCGTCTTTGACATCTGGCTCAGGAGCCCATTCCAAACACCTCCGACCGTTGTCGCAGGTTGTGAATGCAGCCTTTGCCCAACGACGCCAAAGACATCCAAAAGGTGTCACAGATTCCTTCCATGGGTTTGCCTGCTAAAAGAAACAGATTCCCTTTGTATGTCGCTGGACGACTCCAAGTAGCAATATCGCCAATATCTGCACCCGGCTGGAAGGCACCTCCTCCGGCCACGACAGGGGATGACGACCTCCGGTGTAGAGGGACAACCAGGATATCTGCCCCCCTGTTGGTAATATCACAGCCATAGCTCTAATCGACTTGATTTGGAAGATGGGCGAAGAAAATCTAATTGGTGTTAATGAGCGGTAAAATGGACAACAATATATCTAGGTAAAACAAAACGCAATGCACCGGCCCTATGCAAATCATACCCGTTCGCCCGAAAAACACGACATGAGAAGAAGGTCCACATAGCCCATTGCAAATGCGTACGCTAAGAGAATGACAAGAAGTACACCAAGGGAAAGGGGAAGGCATAGGCAGGGCGAGATGTCGCTTCTCATTTATAATCCGTGTATCGGATGCATCTCATGTGGGCTTCCGGCACCAGGAGCAGCACCACTCACACCACCACCAGTAGTGGTCTGCACACCTCCACCCGCGCCTAACTGTATACTATCGACTCGCGGAAAATGCCCGTCGCGGTCAGTGTGCACACTTTTGAAATGAGGCAAATGCCATCCCATATTCGCGGGGAACTTTGTTCTCGAGAAGCGGTTGTACATGAGTATCGAGCGTTGTCTCGGCTCGAGAGCGCTGTTCGGCGGTAGGTGTGTGTTGATACTCAGTCGGCGAACTTCGGCAGGACCGAGCGGGTCGATTTCGGGTGGGACGTCGAGGAATCGGTAGATTATGCTGAGAACTGGGATTGAGAGGCCGTGGATTATTATTGAGAAGATGACAAGGAAGTAGATGGCTGTAGTGTGGAAAGTGTTAGCCTGGTTGTATGAGAGATAGAATCGAGGTAGAAACATACTGGGTTTGAGGTCCCGCATTAGGATGGTCTCCATCTCACTGCCTTCGCCGACTGCGGGGAAGAGATGCGCAGCGTGTTCCGCGTAGAAGACGGCCCCAATCCCTGATTATGGTTAACGCGACCGTCCAGCCGAATTAGAGACTGTGGTGAAAAAAAAAAAAAAAAAAAAAAAAAAAAAACTTACCAATCGGACCAAAGTATCCCATAAACAGAGCCTCCCTCCAGTTCTTGCAGCACTTGGGCATGAACTTGTATAGCGCCAGGGTACTAGGTATGCGGCGGAAGAGGAGCACCAGTACACCAAGGAGCAGCAACCGGGGCCATGTAATGCCGCTTGTATCTGGCTGGTGGAAGTCGTTCCAGGGGATGATGGCCCCGATGTACATGAAGCCGCCAAAGTTGAGGAGGACGTCGATGCACGCATTGACTTCGTCGTGGCGGGCTTCTGTCTCGGCTAGGAAGCCTCCGTCCCAGTTCAGGGCGACTCCGGCGGAGAAGCAGGCGAGGAGGTCATTTGTTCCAATGCAGCCGCAGGTTCCGATGAGGAAGAGCTAGAGGACTAAGTAAGGAGTCAGGAAAAGAGCACTTGAATGACTTACGCCTAACGCGGTGGGGAAGAGCAGATAAGACTCCGTGTCTATCCACTTCCTGGCAATTATCAGCGTCGCATCCTACAATGTGCATCGCAATGTTGCTCACTTTCGCAGCGTATATCGCAGTGCCATCATGGAGGTGTATCCAAGCACAGCGCCGTATACGGCCCCCATGATCACGTAGTACAGCAGCGTCTCAACAAACCACAGCTCCATCGCCTTGCCCAGCCCGCCATGTTGGTGCCCCACGTCCCCAGCCCTGATGTGCAGGTCGCGGTGTGCATGTCCAGTATTTTGATCAGGATCTCCTTGTGTATATCGTATGAGGTACGTCGCCAGCATCAGAAAAGGAAACCCAAATCCGTCATTAGCGCCGGCTTCGGAGGATATAAGTTCGCGTAGGTCACGGGCAACGTATCGGTCGGCGAAGGGGCCCTTGGCGACGGCCTGGGAAAGAATAGGATCTGTGGAAGTCACGCAGGCCCCTATTACGAGGGAACTGAGCTTCGAATCCTGTCAGTGTCGGAACCATTCCGATGGTAGTTTCATGGAGACACTTACCAGAGGCAGCTCAGGAACCACCAAGAAGACACAGGCTGAAGTGCAAAGCCACATCAATGTCATGTTCGGGATCAGACAAACGAACATTTCCTTCCACCGATGAAGCTGATACTTAGCGGGCAGTTGAAATCCCACTATGAGTAGCTGAACCCCGATCACGACCCGACACATACCCTGCGCATGTTAAATCTGTGGTTGAGTCTGCATGCGCTGTGCCTACCAGCGTGATCGCATCCTGCTGGCCTCGGATGGCCGAACCCCATTCTGTCGCATCGAGAAACCGCGCAGCATACGGACCGAAGATGATACCCACCGCCACCGCGGGTACTGTGTAACTTAGGGTTAGCGGGAGGGCCAGCGGAAAACGATTCTAGGAAAAGCTCACAGGCTTCCCCCAGATAGAACTTGTTCTTGATCTTCACCGAGAAAAGCGCATATAGTGTGATAAATGCACCTGCTCATGTTAGCTGGTCAAACAAAAAGATTGAAAAGGTCAGTACCTAAAACCGCAATGACCACATTCAGCTCACTGACATTCAGAGTCGGCATGGTGGGAGAGATTTGAGAGCCAGGGACATGCCCGACTGGTGCGAGAAAATCGCGCATATAAGTGTTTCAGCGCAGTGAGGTGACCGCCCGAAAACAGGATCACTTCCCTCCGGCAAAAGGGGCGGGATCACTTGGCGAGCCTCGGCGTGCCAAGGAGTTCCTCCAGCCCTGCCAAGATCCAATGACATGTCGCTCGTATGGAGGTGGTATGACGATCTCACTGACGTGGGCAGGCAGTGTCCGGGGTGTATCCTGATTCTCCAAGGGTGGCAGAGCGTAGAGGCTGTACCAGCGATCACCCGATGCCGGCGTTGGGCATGTTGAGAATTTACCCGGCTGTCGTGGAACAAGAATGTGAATTTTCCCTCGACATCCAGAACTCACGACCTTGTTTAGAATTCGCCAAGTCTGATCATTGCTTCACTCGACAGAAGCTCGACAAGATCGCAGGTTCCAAGAAGCTTTGGTTTGACTCCTGAGTTGCGATAGGTGCCCTGGCCAACGTGATTGGTGCTGAACCGGGATGAACTTCCGACAGGGCAGAACAGACGACGAGGTGGCGTGCTCCTGGACCCATCCCAAGCGCTTGGCGGCGTCTGGGAGAAAAACAGTTGCCTGTTCATGATCCTAGCCGCCGAGCCCTACCAGCTTGGCGCCATGCACGAACTTGCTATCCGACCACTCCCCAAGCCCCACAACGTCGTAGTGGACGATGAAATAAATTTTGTGGACGGCAATGGGAGCCTCTTGCTCTGCGGAGTGACCCGAAGACGCGAGCCCGGAGTCTTGCAAGTTCGCTGGGAGGCACAGTCTGCCGACATTGACATCTTCCTGCCTTGAATTGCTGAAACCGCCGATCCTCGCACAGCTACAGCTACCCTTGTGCTCATGGTCCTCGGCAGGCCGGAGCTGAACAATTCCGTGATAAGTGTCGCCTTCCCACTCGCAACGCACAACACATGGTACGTCTGTATGCGGCGCACACTGCGACTGTCGGAAAAAGACGACGTCAACATGCTTACCACTCAGGCTTGAAGACTCGGTCAAACCGCAGCGCCCTTGGGAGCTAGGGTTGTTACCGCAAACTGGATTTGTTTCAATAAATATATCAATGCGGTTCACCTTAATCTGGCCGCCACATGCTGTAGTCCGAGAAGACGGAATGAAGGGAAATAGATTTCTGTTGAGAGATAGGATGAAGTGTCTCCTATCATGCGACGGACAGCTATGTTTCACCGAAGGTCGTCGGTGATCCCGAGCTTTGTGAGGGTGAGATTGGCGGCGATTAGGTTTCTCTCTTACAGCCGGCTGTGGCGCGAAACATTCATACCATGCATCGGAGAGATCTTCCTTGGCGTCAAGATACATCAACCCCTGATCTGGAAGACACGTCTGGGCACTTTCTGCAGCTGCCTGGCGAAGGGCTTCGCCACCCTCGCGCGCCGTGTAATCGATGTGCAGAACGGCATCACTCAACGTGCGAAGATCGAATTGGTTGTTTTCGGGAGGCAGCTCGATGCTCCAGGTTGAGTCTGCAACGCCGCAGAATTCAAAAGGTAGGTACCGCTCGTCGTTTCGTATATTCGTTTCGAACAAGCCGTCGTCACCTTGGCCAGATGAAGTTGCAATTTCCATCCCACCTTGCTCGTCTGGGCGAAGGGTGTGATGATACCTGCGAATTACCCGTATATCCTCGGCATCCACAATTGAATAACAATTCCGGGAAGGAGTTGAAGGGCTTCGTGCAATACATTTTGTGCAGCACAATTTAGATGGAGCATGCAGCGAGGGATCGACGCGGGTACTGCTCCTCAGTAACCGAAGACGGCAATGAACACTGGTGTAAGGACCAGTGACACAAGGGATCGTGATGCTGACATTTTTCATCCGTCTCATATAGTGCCCCGGATAATCAAGGTCAAACAGCCACTCGGGGATGGTTACCACGGTCCGACCGGTGACTTTGAGTTGCAGGAAGCTCAGTGGAAAAAGTAGTCGAAGAGATAGATGTCGCGTGAGCTCGTACTCGCGCGCGTTGCGCTGGATATACTTTCGATCCAGGGTCCGAAGGGCAAGCTCGAGCCGCTCCCCGACCATGAGGCCCTCGCGCAGAGAATCCGAATCTCCGCCACTAAGTGCCGTGGAAATGATGGGGTTGATGATCGTATTGGCCCAGGGTGCAGAATGCCCGTAGTCTCCGCGCTCATAGATAAAGGCATACAACGCATCCTTGACTGCGGTAACAGCCAGCTCATGCGCCTGCCGATAGAGGCGGGATGTTTCTGCTTGAAGGAACAAGTAAAGGTCTTGCTTTGTGAACTTATCGCAGATGAAATCTGCCACTTCCCGGGATTGCTCTATCTGCCGCTGGTGGTTGTTTATGTCTCTCAAGTCCACTGCACAACGACGCCTAGCGCCGAGTATTTGCCTCTTGATCTGCTCGATCTCAATGCCCGTTGTGTCAACAGTGTGACGCCACTCCTCCTCGCGGCGATCCCAACCGGCCTCGGTGAGCGCTAGTCCTGCTCGGCCATTACCAAGGTCGGCCATTGTGTTGAGTATACGAGCGGCAGTGCTGAAGTTCGTCGCCAACTTATTGCCAACAGGGATCTGCTGAAAGCTCAAGGGCGTCCCAGCCACGCCGGCCACACCGAACCACATGTCTGGAACCAAGGAGTTGAATTGAGCGATTAGATCCGAGGCAGTGGAGGAGAGCCGAGAGGTGTTGGCGAGGATTGTGTTCCGCTGGTATCTTTCTTCTTTGGGGTTCAGGCCGTTCGCGATAAGGTTCCTGAAGTAGCGCAGACGCGTTTGCGCGTGGTCCATTTGCTTCTCGAGTGATTGTAGTTGCCAGTCCGATTCGCGCCATGTATTCTGCTTGATATCAAGACTTAGTGCCTGAATCTGATTTTCGTGTGTTATACGCAGCGACGCGAGATACTCAGCGTCGCCTTTCTCAAAAGCTGACAGCATACTGTTTCCAAGACCGCGAAGAAACTCGACAGCTTCAAGAGCTTTTGGAAGAAGATAGGCAAAGCGGTAGTGCGTCCCAGTCTCGGGACATTGGGAGAGGGCCGAGCCTGGACATGAACCTGAAACTTCAACCGCATGTGCTTCTAGTCCCAGTCTCAGGGATCCGTCAGACCGGGAAAGAGTGGGCTTCGAGGACTTGGCGATAAGGCCATGAAGGTGCGATTTTCTATCTTTAACACTGTCGTACAGTTCCAGTAATCGAGCGCTCAATGGGGCCGGAGATGCCACAAACGAAAGAACACTTTGCGGAGAACGGCTATGATCTGACGCCTGTATTGTTTGTGGCGATCGTCCGAGGATCTTGTCCATGCAGTTAAGAATCACCAGTGCCTGCTGGAAGCCTTCTTTGCTGGATTGAGTCACTTTGGAGTCGCAATACTGTAGCAGTATGTCCAGGTAGAGGAGGGTGACAGCCCTCTGGCGGATAATGACGGGGTCATGGGTGGACTGTGGACAACATGTCGTATCGCGCTGAGAGGACATGATGGGGGATGCCAAGAGCTGAGGGTTTGAGGGGTCGTCGGTAGACCCGCATACCTCCCACGCGTTCGTGCCATGGAGCGGATTATATAACCTCTCGCACCATTTCAGCGCCTCTTCGAGCGAGCATCTGGTGCGCAGAGTCTCTGCAATGAATAGTACAGTGGCATCTTCAGATGTGGGAATACTTGGTACTCCGGGGGAGAAATAAATGAAGAAAGGGAATGCCGTCAAGGGGGCAGGGTAGGTGAGGGAATCACTACCTTCCGTATCCCCATCATCAACTTCCGCCTGAAGTTCAGGGATGATGATCGCGTCGTCAGTGACGATGTCATAACGGAAACCAACATCGTATCCTTCCTGGCCATCGGGATACCCGGGTCGGGATACAGCACCGTTTATCACAAAGAAAAGGGAGTCATCACTTCGCTTGCTGAAGCGAAGTCGAGGGCTCGCAGATAATTGAGGGCTAACCTCCACGCCCTCCGTAGAGCATCGCGGAGGTTCATATTGTTCCGACCGGAATCTTGTCCAGTACAAGTAGACAGTGGGGTGGTCGGGCCACTGCAACAACTCTGGCAACTCAGTTGGCTTATCCCAGTCGGATTGTGTATCCAAGGGACCGCTTGAACCAATGTCTGCATTCTGCCTTTCTCGGATATCCTTGAACTGGCGGCCGTCGGCAATCCAAAACCAGTACTCGTCAACCAAGGGGTAGTCATCCTTCTGGACACAACAGCAGGATCTTTCCGTAAATTTGGACCATGGAGCGGATATAGGGAGACCCTGAGGGAACCCAGCGGCAGGAACTCGGATGAATTGGGTACCCATGCGGATGGCGGCGCGTAGCCAGAGCGGGATTTCTCCGGACGCGGCAAGACCGGTCCCGTCAGAGTTTCCTTCACTAGCAAACTCACTTGCCAAAGGACCAGCTTCAACTGCAGATATGTCTGGTTCAGCTCCGGGGGCAAGTCCGTCTCTACCTGTCGTCGATGCCCTCGCATATTCAACCTGTCGGATCGGCGCGACCCACGACGGTCGGCCAGCAAAACCGGGAGTGCCCGTCAATCTCAAACCTTCGTCAGGGAGCGTTCGAACAGGATGAATAACAAAGCGCTCTCGGCTCTGGATTGAATCTAAGGAGGAATTCTGAGCATAGCTGTCGGGCAGGGCTTGAAAGTAAGTCGACTCTGCAGGAAGAGCGAGGTTGTGCGCGGTCCTTGCGAGTTCCTGGTTCAGGAAGCGAATGCCTTCCGAGTTCTTCGCCCGAGCAAGATCTTTCCATTGAATCCAATTTTCAGGATACAACTGTTGCCTTTTGCAGGCCCGCCAAAGGTTGTATGTTGCATATTGTTTGGTCCATTTTGAGAAGAAGTGTTGTGGCAGTGTTACATGTCGCTCGAGGCCCAGTATTTCTCGCTGGATAAGGGTCTGCACGGCAACAATCAAATTTTCAACCCTAGTAACCGTCTCATTGATCGAGCACTCCACGTCGACAAGGAGAAGGCCGCTCAGATCCGTTGAATTAGTTGCATGCTCCCCTGTCGAGACGACATCCAAGGAAACTCGACGATTGCGGGTAAGGTAGTCAATCAACGCTGAACGAGGTCGGAGACGTAGACCATTGTTCAAGTCAGCCAAGTCTGTGAATCCATTTGGCACCTGGACTTTGCCTTGCGATGGGTGCATTGATGCTGAAACAAATGAAATGATATTAAAGTTCCCAGACGTCGTGACTCCGGTAATGGGTGTTCCTGGATCATTCGAGGCCCATTGATACGGTAAGGTAGTTTCAATGAGGGAGGTGTAGAAGCTTTTCTTGACGTGCCGCAACCAGGTCCCGGCTTGCCACACTCGGAAGGCCCAGCGTTCGTCGACAAGATCGTTTGCCTGGAGCCGCTTGCCACCATTGGACTCAGTGTGGTACGTGAGGACGAGGTCGGCAGCAGAGACATCCACTCCAAGATGCAGCAATAGCTGATCTGGAATTGTCGAGGTATAGCTATCGGCCTCCAGGAACAGCTGCCATAGGGCCTTATTTCGGCCTAGGCGCCGGTGCTCTTCGCGCATGGTGGTGTACTGAGTCAGTCGCTCGAACCAGTCGAACAGAGCTGCCTGTCGCTGTGGGCTAGGGTACGCGCGGATATCCTGATCGGTGATTTGTAGTGGGCTTGGCGGATGGTACGGATCAATGACGGGAATTAGATTGAAGTCGAAACCAGCACGATGAGTTACGTATCTGCCAAAATGATCAGGCAGGTAGTAGGAGAGTCCGCTGAAATTACTCGGGCGAGAAAGAAGGAATCCAATCTCGCTATGGTCATGATGGCCAGGCGGTGGAACAGCCGAAAGATTGTGACGTTTACAGAATAGAAGGGCCTTGAATGCGCGTTGATAGGTGCGTCGTATATCACGCAGGGTACTGTAATATCGCCCTGACAGGTATTGGGCCGCAGCAACCTCCTCCTTGCCAGGGAAGATTACCCCGTCCCGGAGACGACCTGTCTTTGAGACGCAAAAGAGTTTCTCGCGCGGGATGGTAATGAATTCCTCATCCGTGTCGGGGCCATTGTACTGGATTTGAACACCAGTATGCGCTGGCTCGGGATGTTCATCCTCAAATACTGGCTTTAGTTGCTCGAAGGATACCGTCATCTGGTAGGTCCCCTTTCGGAGCCAGACCTTATCACATGGTAGATTCACTGCATGGCCATCCGGGTCGCAGCGTTGCTGACAGACCGTCCACTCTCTCTGGCCCCTCTCGAGCGTGACACAATACTCACTCTGAGGGTCGGTATCGTGCCGTTCGTCATCTTCGCAGCATCGCGCCGGTACCCCTCGGAAAGCATAGTGACCCGAACGCTCGATAAGCAAAGACCCTTGACTGACTACTGAAAAGCGCGTCGGGCCACCCAGAACGAGGTCATCAGTGTCTCTGATCGCAAGGCCATTCCGAACAGTTATGGTTATATTATCCTGTAGGGAAGGCGGCACCTGGAATGATGGAAGTATGGTTGGGACGGGCCAATTGTATTCATTGCGAGCGGTATTGCCGAAGGAATCCAGAGAAGAGCGCAAATTCCGCCACACCAACTGGGACTCAACCTTATACTCCTCAAGAAATCCAGTACCGAGGAGACCGAGTATAGCCGCAAAGGACGTCCCTGAAAGCTCGGGGTGCCACAGGAATTCCTCCGAGGACGTACCGGGAGCTTCTATTTCCTCCCAGCTCGTAGCCGGATTTGCGAACCTGTTTTCATCAGCCATGATATTGCGCAGAATTTCCAGTGCGAGAGTCTGATCTTCCTGTTCGGCTGGCTTGTGGTATATGGTACAGGAAACATGATCTGCTAAGTGATGCACAATAATTTCACACCGTGCGTGGAATTTGGCAAATTGCGCTTGGAAAAAGCGCCATCGGCGGTGGTCCGAATCACCACGAACCAAGTGCTTCATGGCTTCTTCGAAGTCTTCGAACAGAAACGCAAGCGGAGCAACGAGTGTATGTGGGATGAAGTACAAGTTCTGGACGGCTTCTTGCTCGCCTGAAGTCAGTGGTCTCATGTGGCGTAGTTGGTCAATTAGCTCGGCGTCCCTGAGGGGTAGCGAAAGATAAAGAAATCCGTCGAGATACGTTAACGGTCCACAGCGAAGGGATTCCCATGCCCTGGGGTCTATGTTTGGGAGGGGAACACGAAACGGGCCAGGTGGTTTGACGACCGGAGAGTCGTGAGTAGATAGAATGGTGGGGAAGAAATGCTCCGCGAGAGCCTGAAGCCGTTGACGGCCCTCGATCCCAAGGCGACCTAGACTTGCGATAGTTCGATGCCATGTCCAGTCGCAGATCGCTTCTTCTGCGAGGTTAACATGAAGAAGTTGCTTGCGCAGCTCCCAGAGACTGAAATGAGTATCGCCCGCTAACCCTAGTGGATCATCTGCTGCCTCCTGCTGGTCTTGCATCGGAAAGGAATCGTCGCCTTGCAAGTGAGGGGCAGGGGTAAATAGATAACTAATCTCGCCTACGCTAAACTCGGAGCCGTAAATGTATGCCAGGATTTCGAGGAACCGGATGGTGCTGGTTGGGCAGTCGAACCAGTTGGTTGGAGGCAAGAATCCTGCTAACCTACTAAGGGTCTGAAGGTTGGAGATCAAGACCTTCTTGAACTCATTACCACGTCTTTTACAACCTTTATCGATGACGAGCGTGTCTTGCATCGTGTCAAGTAGTTCGTCAAGTACTCGGTGTGAAGGAGGACCCTCCCCGGTGTAGAGTTGAAGCAATGTCTGCAGTGGTATACCAAAGCAACAGTGAGTCATGATCAACGATGCCAGCCGGTCGATAAAGCCCGGAGAAGCTGCCCCAGTGGAATCCTCGAAAAGGTTCAAAGCTCGGCAAACCTCCGCCAGGTCAGCAATGGACAACAAGCCAGGGCATGCAACCCTCAAGCTGCGCCATAGCCTGATGAAAACGACGAGCTTGCGTAGCTCGGCAACGATATCCTTTGTAGTGAACTGCAATTGAAACTTCTTTAGATAGCAGGGCTCACAATCGGGGTATGTCGCGCGTGGCACCTCGCCGGTGCTCAATGGAATTCGAGCAATACGGCTTTTGACCACGTCCAGGAACTCGCAGTATGTGAGGCCCGTCTGCGATAAGAATTTGTCCAGCCGAGTCACGACTGACGTCCACTCAGGACAGCTATCCTCCCGCGCGGCTTGCGTAAAGCTCCCGGCGTGGGCTATGAGGGAGAGCGTGAGCACAGAACCTTGAGTCGGCCCTTGAAGGACCCAGAGCGCAGGAGTGTTCTCGGGAGTCCAGTTAGGCGCGTCCGATGCGTGCGCTTGTTGACATTTATAAAGACGGGTATTGTAGCGGACAATACTTCCCACTGCATATTCGGTCTGGACGTGCCATTCGGTAATCCCGCAAGGCAGTGGTGTCACCCACAACGCGGGGACCCGAGTGGGGATCCAGTCTGGTAAGGAAGTGTGGGCTTGCCGGCATTTGTAAAGCCTTGCTCCGAATCGGACCAAGCCACCGAGTGCGTAGGCTTGATTCGCGGCCCATTCCGTCGCAGGTGTTTTTAGAGGGGTGCAACCAAAAGGCTCGTTGTCGGGTTCGGTTGGTGTTTCAACAGGAGGTTCCTCGACCGGTGGTTCTTCGACTGGTGGTTCTTCGACTGGTGGTTCCTCGACTGGTGGTTCTTCGACTGGTGGTTCCTCGACTGGTGGTTC